>OX596207.1:2391502-2991502 GCA_951394215.1 Glyphodes perspectalis | reverse complement strand
AGTGCAGGTTTATCTTTATCATTACTTTTGATTATTGTCTCCAAATTATCTGTAATAGGCTTAAATACCTTTTTTAATTTTAAATTAGCAACATCTTCTTCATTTTTTATCTGTTTTATTTTATTTTTAATGTTAATTACTGATTTAATCAGTTGTTCTTTAATTTCAGCTTCCATGAGTTGTATTTGCACCCAACCGTTGTTAACTGATATATTTATTCAATTGACATGTTTCCTTTTATAAGTTTATTTATATAAATCTATTAAAACGTAAATCAGAAACAAACAAAAGTATCAAAACCTTGTCTATATCTGCCTTTATTTAATTCGCAATCTTTGTTTATTAAAACAAAACTAAATCGATCTTTCCATACACTCGAGCAAATCTTACTAAACTCTGTCCAGCTCATATCTGTATTAACATGCTCATTGTATATATGTCTTAAATTAGTGTGGTCTTGTTTAAAGATAATCAACAAATTGACATTGTCTCTTATTAATTGTTTAGGTATTTTTGAATATGTTTGAGATAAATAAAAGCAATTTATCTGGTTATGTCTCCCCATAGAAAAATAATTACGAATGTTTATTTGATTTTCACATGCAACATCATCGAAAATTATAATAGAGTTTTCCAAAGCATCATTGGGATGAATAACTTCGTTGTTGTCATTAAACACATTGAAATGAGCACCAGGAACTCTTTCCATGACCTGATTTAAAAAGCAATACTTTGGTTGATACGCTGTTTTTGAATACAGATAAATATGTTTGAATTTTAATCCATTTTCATGCAACAGTAAATTCAACATAATATTGGTTTTTCCGCAATTAGAAGGGCCGCATATTATACAACGGATTGTATTAGGAAAAAGAATACTATGCTTATTATTTCTGTTCCGATTTTCCACTTTTATATTGTCTACTTTTAAAGTATGAGTTTGCTGAACAAACTTCATGGTGAACTAACACAAGTTTTAATATTGTCTTTCTTTATATACTCGTGTTTTAAGAATTACAAGGAAAATAAAACGGCACATATGCGTATACAAGCACGGGGTATGAGTAAAATAAAACGAATTATTTAACATTTGGAAACATATATTTATTAAAATTAAACAATAAAATGTTTGTAGTATCCACGATTATGTTATACTATACTATACTATACTATAATAAATACACAGAATGTAATCCATGTTTAAAGAATATCAAATAATTGAATCACAATGACCCCAAGGCAACGTCTCAATATTATTAGGTAATATTTGTCTTTTATCATCATCGCTATTCAAAACTACTTTATAAACTTGTTGTGAGTAAAGTACATGTTTAATAGATCTTATCATATTCATTTTATGGCGAACCACTTCTTTTGAATTGAGGGCTTTTCTATAGTCACAAATTTTTAGTCGGTTTGTTATTGGCTTTGATATACCTTTTGCTTTTTTTATACTAGTTTTTACACTTTTTAAACAATAGAGCTTGGCTCTTAAACCAACGAACTCAGTTATCACGGACCCACCAAGTTCATCTTTGAACAAACCCGGTACTTTAGCGTTTATTCTAGGTATATCGTATGGATTATTTTCATCAAAATTACTGGTATCAAAATGTGCAATTTCATTTTTAAGATCATTATAAAAGTCGTCAGTGTAAATGTGATAAAGGAGACTGTCAGTGTCTGTGTAACATAACTTAGCATTAGTTTTATATTTATTTTTCATGAAATCGTAGTGAAAATTGTATAAGTGTTGCTTAGCCAAGTCTAATACTGTAAAACCAATGTATATTGGTTTATCTAATATGACTTTTTCCGGACTTAAATGAACTGCTATTAAATTTTCTGAAAAGACTGAAACTGTTTTTACATTTGGTTTTAACAGTATCTTTTCAGCGCCAATTTCCTTATTTGTTTTATTAGAGTAATCGTCCCATTTTGTGACTAATTTTACATTGACATGCTTACGTTTGTTTTCAATAGTTTTCCCAAACACAGCATTATTTAGTAATTTAAAAAAATCCTTTTCAAATGTTGTTATAGCACTTTGTCGTAAACGAGTATTTAAATCAATATATTTTCGCAAAAAATGGTCTTGCCTAAAGCGAAGGATGCGATGTATTTTCTTTAAAACTAAGCCATTTTTCAGACACTCTTTCAAATTAACAAAATGAATCACATATTTAAATTTATCGTATAAAGAAGCAATTAATTTTTTAGATTTCCCACCTGGTGGGGTGAACTTTTCAGGTGCGAAAGGCAAATCCCTATGATGATCATGTAAATAATCTGGGTAAGCCATATCTACCTCTAAAATGTGTCCAAATTCACCATCGGTTGGTACTGTTAATATGTCAAAGTTAACTAGTTCTTCTTCCGATAGATATATAAAATCTGATACTGGCATTTTCTGTCTCATTGCATAGCCGTAAAGATTATTACAATCGAGATAAACTAAATATGATGATGGTTTTAAATCATCAAAATTTGGACTATACTTGTTGTTCGCCTTTGCATTTCGTAACGAACATTGAGCTAGTCCCCCGCGTATACCTTTTTCTAGCATTTGGTACATGTCTAAATCATTTATTAGCTCTAATCGAATACCTGTACATAAAAGCATTGCATCCCAACTTAAATTAGGTGCAGATACATAATAGGCCGGGTCTAGACTGTAATGTTTTAAACTTGTATTTCTGAAATGTTCAAATATATCACACAATAATAAGACATCGCATTTTAAATATAAACCAGTATATTCCCCTAGGGTTTTAATCTTGAATTCAGCCCACACGGCTTGAGCATGGGCGTATTCATGTTCAGTGATGTGCTCAGATTTCAACATATTATAAAAATATTCTTTAGAAGGTAGTTGGTTTTCCTCATATTTAGACCATGAATCTACATAATCGTAAGGATAAATTCCTTTATGTATTAACAGATGAATTTTTTCATTATTGTTAAATTCATTTTTCAAATTATGGAAATCATCTGGTGTTAAATTTTTACTAAGGTTATCTAAACTAGAACTTAAAAATTGATAAGAATCTATAAACTTTATTTGAATAGTTTGAGACTTGTTTTCTGAATCTATCAACTTTGTAATAGATGTATATTTCTCCTTAGATTTGGGAATAACTCGTATAGACCCTTTATATTTTGCAAGTTCTCTTATGAATAAATGACAATCATAACCTGCTAAGTTGTGAAAAACAACAGGTATGAATGGACACACTCTATACCTTAAGTTACAAAGCGAGTGTGCCGCGCCTCTGTATTCTGATGTAATATGATCGTGATCGCAAACTTTGTCACCAAATAAAAATTGATTACAAATATGACATTTCATAGCATTTTCATAATCATATTTTTGATCATTTGTCATAGGTTTCATTCGATTATTTTTAGACAATATATTATGGATAGTTTGTATATCATTAATTAACCATTTAATAAATATTTCAACACAATCAGCACCTCTATAAGTGACATACTTGTTTAACTTTGAATCGTATGAACAGCACACATAATATGCAAAACATGTAGGAATATGTTGCTTTAGATTAGTAGTATTTTTGCTACCTATTGTATCACAATTAATCAGCATACTCTCGAAATCAGCATATATAATAAAATTTATTTTTTGTTTTCGTTCAAAATGTTCAAATTGAATACAAGTATTTTTTTCTGGTAAAATTGTTAACACTTGAGAACAATGGTGTGAAAAATACTTTTCTTTTTTAGTAAAAAATTGTAAACAAGTATCACAAAAATATATCATGCCCCTGTGATGACTTATTTGGCGTCGAACTAGTCGCACAAGGTTTTTTATTAAACAATAATGTCCTTTGTTTTGTTGCTCAAAGTATAATAGATTAATATGGTTTGCCTTCTTTATTTTTGTCTTATAAAGGGGTCCTGTTACAATGCAATTATTGAGACCATAAACATTTATGCTTATATTAGGATTATTATTTTCAAATAATTTTATATCATTTACAGTAGGTGGAAATGACATTCCCTCTATATTCAAAATATTAGAATAATGCGGATACGAATTTACTCGGCACACATTATTTCTTGTTGGAAATAAAGCTGCGATAATGCTCCACAAAAAGCAATGCTTATCATTATTCTGAATATTAACACAACTTTTCGTGTTTCGTATTTTAGCTGGCAAAGGTATGTAACTTCCACCTCTCATGGGACAATATTTATTTACATTTATTTCTAAATGACTTATATCGAAATATGACCAACCAGATTCACAATGTTGGAATTCAATACATTTTTGTTTTAATTTCTCTATTACAGTCATATATAATTCATTTAAATCAGAACTTCTGTAAACAACTTCATACTTTGTGTTAAATGATTTAAGCTGTTGTTCATTTGTTTTCGGCAATGTAAAGTGAATAAAGAGTTCAAAATTCATTTTAATACTGTCATGTTTTATAAGTAACATTTCAATAACTTTCATTATATCACCTTGTTTCTCACACAAGAACGCATCAGGAGTGACGTACTCGACTTCTTGTGTGGGGTTTAGGCGATATGTAACAATTCTGTTTCTAAATGCTGTAGCTATTATTTCAATATCATTAAATTCTGTTTTTAATAAACAATTGGATTTGTGTATGTTTGTTCTCAAATGATATCTATATTTATGTTTAGGTAAATGAATCTGGCATTTTTGACAATGTATCAACATATCCGTTGCCTTGGAGGTGGTAGATTGAACTGCAAATAACAACAAAAGAAATAAAATAGTAAATTATAAACGGGTGTTTATTGATATAATATTCATTGATTACAAAGGTTAACATATTATATACCTAGTCTAATAATAGTTAAGAAATAGTTACATTTAATAATCCAATGATGATACAAGTTACAATAAACATGATTAAATAAACGCTTACACACTTTATGATTAATAGGTTCCTTAATAATAGTTGCTTACAAAAGTCGGTGGGCATGTCCTAAACTCTTTACGAGTAGCTATAATAAAGTTGGCAAGGTGCGCCCAAGCCTCCGAATTGTCATCTGTGCGATTTTTAACGGTGATAATAGCTTGTCTCCACCGGTTTACCGGTGAGACTTTCTCTATATCATTGCACTTATAAACTTTGAGTTCTATAAAGTGCGAACCTGATTTATTTGGATGTGACTGCCTTGCGAGCCCATTTGCAAGTCTTCTAGAGATGTAGGATAATAATTTACCGGGTTGATGTGCAGGGACTGATGTCGAGGTGTCATCGTCTTCACTGTCACTGCCAAACAATTCGGCAGCAGTGACACGGTGTGGTGGGTTTTCACCTTTCATCTTCTTAGCACCAAGAGTTGATACAGGCGCAATCGATTTGGAGCGTTTCTTCTTTTTCTTATCACTCGTCTCAGCCTGCATCGGCATCTCATCCTCCGAAGGGAATAATTCCTCAGCGTTGGACCTGAAACCAATATTAAAAGTTCATTAGAATTTAATAGTACCTATAAGCATGTTAACTCTTGTATTTTTTGGAAAAACATGATTATGTACTCTTTTCTATTTAATTTATTTAAGTATTGCTTGTATTTTTGAACTTGTAACAAAATGAAATTAAATTCATTTTATACAATATCTATGTAGAATAATAAAGAAGCAATTTATTTGAATAGTGATGAATTCGAATAGTACTACTATTCGAATAAATCGTAGTAACTATTAATTTAAGTAAATCAATATTTATTAAAATCGGTGTTCTCAAATGCGTTACCTATATAGGTACTAATAAAATAATAAACAACATTAGCTAAATATTCAAATGTGAATAGCATTCATCAACTCAATTTAAATAGATAATAATAAATGACTTACATTTTAAACAAACGGGATTTTCCTTTGGGTGGAAGTTGGAGAACTATTTCGGCAGTGTTTCTGGCACGAGATTGTGCTCCTGGTCAGTCTTCGATCGTTTAAGTAGCTAATATTCACGTTTGTTTCCCCCATAAAAGGTGAGTCCCCGCGTGATCTCGATAAACATCATCAGCGCATACATGCTGATACAGCATTTAGATCAAACTGCATCCATACTGTTCCAAATAAGAATGGACCAGTATAATCAAATACCCCGGTTTTGCTTCCACAATATTATTCTGAAGTTTACCGAGTGTAGTTACTCATGATCAATATGTTCAATGAACAAACAATATTACCTTTTTTATTATTATTATGGGTATTGATATTGAAACTATAAATATGTCAATGTAGCAAAATAACTATTTATTTACTCTAAACTAGTTTATACAACCGGATTTGCTCGTACTTTAGTAGGTTCGTACTCGTAGTAGACTAGATAATATCTCATGAGTTCGCTTGCTTTCTGATCGTTTTAAACTTTCATTCACATATCAAATGTCCTACACCCAAAGGTTGTCTGAAAGAATTTTTTTTTTTTTGTTGTCTGAAAGAAAAAGAAATTTGAAGCATCAAACGATAAGGCTGCCTGTTTGTGCTTTTCCGTTTTGTAAGTTAGTATTAAGAATTGTATCGTCATGGTGTATCATACATCAGTATGTGCAATAAAGAATATAATCCATCTATCTATAACTTATACTATGATCATAGTACATATAAGCAATATAGCCATTTCGTATTCGGCTAAAAATATGACACAGACATCTTGATATATATATATATATATATATATATATATATATATATATATATATATATATAGTTACACTGTAAACAAAGACAGATCAAGTAACTCGCGGCGCCGCTGCATATTTAGAAAAGAACTGAAGAATACAACTAAGTATTTTTGTACTCATTTTGAACCCTATAAAATCAATTACGAATTATAGGTACATATATAAAGGACGTAAAAAACTAACTAGCTTCAGTGTTTTTAGCGACGCGAGGAGAACTTTTCTACAATGTCGGTAAGTAACATTTTAGTCAATAAGTTTATATGTGTATTCTTCAATTAAGTTAAACTTTTTGTAAACTATTAATAATTATTTGATGGTCATTCGTAATTTTAAAAACGATGTATTTATCTTTACAGGACACTGAAGATCTCTTCAACTTTCTTCCCCATGAATCAAATCCAGTTCAAAAACAAGGAACAAAAACACTGGGTCTCGAAACTGCATCTCGCAAAAGATCAAGATTGGAACAAACAATCTATTCATTTATAAAAAAGCCGGTCAAGCGAGGATCGAAAATAATTAAAATAGAAATTTACGATTCCGACCAGTACCCAAAATCGGAAGATTCAATTTGCTCTTAGGTGTGTGTTCAGCACGTGGTGAGAAGTATGATCATCGATGACATATACAACGCTGTGAAGGATATTATAAATAAAATCCAGGACGAGCTTATGATACAATCGAATTTATAATATTTGAACTTTGTAAATAGGGAATATTTTAAAAGTTTATAATGTATACCTACGTATTAGTACCTATCGATTTGGAATAAATAAACGAATAATAATTCTGTTTAAATAAGTGGTGTAAAGAGATTGAAACAGTTATTATTTAATTGAATATACTAATAAAAAATAAATTATGGTGTTTTATTTCGACTCTCACTGATTATAAGTAATTTAAAATAATCATTACTTGACTGAACTAAATAATTACTAAAGATTAACTCAATAATGGCTATAATAATCTGTAGGTACCTACTAGGTACACTCTCTAAGAGCAGACGACGACTCTAATAGATAGCAAAATCTAATAGATTTAATGAAACTTGTGTACCTATTAATAGACCCTTAAAATATTAAAAATGTTCATTTGCGTTTGCGATAATAGCATAGTGCACCTTTAAAAGTAAAGAGATCTAACTCAAAATACGCTGCTTATGGAATGTGAACCTTAATGTTTAACAAGTAATATTAATTTGCATTAACGACAATTTTTGAGTTAGATCTCTTTACTTTTAAAGGTGCGTAGGATAGGTATTATTTAAATGAATAAGAAGACGAGTTTTCGGATGTAACCTATTCATCAATTCAATGTGTAAAATTGGGGGATTCTGGATTCCTTGATCCAGAATACCCAATTTTACACTACTATGACTGTATTAAAATCTATAATTCTATTTAGACCATCAGTTAGATTATACAAAAATACTAGACATATATTTTTAGCTTTATCAAATGAACAAAAATTCACAAATATAAAGAGCATCAAAGTTTTGGAGTGGGGGCTTGCGACGTCACTATTTTCTAAAAATTGTACGCAAGGGTGACGTAACGCGCAACTTGAATGCATTGATCTTCGTCAATGTTTGTTTGACAAATAAATAAAAAAATACGTGTTCAATATTTTTATAATCTAACTGAAAGCGGGGCCTCCTGCCACAGGTACATCCATACTTACTAGGTTGGCTCCAGCCTCCCATTGTTAATAACGTTATGTTACAGAAATAAACAATTTTTATTTTATTTTATATTTATTTTATCTGATGGACTAAACCGAATTTGTTAGTCATCTAGCCTATTTGCTGGCTCTGTCGTGTGTTCGTAAGTAGCTAGATATTAGTAGCGTACGATTATTTATCTATAGTTAAGTACCTGTCACAGAACGGTACACAGTACATATGTACATATACGGATATACATAAATACGTTTATAAACATCCTAGACTCGAGTACAAATGCCCATACTCATCACACGAAACATTTGCTCCTAGCGGGATCGAACCCTCGACCCTCGGTTTCGTGGCCAGGGTCTCCGACTACACTAATTCACTTCGGTCTCAAAACAATGTATGTGATATTGTATAATATTATTGTGTCATATTATTTTAAAAGCTACTTCGCTACAGGATGACATCGTATAAAAGCTCCTTTGACTGGGAACCATAAAATCTGTCCGTATGTCTGTACAAAAGATACACTCAACACTCTTTAATACAATAAGACAATGCGCTGATGCTCACATCTTCGTCATTAGGGTTGCCAACGTGGAAATAAAAATAATATAGTAAACTGTAATAATGATAGTCATAAGAAAAACAAATATCCTAGAAATATTACTAGGTCCTGAATATTCAGGATGATTATCCAGGATCTAGTAATAATTATAGTACCTAAAGCATATGCTTTAGGCTCTATATTAACTGGAAAAGTCATGGGCAATAACTATAATTTATATAAAAAGTGATCATGAGTCAATCAAATGAGTTTCGATTGAAGATCGCACTTTTATTGATCCAGGTAATTATGAATGAAGGGAGAATGACTTTATTTAAAAATGGTTCAGTCTCGAAACTATTTAAAAAAAATAATACATCATACTCTACAGTATTTTCATTTATTGTATATTTAAAAATTTGAGTTTAGAATATGTAATACTAGCTTCTGCCCGCGGCTTTGCTCGCATAGTACATCGATAAAACATAGATTATGTGTTATTATTGTTATTAATGTATAAACTATACTATTGTAAATTTTCAATGAAATCCATGTAGTAATTTTTGCGTGAAAGAATATCAAACATCCACACATCCATCCATCCATACAAACTTTCGCGTTTATATCATTAGGAAAAAGCAAGATAGGTGGAGACGGTTCTAATAAGGTTCATACATAGTTATTTGTGCACCTAATTTTTAAACGTCTATTGCCGCTTTAGCATGCAGTAATTTAAATTCTAGAAGTATACTTCGGGTAAACTCAGCCCTAACTAAGTTACCCTACGCCCCCTGGCACTACACACGGCCGGTAACAAGGAGCGCTCAGCGGGTGGTAACAAAATCACTCGCCTTTGTCGCGAGCGGACGCGCGCTAATCGAGTCGCGAGGATGGGACGCTAGATGGCGGTGCAGGCAATTGGCGCTGAATGGTACGCGATATGCAGCAAATGGTGTTATAAATCTAATTCTATGGAGGTATGTTATATATACATACAATTACATTCATAGGTTTATTTATAAAATAGCATGGTGAGACATAAATAACAAGAATGTCAAAATTTACTAATATTTTCTGGCTTAGTCTATCAGTCGCTAAATAAATATTATTTCTGCCTCATTTGGACATCCATCGCTGCGCTACCTATGGAGTAATCTCAACAGTAATTTCAATCCTATAAATTTACTTCATGCTATCTCAACCCTAACTGAGTTACCCTGTGCACCCTTGCAGCCCTTGCACTACACACGACCGGTAACAAGGAGTACTCAGCGGGCGGTAACAACATCACTCGCCTTGTCGCGAGCGGACGCGCGCTAATAGAGTCACGAGCGAGTGGTTTAAAAATACTTACGAGTATAAAAGTGCTGAGTCATTAAATCAAATCAAATCAAATTTTGTTTATTTACCAGAAAAACAAAGCACAATTACAATGATAAACAGTGACTCCCACACTAGGCAATGCCTGTCACGTGGGAGTCAGATCGAGGATCATAAATAAGACTAGAGATCGCCCACTAGGCGAAATTCGACCATATTAGTTTGTTTTTTTTTTTATTATTTACTGAAATATTAGCTTTCTGCACTCCTTCTCCATGTAAACTTTTATCCTCGTAGCGTTATGTCCCGTGCTTAGTCGGGGTCTGCTTAGACCATGATCCAGGATTTAGCGAGTCTGGAAATTACATTGAAGCGATTGCCGATCTGACCTTCGTAATCCTTTTAAAGGGGAACCAGGCAAAGTTAGAATGTGTAGGTTTCATCATGATGTTTTCCCTCACGGCTGGGCTGGTGGTATAAATACGTACATACATAGATTTGAAAAATCCAGAGGTACGTGCCTAGGTTTGAACCCGCACCCCCTCGGTTAAGAGGTACGTGTCCTTACCATTGAACTACCACCACTCTTTCTCCATATAAACTATAACTGTGCCAAATCTTATACTCCTCCGTCCGTGTAATTCTCATAAAAAGGGGTACAAAGTTTTTGCTTCACGTATTAATATATAGATACTTAGCTTGTTTATATTTAATGGCGTATCTATTAGTTCTGTGATTTAGGCCTTTGTGTGCCTGGGGCCTCGCGTGTAGGCATTTTCTTTTATTGCTGTTATTGCAACCGCCCGTTTATAACACCAGATATAGATGACATACTATTCATGTATATAATTTATACATACATAGTTATTTAAGTTCATGTATTTTTCCTAAATTCCCGTATTACAATTTCTGGTTCAACTAACAAATGTTTAATTATCACCAGAGTCGCTAAATCTAGGATCGTGCTCAAAAACAGCTGCGACTAAGAGCGAATAAGAAGGGATTAATTTCCTTGGTATGGTAGCTCGAGTCATATAATCATACATACCTATTTATGGTAAGCCTAATCCATAGATATAGGATGTCACAACATTGGCTTACATATACGGCCACTAGCTTCTGACCGCGGTTTTGCTCGCATGGTACATCGATAAAACATAGCGTATCTGTTATTCGGGTGTATAATCTATATTATTGTAAAGTTTTATTAAAATCCATTCAGTAGTTTTTGCGTGAAAGAGTAAAAAACATCCATACATCCTCACAAACTTTCTCGTTTATAATTTTGGTAGGATGTATTTCATGTATTTCCTGATCTCAGACCATTTCTCAAAATAATTAAATTAATTTTGTATACTTTTTAGGATCATTAGCGTAAGTCTGACGCCCCTGGCGTTGCCAACGTTCATAGGCCACGGTAATTGCTTCCCATCAAGTGGGCCGTGTGCTTGTCTGCCACATAAATGGTTTAAAATATATATATATATATATATATTATCATTTATTTATATTTCATCATTAATTTACCATCTAACCCAGTCCATTATCCCGTGTTGGTCTGGGACTAAAAATAATGTGCCAATTGTGTTTCTTGCCTAGCATGTCGTAAAAGGCGACTAATGGTATATCGGGTTTTGGGTATGTGATTGTGTAGGCGACTTGTCACTACTTTTTCACAATTGTCCATCTAACCCAGCCCAGTTTTATTTTTGGCTGAATGTGGTTAAAGGGGCCAGCCGTCTCTTTGACTCTGCCTACCTCTTCGGGGATTACGGGCGGGATGTTATGATTATGTCAAGTATATACGATAACACTACCCAAACAGTCCTTGACTAACACTATAATCCAAAGACCGTAGTTCCGTGTCCGAATAACATTTCAGCTAAAGGCTACAAACCTTCGGTGCTTGTGGAAAACATAATTGCCTACGAGACGGGTATAAAACTGTGCCTAAAAGCAAACAGCAATAAAAAGAGAGAAAAAATACCGTTTACAGGGAAGCGTAAGTGCGGACGTGGCGCGGGCGCGGTGTCACTGCGAGCGGTGGATAATATAAAACTATATAAAGTTTATATAGTATATGGTTCTGGGTCGATGGCTCATTTAACACTGCTCCATGCGCCAAAAGTGGTGGGTTCGATCCCCACCCAGGACAAACATTCGTATGATGAATAAATGAATACTTGTGTTTGTTCGGTGTCTGTGTGTTATTATTGAATTTAAGTATATATTTGTAATACCACCGTTGTTTCTGATATCCGTAACACAAGTGCATAAGCTACTTACCTCGGAGTCAGATCAATGTATGTGATGAAGTTTGATTTATTTATTTTATTTATTTATATGGTTTGCGAATATGCAAGCCACGACCTAGTCACCTGTCACAATTTCCCAGCTAAACCAACTAAACAAATATAACATCTCACCCATAATCCCCGAAGGGGTAGGCAGAGTCAAAGGGGCAGTAAGCCCCCTTAACCAAAATTTATTTTTCCGAGGACTCTGGTTACCAATTCATACATACATATCATCATATTAGAAAAACTATATAGTTTTTCTCTTAATATAATCCTTAATGTTATAACATGTCCATCTACAGCCATTTGATTATGCAGTGATCTCAAATTTTTCTTATCACTATTATCATTAATGTTGGTTAAAAAGATTTGAAGAACAGTCGGAGATATGTGCCCAGGTTTAAAATCTATCCTCACCTGTCAGATGCCCTTGGACTTAAACACAAACTGCCAAATATTGTTTTTTGCCTTTTTCTCAGCCTTTTGCTCTTCTGATATTGATTCGTCAGAACACAATGTTTATTGTAACATTTTTTAATAGTGTCCCTAATGTTATTTTTATATATTTTTTAACCTGTATATTTCTGCAACCAGTTGGCAAACAATAATGTTTCACAGAGTTTCCATTTACGACACACACCACAACTCTACTAACTAACTAAACTTCACGCCATATGACACGATCCTTACACACCTCACATGCTTCTTCAACATGAATGTTGAGGTGAGATGAGTTTAGTGAGCTAGTTACAAAAACTATGTAGGTATATATTTTTGAAATACTTACAATAAACATAAGGTACATTTTATTTTTAAACTTATAGTTTGTTTGACGTCATTACCAAAACGTCGATTATTCCAGTCACTCGTCTCTCAATCTCTTTACTTCACGATGCAAATCCGCTAACACTGTACCCATACAAAAAGCATCTCCGTTGGAAAAACACAAGATTACTAACTTCGTAATGTACTCGCAGTAAATTAATTTATTTCGTACGCTTACGTACTACACGCTTCAAAGGTGCGCATGGGGTCACAGATTGAAGGGAGAGTCTATACAAGGGCGTATGAGACTTTGTATGGGGTTGTTTGAGTGAGTTTAAGGGAGGGGGATGAGATTCTTGTTTTTCTTTAAAAATATATAAGCTTACAGATAAGTAATAGGTAGAAACCCAAATATGGAATTTGAGAAGCATAAGGATTTATTTTTTATATGTAGAAAAATATTGAGGTACGAATAATTTATATATAATACGTGAAGCAAACAACTTTGTCCCCTTTTTTCGAAAATTGCGCGGATAGAGGAGTATGAAATTTCGCACACTTATAGTTTACATAGAGAAGGAGTGCAAAATGTTTACATATTTTTTAAATAAGACATAAGAAATATATTAAATAAAAAAAAAATTACGAATAATGGTCGAATTTCGACCACTGGGCGTAAGTAAACGTAAATATGCGTAAGTCATCACCATTTTTTTTATTATTATGACGCATTTTCAATGTCATTCTAATTTATAGACACATGTTACAATAAAATAATAGGAAATCCCAATAGGTAATCATTTTGGTTGAGTTTGGCTACCAAATGTTGGCTACCTACCTTTGAATAAAACTTCTTACTATCATACGTAATAGGTACAATAGAATTAAAAATTTCTTTATCAATCAGGTGGAAAAATAACTAAATTTATTTATCTTAAAATTCAACTCGACAGAGTTACAATGAAATTGTTATCAAAATTTGGATAAGAGATTCAGATAATAAATATCGAATACCAATAATAAAGGATTTACAAATAAATCCCTCTAATCGAATAATCCCTCAAGTAGTACCTAATCGTTTACTATTGTACATATTAGCCATCATTTGTCAAGTTAGATTAGCTAAATTGAAACGGATACATTTCTGGAAGCTTCAGCTTCGGGCAGAGCCGGCCTGTTTCGGTTGAATATAAAGTAGCGACTGAAATTAATCTCTATTGGCAGAATCCCATCTAAAACCGTCAAGTCTGCTGAATGCCGTCTAAATTTGCAACGGAACAGTGAAAAGCCTACAATACGTCACCATCGACAGCTCATTCTCAATAGTCACGAAATAATAGCACCCCAATTTCCTAAACAATGCCAAAGTTAGAATTTGGACTGTAAATTATAGGGAGTAAGGTCGAAACGCCTGCAAAAGCGGAATAGCAAATACGCACGACGCGACCAATTTGAGTTGAGCTGTGATTATCTTCGTAGGCGCTTCTCGTCAGTCTGTGGGGCAGTGAACGGAGAGGGGTGAGGGAGCTCAAGGGAGATTGGGTTTGAAGAGAAACACATCACACGTCAGCGGAATCGCAACGGTTCACGGGAACAAAGTGCATCTAGTTAAAACGGGAGGTACAATGCGCCATCAATATTGGCCGCGCCCGCTCAAAATGGCGGGCCTGTTGAGGGCTCGACGCATTTGACACATCGCTCCGTTGAAAGATGGGAACTGCAATGAATATTTAGAGGTTAGGGTTGGGGAGTAATAAATTCCGCAGTATTTTATTTGACGCAGCAGTTTGTGTACCACATACTGATGTATCAGTTAGTTTATGCACACTTTGTACCTACTACCAAGTGGTATTGCGTGAATCCTCATATTAGGTAATATGAGGATACACGCAATATACACTACATGGCTACGCACCTAGACACTCGATTTTCATCTCATCACGTCAAATTTGATTTGATTAAAATGTACTTTTGATGCTCAATTGTTTATACTAACTTTTTTTTTACATTAACGTAGTCATAACATCGTAAAAATAATGCCTATGTTGATTTTTAAACTATATTCCAATTTTCACTCCTTGCAGGGATATTAGAAAAAAGTTCGTGACCTTGTGTTTATTTATGTGTTAATAAGAGGAAATATGGACCATTATCTAAGTATTATATTCAGTGACTATAAACAGGATTACAAAGACAATGAACCTTGACAAAGTCTGTATCAATGCCACACCGAAGCACCTATTAAAAGAGCTCATGCCAGTAAATTTGCTCAGACGACTATTGCGCCGAGCTCACTGAGCTCAACAAACAGAAATACGGACAGGCGGACAAAGGACAGCTGCAATATCGGGTTTTTATCCGCCATCCGCCAAGTATTTGCGCTGCATTTATTACCCCTTGAAATGGTGTAAAGATTTGGAAAACCTATGGAAGAAAGAAGATAACTAATGATTTAAAGTCTCCTCTACTTTTACAGGGTTAAAAGAATGACAATACATCGTCAGCTGAAAGAAAAAGAAAAAATACTAGGTACTGTTAGTTAGTTTGGTATCATCATCTTTCTAGCGTTATGCCCCGTGTTTAGATGGGGTCCGCTTAGACCATGATCCAGGATTTAACGAGTCTGGTAATTACATTGAAGCGACTGCCGGTCTGACCTTCGTAACCCTAAGATAGGGGAACCAGACAATTTTTGAATCATGGTTACAAATCCAAAGTTGTTTGAATTTGCAGGTTTCATCACGATGTTTTCCTTCACCGTTGAGCTAGTGGTATAAATACGTACATAGACTTGAAAAATCCAGAGGTACGTGGCTGGATTTGAACCCGCACTCCTCGGTTAAGAGGCGCGTGTCCTTACCATTGAGCTACCACCGCTCCTAGTTAGTTAAGTATATCGGATGGTTAATATAAGGATACACCCAATAGAAACTACGTGGCTACTTTTTTACGAGAGACGAGACTACGGCGATAGCTTGATTTGAGCTCGATGATGACTAAAATCAGACGATTTTTTTAACTACGGAAAAAGTAAGTACTGCACGGAATTACTGAAATAACAATAAAATACTAAAAACCCGTCTATCATTGATAAGATATTCGTAGAAATAAAAATAAAGTTCGAAAATACATATTATTTTAAATTAAAATTAAATGTCATTATCAGCTCTCCATAAACATAGAACTCTTCATAATATATTGCACGCACATGACGATAGATGATGTTCTATTGTTATGTCCCGCGCAAAGTCTGGGCCGCTTAAACCATGACTCAGTCGGTTCTGGTAATTACATTAAGGCGACTGCAAATTTGACCTCCGTAATCATAGATAAGGAACCAGGCAAATTGGATCATGGTTACACATCAATAGTTTGAATGTGCACTTGTGTAGGTTTCATCGCGTTTCATAAACAAATGCTATCTGTAAATAATCCAGTTGACGACCGCATCAACTCGCAGACAACTTTCAAACTCCACAGCCCACCTGGTCTCAGATGCTCATAATGAAACGAAATGCGATACTCATTAAAACTTGCCCCAGACCCAGCTCAAGACGAGAAACTTACTAATTAAAATTACACGGGTTATTTTATTCGGCGTTTCGACAACACGACGACACTTGTCTGGCATGCCCTCATTGAACAATGATGTCAAAATAAGATATGTCGATAGAATATTAAAATTTTCAGATAATTACTTCGCCCTGCGTCAAACTCGTTCTGTTACGGAGACTATCATACCCTGTCCTGTGAGATCTTTGATTTTTGGCGAAATAAAAAGTTGCGTATGTCCTTTCTAGAACTTTAGCTAAACGTGCATATTGAGGGTTTTTTAAATTAAAACATCCAAAAGGCGGAGTAACTGTGACTTGCGGCCTTGTCATCCTCCTCATTGGTTAGTTGAAGTTGTCAACAAAGAGCCAATAGTGACAGTGATTAGACCGCGAGACTCCGTCGCGCCATCTGGCGGTTTTTATTTTTTGAAAACCCTTATTGAATCGAAATTGCTCAACTACTTATTTAAGTGAAGACAACGCCAGAGACATGCCTTGCAATATCACCAAACAGACCTAAGCACGGCTAACAGTTTATTCGGACATCAGCAAGTGGTCAGAAATAGATTGTGCATTTTAATACGGACAATTATTATACCAACATGCAATTTAAATATAGGTACGTAATCAAATTAAAATAATTAAGAGTTACCTTTATTTTTAGACAGTACGCCCAGCTTGAAGAGCCGGTGTGTTAAAACTTTTAATGACAGAAAAAGCGGTTTATTTTTTACTAGCAGCACCCTGCGGTTGCACCCGCGTAGTTCCCATTCCCGTGGGAATAAGAGGATAAAATATATAGCTTATGTTACTCTTTGATAAAGCAGCTTTCTATAAGTGAAAAAAATTTTCAAATCGGTCCAGTAGCTTTTGAGTTTATTTATCACAAATATACACATACACAAAAATACAAATCTTTCCTCTTTCGGTCAAATTATATACGATGATGTTCGCGTATCGAAGTACATGCAACCCTCGACACTTGTCTGCCGCAGACTGGAGTGCACTCTCAGTGTGACGTCACAAGTCGTTAAAACTCTTCCTCTCGTCAGACAAGTCACTGTACAAGTGTATCGTGTAGTTGTACAAATACATCCAGATGTATTTTGTTAGGGTTTGTACAAGAGTGAATGATAAATTGAGCTGAAAAATATATGACCTTGACGGACAACGGGTGAAAATGGATTTCTACGAAACATAATAGGTAACTATAGAAGTGAATTGCAAATGAGTTTCATCAAAATATGTGACTACATTCGTCTATTATTCAAAATAAGACCAAAGAGGTTTATTATAATGGATATCCCACAGGCACACATAAATATAAGTTAACATAGTATTAAGTTAGATTAACATACTTTTGTGTATTTAACATTTTTCCATTTTTAGTTATCAAACATTCGACTGACCTGTTGGGCGAGTGGTCAGAGACCCTGGCCACGAGACCAAGGGTCGCAAGTTCGAATCCCGCTAGGGACAAATGTTTCGTGTGATGGACATGGACATTTGCACTCGAGTCATGGATGTTTATAAACGTATTTAAGTATGACTATCCGTTCATCTAGTATTCATAGTACAAGCATTTAAGCTTAGTTTGGAACTAGGGAACTGGTGTGTCAGTCTGGAGAATTGAAATTTAATTTTTAATTTAAATACACGGTAACTACGAGTAATATTATAAACTGTAACATTTTGTTACTAACATTATTAATTTAAATAGCAATGAGATAATGTTCCTAGGTAGGTATTAAGAAAAAGTGGGACTCCCTCTGACACAGGTGCTATTCTGTACCCGAAAGAGGGACTCAACCACTGTATGTAAATGATCACTTATACTAACTTGAAATTAATAAAAAAATATATTATTTTATTTTATAAATTTTTTACATGGATGCATTATAAGGGTGACAAATCCCTATCCATCCGTACATTTTTAATAAAAGAAAGATGTTAAGACTGTCGACTTATATGTAGGGAGAAAAAAAATAGTATAATTTTTATACAATTTTAATCACCCAATTACTTTGATTTGTTAACTAAATAGGTAATTTAATGTCATGTAAACAACGCAAAAACTCTGATAGGAAATGATATTTCAGTAGCCGAGTTCATTTAATGCGAATACGCAATCACATTTTAGCGATGAAAACGTAATATAATTTGTAAAAAATTTAAAATCTAATGATCTATATAGAATACTTAGCAGAGCGTAGTTTCGATCTACGGACCTCTGGGTTATGGGCCCAGCACGCTTCCACTGCGCCACTCTGCTGTTACACGAGTGAACGAATTTATCGTACACTATCCGACTAAGCATTTGATATTTTACGTTGTTGTTTTTCGTGAATATCAGAATTATAACAAACCTGTATTGCTGGAAAGGTCTCCTAACTGAATCTATAAAAAAATAAAAAAGCTAGTACACCATAATAAAATCACGTATAATCATGTAGGTCTGTATATGTTTCATCAATAGACCACGATTGATAAAACTTAAATATACATATTATTTTTTAAATAAATTTCTTCAACTATCATTATTATTTTTCACTATGTTACCTCCCATTATCCTATAAAAAAAAAGACGTAAAATGTCGACTAACTTACGATGGTTGTCAAACAATTCCTACAGTGTAGTTCGGATATTTAAATACTAAAAAAAAAACTTTAAATTGTTCTGCAATTTTTTAGACTGAAGCTATTTTTTTAAATTGCCCAAGTCCAAGTCGAAGTCGCGCACGAAGAGTTCCGTATCATTATTTATACAACATTAGACATTATATTTTAACTTTTTTTTATATAGTTATTTATTTTTAAAGAGAATGTACAACTAAATATTTTACTATTTCAAACGTCTAAGTAAGTGACGGTAACAAGTTTTACCGTTATTAGTATCAAGCAAAAAACGGCAAAAAATGTAAGGTAAAAAAGGTTTGTTGTATGGATATTATATATAACCATTACATACGAAAGTATTCCAAGCTCGATGGCGCATTCGGTAGTGACCCTGCCTCATGCGCCAAGAGTTGTGGGTTCGATCCCCACCCAGGAGAAACATTCGTGTGATGAATACTTGTGTTTGTTCTGTGTCTGGGTGTTAATATGGGAGCCTCTTTAAATATTTATCTAATTCTATCCTTGTTGTTATAGCGGCAACAGAAATACATCATCTGTGAACATTTCAATTGTCTAGCTATCACGGTTCATGAGTACCAGCCTGGTGACAGACGGACGGACAGTGGAGTCTCAGTAATAGGGTCCCGTCTTTACTCTTAAATTAACCAAGACCTACTTAATTTTATATTGTAGTTGGACTGTTTTAGCCTTTCAACATGCGGGTAATATGTCACTATTGTTTTACAAGGAAAAACAAGCATCTGTTTGTCTCGTCTGAGTGACTGTGGTGCCAAGCAGTTATAAGCAAGCGATCCAGTCAATTGAGACGGTTCGGTGACATATATTTAATATGGGATTTTCCAGGTTAAGTGATTCAAACAAGCATAGTAATGTTGGGAATTACAAGTACAAGGTTTTAAAGGCTGACTGCACAGACTGGTTCTATTTTCCCAATTAATTAAATAAATAAATAAATAATAATAAATATCCGACGACATCAAAACATTGATCTGACTCCGAGGTAAGTAGCTTAAGCACTTGTGTTACGGATATCAGAAACAACAGTGGTATTACAAATATATACTTAAATATTGCATATTAACACCCAGACACAGAACAAACACAAGTATTCATCATACGAATGTTTGTCCTGAGTGGGGATCGAATCCACAACTCTTGGCGCATGGGGCAGGGTCACTACCGAATGAGCCATCGAGCCAGTCAAATTAAGGTAACTATTATTTGTAAGGTAAGGACAATGACGATTAAAATATAACAAGGTAATCAGGAAAGGCCTTAAAAGTAAGAATTAATACTTTTTTAATACTTAAGGCTATCAAAATCTATTGTTCCTAAGGATATGTCAAATTAGAAGGTATCTAACGCGGGTGCGTATCAAGCCAAGTTCAAGATAAGAGAATTGACAGGCCTGCACCCGTGTGTAAACACGACAGCACTTCAGGCTAAACACTGCGGAGTCTTATTCCGTTGTGATAAGAGCTGTTTCGCAACAAAAATGTATAGCCTGATGTGCTGCCGTCTGCACATTGCTTATTAATCTAATTATCTCTTGGTAGTGTTATCATGAAAGGGGTATTCCCTTGTTATTAGAATAACCTGGTGCTAATAATAAAACTACTTTGTTTACCTAACTACTTTAAAATCCTAGTAAGTGTCACCTACTACTTTAGCTGAAATGTCAAAGGTCTTAATATACGACTTATCTAGTAAATGCAGATTGTGCCATTAATCTGGATCGCCTGGATACTCGAGTAAGAAATGTAAAGATAAATCATTACGAAAAGGTTTCCGATAAAAATCGTTTAATTCCAGATATTTTTCAAAAATATATGGTATAGGTAGGTAGTTCACACCAGAAATCTCATGGGGGATGGCAACCAAGGAGGAATAAGAACCTTAAACAACAATCAGCCAGAAATAAAATTAAGAGTGTCCCATGTTGGTCTGGGACTTAAAAATAATGTGCCAACCGTGTTTCGTTAAAGATGTCGTAAAAGACGATTATTTGTATACTAGCTATGCCAGCGGTGTCACCCGCGTTTATGGTTAATATTATAAAGACTATTTCCGTCATACATGACTTCTATGTAACTTTAACGATTAAGGCGGCACATGCGACGGAAGCTTAAAAAATGGAGTAACTTCTCTCGTTTTCCCAACATTTCTCTTCACTACTCTGCTCCTATTGATTGTAGCGTGATGAAAAGTATACTATAACCTGCCCAGGAGTATGAAGAATAATTGTACCAAGTTTCGTTAAAATCCGTCAAGTAGTTTTTGTTTCTATAAGGAACATACAGACAGACAGACAAAAATTGCATTTTTGGCATCAGTATCGATCACTAATCACCCCCTGATAGTTATTTAGAAAATATATTTCATGTACAGAATTGACCTCTCTACAGATTTATTATAAGTATAGATAAGGTTTTGGGTATGCGATTGTGTGGGCGAAAAGCTAGCCACTTGTCACTACTTTTTACAATTTTCCATATATCCCAGTCCAGTTTTATTTTTGGCTGATTGTGGTTAAAAGAGCTTGCTGTCCCTTTGACTCTGCCTACCCCTTCGGAGATTATAGGCACGATGTTTTATGTTTGTAAAATTGAGTTGGGTTAGATGGAAAATTGTTACCCCGGCCACCATCATATTGGCCGGAGAAGGGTCTTTTAAATGGGGGTGGAGGCCCTGGGAACACAGAATGCTGTTCCCCTGGACGGCATGAATATGCGAAAGGCATACCCTCGTTAAAGAAAAGGTGGAAAATTGTGGATAAGTATTGAAAAATGATTGAGCTGCGTGTTTTGGGAGAGGCCTATATCCAGCAGTGGACGACGATAGGCTGATGATGATGATGAATGAAAAAAAAAGATTTCGAAAATGTTATTGAAATCGATTGTTTACGGATAAGTGTTCTTAACTGATAGCACTGTGAAAGACGGTGCTATCAGTTAATAAGATTCTAAGACCTCCCGTGTTTCTACTACATATTTCAATGCCTATGTCATCGAGGTGACTATGTGTACTTTAGATAAAAAATCGAGGTTGCTATAACAAGTTTTTTAGAGTGTAACTGATATATCTTTATGTACTGTGGCATTCTGACGTTCGATATGCTTTTATCTCGATTGCCTCATATTTGGGTACAGTCATTGTTCACAATATACCTACCTAGGTAAAATGACTCATGAATTGTGATGTAAGATTGTATTACATATGTACGAGCTAATGTATGGTGATGTATGTGTTAAAGAAGAAGTACTTAGTTAAATATGTTGTGTTAAAACGTGAACATTTTGCGAAGATGAATAGATTTACGGTTAGGCGAGTGCTCAAGGATCGAGATGGTAGCTCAAAGGGTAAGAACAGTTTGATATTTTTTTGTTGAAAAGGTTTGAATGGGTTTCCATAAATATATTTATAATTTTAAGGCAATGTTTTTATTTTATGTTGGTTTGTACTCATTAAGGTGTAATTAATAAATGCCACATGTGCAAGGTTTTTGAGTATGTCGTTCATTCCTACTTACTCACTTACACGTCACGGCACTCACTCACATGACATGTGAGTGAGTGAATGAGTGGTGGACCGGTGGACTTATATATGTTATAGATTTTAGATAAAACGCGTTTTTCCTAGATAGAACTAGTTTTTACTAAATTCCTTAGTTAAAACTAGAAAGACCAAGTTAAAACTAGGATTTATAACTGATATTTCATTTTTAGATAAAAATATGACACTAAAACTAGTACTAGAGAAACTAATATGGGATTGAAAACAAGATTATAAAATTATTAAATAAACAGAACTGGGACACAGGAGTCCAGATCATTATTCCGAAATTATCTGACCGACCATGAAAACTCCTAATAGTCATTTCGCCGATGATATTTACTACGAATATTCGTTTCACCGCTAGTCGATTTGGCGATAGTATGGTTCTACTAGCTCAGATAGTTTCGGAATAATGATCTGGACTCGGGACACAGTCATTTACTTATGTAGTCAAATTAATAAATTTACTTTATTTTATTTATTAGGACAACCAACAAGAGAAACACAGATGCAGATCACGTATAGTAAAAACACAATTTGTCCTTAAAGCTACGGGATCATATTGAGGCGAATCGACAAAATGTAGTTGCCGAGGTAACAATATTAATTAGACCAATGAGAATAAGCTCCGATGAATATTAACCTCGGTCTGATCAATTTTAACTGACTCGCTTCGGAAAAACGCAATTGTCTGGTAAGAACTAGTTTTAACTGAGCCGAGTTTTTGAGCATTCGTTTAAGTATTCCAGTTTTAACAAAGGCGTTTAGTTAAAACTAGTTCTAACTGAGAAAAACGCGTTCTATCTAAAAACTGTAACATATAAATACAAACTATATAACAGTGGACTTGGTTAGAATCTAACTACGCTACGAGTATGTATTTATACGTCTAACTCGAAAGAGAGGGAAAACATGGTCAAGAAACGTTTACATTCAAATAAACATGTATGTGTAACCATGATCCAATTCGATTGGTTTTCTTGTTTTCCCTGTATTATTATCTTCTTAGCGTTATGTCCCGTGCTTAGACGGTGTCCGCTTAGACCATGATCCAGGATTTAGTGAGTCTGGTAATTACATTGAAGCGACTACCGATCTGACCTTCTTAACCCTAAAATAGGGGAACCAGACAATTTTTGGATCATGGTTACAGTGTGTCGATAGTATTGCCACTCACGGGGCTATCGATCCAATTTTAGAATCGACACTATCGATAGTATCGATACTATTGCTTTTGCCCAACTATCGATAGTCTATCGATAGACAATCGATAGTCTATCGATAGACAATCGATAGTCTATCGATAGACAATCGATAGTCTATCGATAGACAATCGATTGTGGACTATCGAGCGGCAACACTAGTTATGTATATCTGTCGACCACTGTCTTCAGAATACTTTTCGGACTGACGCGCAACCTGTTGAAGAACCTTTGCGGATGACTGCATGAAAATCATTAATTTGGCACTGTGTGAACATTTCCGATGCACTACAGCATGGCATTATCTGCAAAAATGTCTTAGTCAGACATACATACGAAAACTTGTTTATTGCATTAAAAAAGCAACCCACGGCAAGAAACATGACTCGACATTAATTTTAACGAAACGGTATAACATATTTACATTTAGGATTCATATAGGTTTGTTATGATTCATATAGGTTTAACAAAAATTTCATGAATAAAGATTTTATCGTCTTATTTATAAAGTTGATTTTACCGAGACTAGCCGATAAGGAAATTAATATGCACTCTATTTTAGTATTGTTTGTCTAATGATAAGGATAACAACATCTTAAAATCAGTACCTACTAGATGTTGGTATGAGATTAAACATAATGCACTAATTATGTTCGCTGAATGTGTTGCTAAGCGCAAATCTCGAGAAGAGCTGAATCGATTTCGCTAATTCTTTTTTAGTTGTGTTTGTTATTATCAGGTGACGGTTCTTATGCAAGAAAAAAATAAAAAATTAGACGAAAATAAAAATGGGTATTGAAAATCCGAGAACGGGGCGTTACGAAGTGCGCCGGTTCAGCTAGTTATAAATAGATATGTGATTATTTAGACGACGAGCTACAACTTCTATTGTCATTACGTGGGTTCGATCCCCATCCAGGACCAATCAAATCAATATATAAGTATATATTTGTAATACCACTGTTGTTTCTTATATCCGTAACACAAGTGCTTAAGCTACTTGCCTCGGAGTCAGATCAATGTATGTGATGTAGTCAGATATTTATTATTTATTTATTATTTTGTCATATTGGTTGAAGGAGACTACTTCTCCTGCCAGAGTCCTTGGGCTCTGCCTCCCTGTTCAATAGAAATGGGCTACGTATTGTTAGAGTATAATTACAATAGACAGGTAAGTATCTACTATACACAACTGCCGTTATCATCATCTCACGTTTTATAAGCACTTGACAATGACCTATACCTCAGTATGAGGTAAACACTCGACGCGAACGGTCGTGCCGCCTCGTCCCGAAATGAAGTCCATTTGTTTGTTTGTGAGTTTATTCGCGTGTGTGTATGGTTTCGGAAGAGGCGACTGGGAGAAGTATGGGCCGTTCCAGATAGCTTTGAGATCTGGGCTAATTAAGTGTGAGTATTTTGGTTAATTATTTGTTTATGTTTTGTTGATACGTAGTTATTTCTGTTGGAGGTAGTATTGTTTAATTTTATAGAAATACGAGCGGTCATTTGAATATGCAAGGAAATCGCATGAATTTTTACCTGTCGAGTTGGTGGGTTATTTTTTTTGAGCGTTGCTCTTACAATCAGTAATCAATCATTGTTGACGTTTGAAATTAGGTTCAACACTAAAAAGCATGACCTTCAAAACAATTAATGCCTAAAACATTTAAATGTAATAACATCGAAAACATTTGTACAATTTGTACCTAATATGTTTTGGTCTAGGATTTAAAAATAAAGCGCCAACTGTGTTTCTTGCCTAGCATGTCGTAAAAGGCGACCTATATAAGATTTTGGGTGTGTGATTGTGTAGGCGACGAGCTAGCTACTTGTCGCTATTTTTCAGATTTCCATCTAAGAAGGCTAGGTTAGGTTAGGTTAGCTAACCAATTCAACAAAAAAAAAAAACTAGGATGGGTTAGATGATCTAACACAGCCTAGTTTTGTTTTTTATATGAGATGCAAGATGATAATAAGATAGTCTGCTTAGTCTATGTAGGTAAACACGACATACCTACTTGTTATATAAACTGTCAAAGTATATATGACAAGATATTGGATTAAACTTAAATGTAATTTATTTTATTGAAGCCACTCTACTATGTTATTATATAACGTTCAAGTTTCGGTTTTGAATAGAATCATACTGAAAAAACTTGTAACCAGATATTTTTGTTTGTGTTCAACATAATTCTAATTATCTAGTTTGCTTTCCATGAGTTACTATCGCATAATAATGCGATAGTAACGGTTTAATATCAAAATATTAGTTTGGAAATTAAAATAAAGTTTGTATTCAAAGTATGTCATAACAACTAACGACAACTAATGGGCCTTTGTTTTTGGCTAAAGTGCTTAACTGCTTCTTTTACTCTGCCTATCTCTTTAAAAATTACAGGCGTGATAGCGTGTAAATACCTATATACAGTAAATATCTGATAAAAGCGTATTATAAATAAAAACAAAACGTTAGAGAGACAATACGACGACATGGTGATATGAATTGCTCTGAGGTTACAATTAGAAGACGCCTATTAGCAATGTCAATGGACAAGAGACCTTGGCTAACTGAATCAATGCTAATTGTCTTGTCGATCCTAAAAATACAAGTGCTAAAGTGATCTTGTTTGTTTGTTACACTTTAACGTTCTCACTGCCGATTATCATGAAATATTGAACTCACATCAATCAATGTATGTGATGTTTTCGGATATTTACATATCGCTACAAAAAAGGTAGGGAATATTGGGAAAGCTTCCAAGGAATAGAAAAATAACATTTACATAAGTTGTCTAGTAAAACAACTTCATCATCAGTTTACCGTCCACTGCTGCCACTGAGCACGATCTGCGGCTATTCTCATCCAGCTCTTACTTGCCACTCTGAGGAGATCGTCTTCCCACCTAGTCTAAGGGCGTCCTATACTACGTTTGCCGATACGTGGTCTCCACTCCAGAACTCGTCTACCCCAACAGTCTGACATGGCCGGCCCACTGCCACTTCAGCTCGCTAACCCGGTGGGCTATGTCGAATACTGTCTTGTTCTCTGTTCACATCGACTACAACTAAGAACTTGGATTGATAAAATCTACATTTGCGCGAGTGGAGTCGCAAGCAAAAGCTAATGACAAATAAACCTTCCTACAAACTCTAAGCAACGGATAGAATTTGCATAAATTAAAATGACATCAGCATTCTCTGAGGATACACAATATAACCTGTGTCACTTTGTGTTGGTGTAAAACATAATCTTCTAATTAGAGAAGTTTGATATACCTAATCTATTAACTGTAGGATGATCTCAGTATTATGACGTTAAATAAACTCTCACCTTACAGATGACTTAGGTAAACGTAATCATTGAATGAGCATTCTGCCCAAGTTTTTGGCATACATCTAACAACAAGATGACTTGATCTTGACGTTAAATGAACTGTCACATAATAGATGACCTCTGTATTATAACATTAAATGAATTCTCATCGACTAGATGACCTTACTTACTTACTATGCTGGCGCAGCGACCCAAAGTGAGTCTTGGCCTCCGATAATAAATGACGTTAGTATCGTAATAATTTAATTAGCTCTCTGCCTAATTCGGTGGTAGATTCATGTAGCTTTAAGGATAACCTATGTAAATTTGACGATTTATAAATGCTTTCTTGAAACCTATATAAATAAAGAGAATTAGTATTTTAAGTTTTTCCTAAAATCTATCGCATTTTTTAAAAAGGGTATACGATGGCAAAATTTTTAATCAACGTTATTTATAATTCCTGTGGTCTTGCAAATGACCAAAAGCTAGAAACTGCTTTCATCACACAAGTAAATCTTATTTGTTGCCTTTAATGTAATTATAAAAACCTTTCTCTGTTTACCTTTTCAAAAAGTCCCCTCAGTGAATAACCTGATGCGACAATTGGCATTGACACTGGACAGACTGCAATTGAAGGTTGACCGGTTACTGGACAGACTGGCCAGGCTTTCAAATTCGATACGCACTCGGCTTGTACAGACAAACATGAGTCAAATAAACCTATTTGACTCAATTTAAAAAAATACAATTTTTCATTATTAAAATAATAATAAAACCCTTTGTCTTAACTAGTTTTACTGTTTTAACGTGTTTGTAGCAAAGGATTGGCATCGCTGCAAACATCAGACAGATTAGACATTATATAATTGATTAAGAAATTGACCTAATTACATAAATAATGATTAAGACATTCACTTAATCACTTATATATGTAGTAATGTCCTCCTAACCGATATCGGTCACGGCGGCCAATCTCAACGAGGATTAGCCAACTGCGCAGGAGATATTATAGTACACAAGTGTGTGCGCAAACACAGGTGTACTCTCTATTCCTTCACTCTCACTTATATAACGATTAAGACATTTACTTAATTACTTAAAATACACAAACACTATTTAACTAATTGTGTGTTTCTAAACTGTTTTTGTATACAATTCAGTGATCGTTGAAATTTAATTAGTTTTATATAAATACACCGTTTAATTGATTTGGGTTAATTTAGGTGATTGTAGCATAGTAGCGGTAAATATAGTTAGGCTTACTGGAATTCAGCAACACTTGTATAAGATTCATAGTGGATGGGTCTACATTCAGCTAGAACTGATAAAAGCTATTATTGTTTATGCTTGCGATAACATGCAGAATAGAGATGAATGTTTCTACTAGGAATTAATTGATCTCAATTTGAGAATCAGTTATTAATCTAAGTTCGCTTAAGATTCTGAATACAATGTAATAAAAACATAACATCACGCCGATAATCCCCAAAGGGGTCGGCAGAGTCAAAGGAGCACTAAGTCCCCTTAACCACATTCAGTCTAAAACAAAATTGGGCTGGGTTAGATGGAAAATTGTGAAAATGTAGTGCCAAGTGGCTAGCTTGTCGCCTACACAATCCCATACTCACATCCCGATATACCATTAGTCGTCTTTTACGACATGCTAGGCAAGGAACACAGTTGACACATTATTTTGAAGCCCCAGACCAACACAGGATTACATGGTGCTACCTGCTAGATTCAATGTGATAAATATAAATTTAAAAAGGGTTACCTTGTTATACTTTTTCAATTTTTTATTCAGACAATAGTCCTATTAGCTATACCTATCTTAGGTTACACATTCCCATCGATACATTTCCAATGGCAAAACATAGCACCGCCGACGTTTCATTATATGCATTGCGTTTTAACGTTCAATGAAGCATAGTCTTCATCAAATACAACTCTTATCTTTAAAATTACAGAGTTCAAAATCCGATAACAGAGTTCAATTGATCACTGTGACGCGTGAAGAGAAATGCGTCACCAATAGTCTTTGTTTAAATGAAATAAGGTCGAAAGTGCGATGGCAAAGGTTGTTTGTTGATTATTAGTCTGCAAGCGCGATTTGTTGCTATACAATGACCTTTATGCATTCAGGCATGGTATCGTCGCGTACCCGCCCGACGATGTAATGCAAGGTAAATGAATAACCAAAACAATGGTCTCCTGTAATGTTGGTTGGTTGTCAGCCTTAAGGCCAAGGTTTGTTTTATATAAAACTAGCTGTCCCGGCGAACTTCGTATCGCCCAGTAAATGAAAATTGACATTGATTTGTCGATTGACATTTAACATTGACAGATACGAATCCCACCGTTTTATATGAGAAAATACTTTTGCTTTTATTTTGTTTTATCGTAAATTTTTCAATGTTTTTAATAGTTATTCCGTTATTCTGGACGAAGACAAATCCAACAAATCAAAAACAACGTAAATCGGTTCAGCCGTTCTCGACTTATAAGTGGTGTAACAAACACGACTTTGTTTTATTTATATAGATTTCGGTAATAACATATTATACACTTAAATGAACAATTATAATAACAAGAAATTATCTATCACAAAATCATCAATACATCTTTCGTTGGACTGTACAGTTTTTGGCTCGAACAATACATTTTTCTTATTCATATATCTAAGGGTGGTCGCAGTCGACGGAAGCAAAATATTAAAATTAAATCTATCCGGCAACTGGGACCGTGGTTCCAGTTAATTGCGGTCCCAGTCGCCGGAAACCTCGCATGATATATTCGTGCTAGATTAATAGTGATGATAGAGAAGGATTTTCAGTCGCTATTAGACTCATGTAAATATTACGAATAGGGATTAAACATACATCAGACTTGGCAAGATAAGTTGGTATAAGTAGCATATTTGTGGGCCTAAGCATAAAAATATTTAATAAATTGCCACAAAGTGTAATTGAATTACTTACCTATAAATAAGTTTAAGATTTGTATTAAATCATGTTTAATGATAAAGGGTTACTTACTACAAAGTAGAAGATTATTTAAATGACAAAAATATTGGGCAAGATAGTCTGCTTGCATGCACAGTGAAATTTATATTTTTAATTTATAATGTCACTAAATTAGATATTAAATAAGTAAGTACCTACATATGAACGTATTTAAAAAAGGCCATCTGTTGAGTTTCTTGCGGCACCTCTTCTCAGCAGGCCATTCACGTCGAGGTGCTGGTAGGGCAAAAAAAAATGTTTGATGTGCAAAAGAATTTGTTATGAATCCACTTGCATAATAAATTATTTAATTTAATTTCATTTCATTTCATATTGCTATTCCCACCGTCTAGTTCCCTACAGATATGGAGATGAGATGTTATTCCGAATGCAAAAATTTCAACTAGGATGAAATATTTATACACAATCAATACATTAAAGTAAAATAAAATTAAAATATTTTTGCAATAACCATAATTAAAATTCTGACAAACAGTAAGCACAGTGAGGTAATAAAACTAAACTAACTAACTAAACTTCACTCCACTTCCCTAGCGGGGTAGGCAGAGAGAACCGAACGCCATATGGCACGATCCTTACACACCTCCTTACTTTCCTCACAGTGAGGTAATAAGTACCTACATATATCAAGCGATGCGTTGCCGTGAGCAAATTTGTCTGGTTAGATAGGAATTTAAAGGTCACGTAGGTCAAGTAGCTGTTATCTAAGAGTACAACCGAAGCTTCTGGTTGCTTTCAGAAGTATGAAAAAAAATGTAGTAATGAGAACATGTATGTTGCATTATAAATAGTAGAAGGTCCGAACCTAAGTCGATCTTCACCGAGCTGATAAAAGAATGAAACATATTTTATAATAAATTTAGTATATTTCAAAATATATTAAGAATGGGTTGGCTAAAAATATCCTGGACTGACTACTTTTTTTAATGATTTTTAATTTAAAATATAACGGCAACAGGTAGGCACTTCTGTGAATACACAGAATATAAAAATGGTTATAATATAGTGTACTAATATTGTATAGGGTACTAATATTGTAAAGATAATGGTACGAAACCCTTCGTGCGCGTCTGACTCCGACTTAACCAGTTTTTTCAAAAGTTGTCAAGGCGACTAGTAATGTGATACAATGTTAATGAAAAGCAGGATGTTTACAATGATAATAGACATGAGGAAAGTGAAACAGATATTTGGTAAAGCCCCGGAGAGTTGAATCATGAGGTTAAAAGCCTATTCCGTATGCTAGGGAACTCCCAACGGCAATAAATCGCTTCGTCAAATGTTGGACCAAACATTTGCGGATATAGATTGTGCTAGTTTTACTGCCGCGCTGTTGGAGATAATGCCAATGTCTTATTAAAAAAAACAGTGATTCTTATATATTTGGTGGATGTGTGGGTAAGATCATGACAGACATATTTTTATATAAATAAATGAACTGTAAATAAATGCAATTGAATTTAAATACATTCCACTCAGCAAATATTCGGTTTTACTTAACGCAACCCGCGTTCGTAATTTTTCGAATTATATTTACTTATAAAAACTCCTACAAGCAAATAGGACTAGCAATTCATTGCAAGTAGAATAAATTAAATGTCACAAAAATTACAGGACTCGTGAAAAAAATACTATAAGTTTGCATCCCGTGACTTCATAGATCATAGTAACTTATTATCTATACTTATAATAAATCTGTAGAGAGGTCAATTCTGTACATGAAATATATTTTCAAAATAACTATTAGGGGGTGATTAGTGATCGATACTGATGCCAAAAATGCAATCAGTAAAATTTTTGTCTGTCTGTATGTTCCTTATAGAAACAAAAACTACTCGACGGATTTTAACGAAACTTGGTACAATTATTCTTCATACTAATAGGCAGGTTATAGTATATTTTTCATCACGCTACAATCAATAGGAGCAGAGTAGTGAAGGGAAATGTTGGGAAAACGGGAGAAGTGACTCCATTTTTTAAGCTTCCGTCGCGTGTGCAGCCTTAATGGTTAAAGTTACATAGAAATCATGTATGACGGAAATAGTCTTTATAATATTAACCATAAACGCGGGTGACACCGCTGGCACAGCTAGTACCTAATAAATAGGAGCATGAAGCTAAACAGGTCTTAAGAGTTGTAAAATCTACACTTACTAATATTATAAAGATGAAGAGTTTGTTTGTGTGTTTGCTTGAACGCGCTAATTTCAAGAACTACTCGTCCGATTAAAAAAATATATTCAGTGTTGGATAGTCCATTTTTGAGGAAGGCTAATAGGCTATATAAAATTAACCAAAAAACACGGGTGAAAAAGCGGGCACAGCTTGTGAATTAAATATCGTTGTCAGCTCTACTATCAGTGACATTGACAACTGGTTATAACTGTCCTACGAGCAAAGCTATGGTACATAACTTTGTATCATTAATTAACGGGCTAATAAGTCAGATACTACCGTGAGTGCCTAGTCATTAATTGATCCTTTGTAGTCTAGACGAAACCGGCTGAGACCAGTTGTTCTAATCGGTATGATTGGTAATACCTACCTACTTACAGGACTAAGCGTGTCTGATCTTGCTGATTAGATGCTTCCTTTCAATCTTGATATGACGCTGCAGATCGTTGAAGGAATAGGGATGTTGACACTATTTATATTTAAATTTTTAATATCAATTCCGTAAAAGAAAATAATATTGTAGTATGTTGTAAAACCTTATTGAGTTTGAATTATATTGAGTCGAAGATTTTTAAATTTACAAAACCTGCTTAATATTTAGTCAGTTGACTACACAAACTAGTGACGTCATAAATTGACAAGCCCATACAAAATCTACGAAGTGATTATTGCGTTTTGACAGCTGTTAAACAATATCTCACTTGGCTTGCTAGTTAACGTCCCTATTGTTTGCAGTTACTATATAACATACTTATATGATATATTTATGGGTGCCTATCTTGACGTAGATCATAGTTTAAATAAATAAATAAATAAATTTGCGACTATCTGACCTTCCTAACCTACAGTAAGCTATATTACTCAAAAAAAAATTAGTCCAATATTGAGTTTACAAAAAATATTGGTTACGCATTTTTTCTATTTTCTAACTAAAAATTATGAAGATACAGCGCGTTAAAGTACCGCGTGACGTCACTAGGTGTGTAAAATTTTACCGTCCAAGTGACGTAAAGCCACATTGCAAATCTTTGAAGCTCTGTAGCTTTGTAATTATTCGAGTATAAGATAAAGCAAAAAATATGTATTCAATATTTTTTGAGAACCTTACTTACGGACTACTTTTATTTTTCTTTGAGTAAAATACCCCATTAGGGGAAACCAGACAAATTGTATCATTGTTTGCACATATTTATAGTGTCTTGGTGGAGGTTTTCTCCCGACTTTAACTCTCACAGCCGAAAAGTGATATAAATTCGTACTTATATATTAAAAAAATCATAGGTACGCTCAGGTTTGAACCAGCATCCCTCGTATATGAGCTGCATATTTAAGTAGTAGCATGCAATGGACTTAGACATACATCATCATCCTTCTAGCGTTATGTTCCGTGCTTGGTCGGGGTCCATATTTGTATTTGAACAGGAAACCAGACAATTTATTATCATGGTTGCATGGATCCATAGTTGTTGGAATGTGCAGGTTTCATTACGATGTTTTCCTTCACCGCCGAGGTAGTGATATAAATACGAACATGGATTTGAAAAATCCAGAGTTACATGCCCGGGTTTGAACCCGCACCCCTAGGTTAAGAGGCGCGTGTACCATTGAGCTACCATCGCTTCCATCAGACTTAGACATACATCATTTTCAGTCAGTTAGATTATAAAAAAATATTGAAATATTGTATTTTTCATGTATTTGTCAAACAAACATTGACGAAGATACATGTGACGTCACGCGCAACTTGAATGCGCGTGACGTCACACTTTCGTACAATTTTTACTAAAAAGTAACGTCGCAAACCCCTATTCCAAAACGTTGATGCTCTTTACCTTTGTGATTTTTTGTTAAACTGATAAAGCGAAAAATATATATCTAGTATTTTTGTATAATCTAACTGACAGACTAAATATGTAGGTAAGATTATAGTTTTTTTTAATGCAGTCATCATCCCTGTTGTCCAAGTCATATTGATAAATGTATATCCAAGTTATTTAGTAAGACTAGCAATGATAAAGTGATTCAGTAATCTAAATTTAGATCACTATATCACTGCGCACGTACTTCACGGCTGAGTTGCAAGCCAAATGAGGTAGCTTGGAATTGAATGCACTCGAATAACATATGGGTAAGCTATTGACTCATACCTTACAAATAGCAAAACAGATAGTTATATAACATAACATAACATAACATCACGTCCATTATCCCCAGAGTCAAATAGGCAGCAGGCCCTTTTAACCACATTCAGCCAGAATAAAACTGGGTTGGGTTAGATGTAAAATTGTAAAAAAGGAGTGATAAGTGGCTAGCTCGTCGCCTACACAATTATATACCCACAACCCAATATACCATTAGTTGCCTTTTACGACATGCTAGACAAGAAACACAGTTGGCATATTATTTTTAAGTCCCAGACCAACATCGGACAGACCAAATAGTTACTGTAGAAAATACTGAAACTCGAGAAGTAGTACTCAGCTTCAGTATAATATATGTATTAATTATATCTAACTATTTTCTATTTTTCAAAAATATAAACTCACTTCATAAATTACTATTAGTTCTTCACGTGACTTTGTCTGTGATTGGCCGATAGCCCTAACAAGTATACCACTTCATTCAAACATGGTAATTATTGCAAAGTAGTAAAAACTCATATATTGACTGGCCGACGGGCCAGTCAATATATGAGATCGACCGACGGGTCGAGTGGTGACCCTGGCCACGAAACCGAGTGTCGCGGTTTCGAATCCCGCTAGGGGCAAATGTCTCGTGTGATGAACATGGAAGTAGGTAGGTAGGAAGATAGGTAAGCTTAGTTTGGAACTAGGGAATTGGTGTGTCAGTCTGGAGATTTTATTTATTTATTTATTATTTCAGCCGATTGTCCTAACAAGTTTTATAACTCGATTAAAACCACGGACTAGTAAAAAAAGAAGGACTCCGCGCCACTAACTAGACATTGAAGCTCGTCAGGTGCTCCACTTGACACGCAACTTACGTCACACATTGACATAATAAGTGCTCCACATGACAGATATCCGATATCTGGTATCCATAAGTATCTCACTCACACATGCATTAACATGGCTTCATGCTATAGTATGATAGCGTGGAGTCCTTCTTTTTTACTAGTCAGTGATTAAAATATAGTAATTATTGCAAAGTAGTAAAAATTATATGGCATTAATGTCATTACTATTTTTATAGATTGTTCAAATAAAATTGTATAACTTACGACGGTTTGGTAATTTTTTAAGAATTTAATATATTACATTGAAGAGTTATAGTTACATATAGAGCTCAATGTTATGGACACGCTCGTTATAAAATTCTCAACTAAGTCTAAGTGTATTTATACAAAAGACATTTAAAGTTTTCTGTATAGGCCAGTTAATGTCGGATTTAATTTCCTGAGATGATTATACTAAATATTGTTGGACGGTCTATAATCGTATACTAAGTATTGTTGAACCGTACTTCGTTTATGTCAAACGGTTGATTAATATTGAGTGACAAGTTAAACGATGGCGATTATTTTGAGTGTTTGATGTCGTTGTTGTTTGTATATTTTCTCATATACTTATGGCTATTAAACGTAGCATTTGTTCGCCGGTCCAGGGTTGTGAATGCTGTCTGTTCCAGATATGCTATTGCGCATCTCGTATTGTTTCGGGATGAAAAAACAGTCTGTCTTTTTGTAGAGGTCGACATTTTGGGGCGTCAAATTCCATCATAGTCCTTGATGTGTTAACCGTGAAATGCAACAGATAGACAGACAGTGTTACTGTCATATCGCATGCCAACATTATGTAGTCACGTTCCACGTAGATACGTTTATATAAGACTCGAAATGTTCTATTGTCATACTGTTCGAGCCATCTAGCTATGGGCGTATTTTGGTCTTGAACGCAAATCGATATTTACTAAGTATTTCAGATCTCGAAATTCATTTTTAAGTTTTGAATAGTTCTTATACTAGTGAAAGAGGGAAAATGAATATGTAGATATTTACTGACAACAGCTGTCAGTTTGCATTTTAATACAAACTTAATTCGTTTGGATGATAACTGATATTTTTGTTGGCTTCAGATTCGTTGAGTAGTATACTTAACTAGCTTCTGCCCGTGGCTTTTCTCGCGTCGTCGATAGAACATAGCCTATATGTTATTGGGTTGTATAAACTACATTATTCTAAAGTTTCATTAAAATCCATTTAGTAGTTTTTGCGTGAAAGAGGAAAAAACATCCAAAAAAAAATTGCATTTATAATATTAGTAGGATTAATTATTTGGTTTACTTAGGTCGATTTTTAAAATCGAATTTTCTAGGTTGACCAATCGATTTGTGATTGAAATCGAATTTTAAATTTGTTTGCATAAATGTAATTTTATGCTCATTATCTATTAATTGTAATTTTCTCATAGAAATGTATGTTTTCTTTTATCATTACAGGTAACCACGACAAAAACTTGAATCTAGATGTGAGTGGGACCGACGTGTACTTCTACGATTTTCCTAACAATGACGTTGAAACGTTCACCATAGACAACGCCGCCAAAGGAATACTTAATATAAAGACTCTGGATAAGACCAAAAAGTTCATCATATTCGTTGGGGGTTACAAATCACAGATCAACAAGCGAACTGAAGAGCAAGTTAGACAAGCGTTCAGAAACTTTCCTAACAGCTACTTGATCATGCTTGACCATTCTCCTTACACCAACGACAAGCAAGGGCAGATAAAGAGCTACGAAAGATCTGTCATGTATGTCCACTATATTGGCAAAGCATTGGCCAATATGTTGGTCGAATTGAAGGAAGGAGGCATATCGCCGAAGAATATGCATTGTATTGGCCATAGCCTTGGCAGCCAAATGTTGGGGAACACCGGAGAGATCTTTTTGAACCGAACCGGTGCGTTGCTGTGGAGGATCACGGCGTTGGATCCGGCTGGTCCTTGTTTCTCCAACAGTCTCATTCAGGAGCAAGTGAGATCGGGGGTAGCGGAGTACGTCGAAGTTTATCACTGCAACGCTGGAGGTCTTGGAACGACGAGTGTTTTGGGTGACATAGATTTCTTCATGAACAAGAAAGGTAGAACTCAGCCGAACTGTGGTACTCCTTTCATTCCAGGCATCTTCGACTCCTCTAAAGCAGCTAAATGCAACCATAGAGCATGCATAGACATGTGGACAGCTACTGTGAGTCATCCAAATTGGTTCTTGGCGTTAAAATGCGACGAATATAAAGACTTTAAGGAGGGCCGATGCTCGAATAATGATAAGACCATTGCTGGTTTCTGGAACCCTGGTAACGCCACTGGGGTGTATTATTTTAGTACTGCAGGGTATGATTTGAATTGAGTTCAAATTTCTAGTCGCTTTTCTAATGTCGACCTTAGCAATGATTATGTATTTTTTACTAAACGATATTTAAAAAAAAAACTTTTTTTCTATGTGTGACTTACTTTTCTGAAAGTTATTTTCAATTTGTAGTGTATAGAGATTTAAATTTCGTCATGGTAGTGCATTTTTTACTAATTTAAGTAGTTTTACTATTAAAAGTTATCTACTTGACGCCATATTAATATACATACATACATAATATCACGCCTTTTCCCCTTGGGAGTAGTCACAGATCACATCCTTTCATTTGCTACGATTACATATTAATATCGTAACGTACATTTACATATTTACATAGTGGTATAGAACCTAAATTGGTTGATATTTTGTATAGATAGCGCGCGAGGCAATTGCAGTCGGGGCCTGAGACGCGACATACCTGAGCTCTGCAATCAACTCGCGCGCTAACTGTATGTACTGACCATACAAAAAAAATGTTGTCTATTATGCCCTCAAATAATTGTATATTAGATAAGTAAGTTTTTTTTCTATTTAATATCACTTGGAAAATGTACTACATACATACTACATTGTTTTAATTAATACTTTTAATGTTGTCCATTTGTGTAACGAAGTACAATATTTATTACTTGTTTAGTGCAATCAAAGTAGGTTGATATATTATATCAACTGTGATTGTTTACTTATAATTATTAAATTATAAGTAAACAATCACAATTACATAATTTTCCTGTGTAGTGTACGTTAATTTTATTAACGTGATTTTATTATAACGTATAATATAGGTAGGTACCTACATATATAACTATATTTAAGTAACGTACGAGGAGATGACTTGTTAAAAATAATCGAACCCCAAATTCATCCCCAAATAAATATCCCGAAATAACCCGAATCACCAAAATAAATATTCTTAAAAATGTATTGGCATAAGCACCTAAGTCCTAAATTAAAAGGCTCTTGAATATAAAATGGTATATTTCATTGTAATTTATATCCTAAAGACCAAAAATCCCAGGTTCAAATTGTCACCCCTATTCCTGTAAAAACACGTTAAGCTATTTTATTCCTGTCTCGCTGGATCATGAGAAATCACCTGTATTTGCGCAGACACTTGTTATAATATCTCCTGTAGGTAACTTATCTCCGTTGAGATTGACCACCATGACTTGGTTAGCACGATATTGTTACTTAGCCTTGAAAAAGCGGCTAAATGTTTAACTTCTTATATTTAGGATTTTTTCCCTATATGTTCTGTATTTTTTTTCCTCTTATTGCTGGTCAGGTTTCAATTGGTAATTTTTGGTGCATGCAATCATGTAATATGTAGATATTTTAATACGTGCTTATAAAAAGTAAGATTATCTAAGATCCGGTATAAGGAATATATACCCTCATATTTTATTTATTACTGATAGGATAAATAATAAAGGAATATAATTATCTTGAGGGGCTCAGAATTAAATCATTTAATAACTTACCTGAAAATGTACATAATTGAAATGCCCATTCATAAATTAAGTGCTTAAGCTACTTACCTCGGAGTCAGATCAATGTATGTGATGGAGTCGGATATTTATTTATTTATAAATTCAATCCCATATGAAAAAGGGCTACTATAGTATTGAAGATATTTTAAATGATAGGAATCTATAATTTGCTTTGGAATTCCTATGTAGTCTACGATTGTAATGTAATACATTATGTATATTTAAATTGTATAAATTAGTAGGTATTAAGAAGAATTGTTATTGTATACGTGGCAATTTAAAAGAGTAAATGCCGAGTTTCTTGCCGGTTCTTCTCGGTAGAATCAACGTTCCGAATCTGGCGATAAAATCACTTACCTATTTGTAATATAACTATTCATAAGTGCTTTTGTAAGGCCTACATGAATAAAGATATTTCTATTGCTATTTCTATAAAAAAACATTGTTAAATTGCGTACAGATAATATTAATTAATTATTTTTATTAAATTAATTCAACCTACTTCTCACATTTGTTATTTAAAATAATTTAAACTAGTTAAGAGCATATAATAATGTCCTCCTAACCTATAACGGTCACGGTGGCCAATCTCTACGAGGATAAGCCAACTGCGCAGGAAATATTATAGTGCACAAGTGCGTGCGCAAACACGGTAGTAGTCCGGTAAGACGGTCTCGTATCTCGACATGACCGGAGAGATATCAGGCGCAGGACCAACGGCTTAACGTGCTTTCCGAGGCACGGGGGTGATTAAACCGATCATGCTAATTTTTTGTAAGATATTATACCAATCAGATAAGGAGATTTATTTATATCGGAGTAGTGCGAGGCACTATACATTTTTGTCAAGTTCTGTACCAAATTCACATCTGTATTCTTTTGATTATGTACATGCACGTACTTATACTAACAATATCGGCGAACTTCGTAGCACCCCGTTCTGGAGATAAAAATAGGAGGTGAGGGTAGATGGCTAAATACACAGAAAAAGTCATTAAAATCGATCGAGCCGTTTAGGAGAAGTTCAACCACGAACACCGCGACACGAGATTTTTATAAATAAATGAATAAATAAATAAATTCTCCAGACTGATACACCAATTCCCTAGTTCCGATCTAAGCTTATAAGCTTGTATTGTGCATACTTGGTGAACGGATAGACATACTTAAATAAGTTTATAAACATCCATGACTCGAGTACAAATTTCCATGTTCATCACACGAAACATTTGTCCCTAGCGGGATTCGAACCCGCGACCCTTGGTTTCGTGGCCTGGGTCTCTGACCACTCGACCAACGGGCCTGTATAATCTAAATAAGACTAAGGACTTACATATATATGCAGATATTAATTACATCTTAGCAGTATGTGTAGGTAAGTATGTACATTGTTAAATTTACTTACATACATACATACACAACATCACGCCCATAATCCCCGAAAGGGTAGACAGAGTCAAAGGGGTAGCAAGCCCCTCGAACCACATTCAGACAAAAATAGAACTGGGCTGGATTAGATGGAAAATGGTATAGAAATAGTGACTAGCTACCTTGTCGCATAAACAATCACATACCCAAAACCCGATATACCAATAGTCGCTTTTTCGCTCGGCAAGAATCACACTTGGCACATTCTTTTTAAGTCCCATACCAACATGTGACAATGAATTTACTTCTTATTTTAATTTATAAACAATGTTAGAGAACAACCAGTTTTCCGAAATAGGCTGTGTCAATGTAATCCGCTACCAAGAACTACACTCGCCCAAGGTTTTTCAAGACAACATGTATAACATAGTTTTGTCGTAGTTTCCTCTTCATTAAGACGTTGACACGAGAAACATCAGGACATACAGATGACAGACATCGTTAAACTTTGATGGCATCATTAGGAATGATATCTTATATTTATTGTTTAAAGCCTCTACCTGCGGCATTACTCGCGTGGTACATCGATAAAACATAGCCTATTTATTCGAGTGTATACGTAAGCTATATTATTGTAAAGTTTCGTTAAAATCCATTCAGTATAGCTTACACATAAGCTATGTTTGACGTCGATCACATCGATGTACCATGCGAGCAATGCCACAGCTATAAGCTAGTATTATATAAATACACACTCTTGTAGTATTACAACTCTCTGTGGAATATACTCAATGAACTCCGAAGATAATTCTCGGAAGATAGATATCCGAGAAGTTTGTATCGAACGGAAATGCAGAGAACTACCGGTGTAAGTTAACGTTAGACTCGCTTGGAGCTGAACCGGCATTGAGACAAAGGACAACAAATATCTAGCTGGTCTTGTATACTGAGAAACCAATGCTCGGTTATAACGGTCTTATTAAATGAAGTTTGTATATTACAAATTGGTTTGATAGCAGTCAGAGAACCAATCACGTAGAGAGTACTTAGTATACAAATCAGAGTCGTTGGCGGAGACCATGGCCACGAAAGCGAGGGTCGCGGGTTTGATTCCCGCTAGGGGCAAATGTTTCGTGTGAACATAGACATTTGTACTCGAGTCATGGATGTTTATAAACGTATTTAAGTATATTTATTCATTCAACTAGTATCCATAGTACAAGCACAAGCTTAGTTTGGGACTAGGAAGTTGGTGTGTTAGTCTGGAGAATTTAGTATTTACTAGCTGACCCCGTACTTCTTAACGCCCTGTTCTCGAAATTTTAATACCCATTTTTTTTTACTTTCCGCGCAATTTTTTTTTTTTATAAAAACCTGACAATAACAAACACAGCTAAAAAAGAATTAGCGAAATCGGTAAAGGCGTTCTCAAGTTATAGCCAGAAGAAATAGGGGTAAGGTTTTATAGATATAAATTTATTTATTGTTTTTTTTTTGGTTTGAACCGGGCCGCAGGTATAGAATAGTAATAAACTACCTTGCAAACACCAAGTGGCAGTAAAATATTTATATATTTATTAACCGACTTCAAAAAAGAGGAGGTTCTCAATTAGACTGATTTTTTTTTTAATTTTTGCTGATGCGCTGACGGCTCCTAAAAATTTGCCCTTTTGACTTTCACCGTGTGACATACAGCACACGGGCTGCTATTTTATCCTAATAATGTAATCTGTGAGAAGGTTGTACTTCCATCTGATCCAGCCGTACTGCCCCGATCGCACCACTCCTTATGTCATCATCTTCCTAGCGTTATGTCTCGTGTTTAGACGGGGTCCACTTAGTCATAATCCAGGATTTAGCGAGTCTGGTAATAACATTGAAGCGACTGCCGATCTGACCTTCGTAACCCTAAGATAGGGGAACCAGACAATTTTTGGATCATGGTTACAAATCCAAAGTTGTTTGAATTTACAGGTTTCATCACGATATTTTTCCCTCACCGCCGAGCTAGTGGTATAAATACGTACATAGATTTGAAAAATCCAGAGGTACGTGCCGGGTTTGAACCCGCACTCCTCGGTTAAGAAGCACGTGTCCTTACCATTGAGCTACCACCGCTCCTCCACCACCGTACCACCGAACCACTCCTTATGTAACAGGCGATAAACAGCAACTACTACTACTCCATACAGATTTCATAATACTGTTCTAAGCTTCTCGTTCCCTAGTTAGATATGACTCGCTTGTAGTTAACTACGAGAACAGCTAACTTTAAAATATCTATCTGAAATACCCTTTGTTATTTATAATATCTTACAAATTAAAGTCTAAACTTGTTTAAGAGATATCCGCGTACTCGGCAACTGTTATCATAAATAGTGATCGGATAGTGCGCGCGTCAGAGCGAGTTCGCTCCCCGGGGTGCGAAGATAACTCCCGCGCGGCGGATATGCCGCGAGTCCGAGACGACGAGGACTTGTTCAGCCGGTAAGTTGGCGGACTTGCGAGCTGCAACTGAGTTGGGAATTCGAGAATGGATCGGTTGTAGATATGATGTTATTTACACTTTGGAGAGGTAAATAAATGTTTTAATACTTACTTAAATAATCTGGGAATATAGTTCTGGCATATTAGAGCTTTTTGCTAGTTTGATAGTGAAAACTCGATTGGTCTGTTATAGATAAGGTGTTACTTATAATTTGGAGAGTTAAATAGTTTGTTAATGCAGATGTATTAATATCTACTTTTGTATTTAACAATAAAGTTTTGGCACTTCAAAATCCAAATGTGTTAATCTAGCAAGCCAAATTCAATCAGTATGGTAGGATTCTAAAAATACTTTTCTGAATGCAATGTTAAATCAAAGTCTTCACTTGGTTACTGATAACCCCGAATGAACGTACTGTGCTACATAAATATCAATACGCCCGTAATCCCCGAAGGGGTAGACAGAGTCAAAGGGGCAGCTAGCCCCTTTAACCACATTCAGCCAAAAAATTAAACTGGGTTAGATGAAAAACTAGTGACAAGTGGCTAGCTCGTCGCCTACATAATTACATAAACTAGTGACAAGTGGCTCGCCTACTTAATCACATACCCTAAACCTGACATACTATTAGTCGCCTTTTACGACATGCTAGACAAGGAACACAGTTGACACATTATTCTTAAGTCCCAGTATGGGAACGTACTGTGGTACTGTTCTCATAAATAGTTATTCGATAGTCGGGAGCAAGTTCGCAGCAGTCCCCGAGGTGTGGAGATAACTTCTGCGAGGCGGATATGACGCGAGTCCGCATCGACACGGACTTGTTTAGTCGCCGGAAAGTTAACGGACTAGCTGCTTTAGGTATTCAGTATCAGTACAACTGATTAAGGAAATGGATGTTCTAATAGTAGGTATGATGATGAGTACCTATTTAAACTTAATGAGCCACAATCGACGAAATACAATTGAAATGTGAGATTAACTTACTTTGTCGTTATTCTAAAGTATGGTCCATTTTGTTCCTGAATTATAACATAGACCCCGAGAGACGGAGAATAGTCTGTAATTGAGCGAATTAGTTATAGGTGGAGACGCTGACAAAAGCCAGTATTGTGTAAAGCTTTCGCACCTAGGTATCAACAATCGTCGTTATTTGTATTGGATTAGCCTTCATTATCTTTCTAGCGTTACGTCCCGTGGAAGTCGCGCTGACTCATAGAGTGTGGCACACTGGGAGGCCTACCCAAACATTTTTGGGTAGGCCTCCCACTTTTAACTTATGACCTATCATAAGTTAAATGTCATCATCACCTTTTTAGCGTTATGTCCCGTGATTAGACGGGGTCCGCTTAGACCATGATCCAGGATTTAGCGAGTCTGGTAGTTACATTGAAGCGATTGCCGGTCTGATCTTCATAACCCTAAGATAGGGGAACCAGACAATTTTTGGATCATGGGTACAAATCCAAAGTTGTATTGAATTCGCAGGTTTCATCACGATGTTTTCCTTCACCGTCGAGCTAGTGGTATAAATACGTACATAGATTTGAAAATTCCAGACGTACGTGTCCTTACCATTGAGCTACCACCAGTCGTATTGGATTAGTCTTATAGTTGCAAATTCCCAAGATCATAATCTCTATAAAGAAAAATTAAGTTTAACCACATATTTCAACTTCTATATTGACTTCGACGTGGTATTCAAATATTGAAATATTTCCCTATGCTGTCGTAATTCCTGTTGCTTTCCGACAGATTATAATGGACGTGATACGTGAACCATCGAATCCCGAGTTTAATTAATATTTCTGTACAAGTAGAGCGCACCTACGAAATATTTTGTTAAAATCCCCGTTGGTGCGTTGCACAGATTATTCTTCTGCAAAAATTGGAAATATTTGCAAGAGGAAATACGCAGTGCATCGACAAATAGCCTGTATGCGCCGTGGGCGGTGTACCTGCGCGATAAAATATTTAAAATTGGTCAAGCGTGAGCGGAGCGTTGCCAAAATGAACATGTGTTCTGTATCGTACGAGGTTGTGATATGGAGCATACTCTGTCTCCATTTTGGCGAATACCCCACCTATAACCTAGATTAGGGATTGCAAACCTTTTTTAACACGCGACGTGTCAAAATTTCTTGAACATTCAATTTGATTGATTCTTCAAGTGGCAGGGGGAGCGATGTAGGTGAATGTTATTGTCAATCGTTGCTGATTTTTTTTTTATTCTTTTAGTAAAATAATCTCAAAGAAACAACATGGCTTGCACTGAAATAACTATCAATGATAAGTTCAAGATTTATGTAGGGCTAATAGATAAAATATGACAGGTATGTAGTATGAAATTATGGGAATTGAGTAAGAAGTAGAGTGAGAGAGACGAAATCCTCCGTCTCTCTCGCTCATCTCTCACTCAAATGTAGTATACAGAATGTATAAACGTTGGGAATGTTGGGTTTTCTGCAAAATGTGTCTTTGCCGAGATCGAGGTAGCACTTTGACGCACGCTACATTCTTCTACTAAACGTTTTTTTAACACCGCCTTCCGCCATTCATCTCTCATTCCTTTGTCAAATGTATCAAATACATTCTGTATACTACATTTATATAATTGTATGCTTCCCATTTATAAGTAGGTATTTTCGTTTCGCCTAAATGAATAAATTCGCCTAAAGTCCTTGCTTTTTCTTCTTAAATCTGGATCTGCTCAATTTTTTGCGCGTGTCTACGATAAGACCAAGGTTCAACAGATTCGTTCAATAAATATTGTGAGCCGCAATATTGATTCGATACCCTGTTATTTACTGAACGTGTATCAGACAAGGGTATTGATAGATTACTGTGCCGATCAGAAGATCACACGCAACGTATACTTTAGTCTCATCCGAATTCGGCGACGCAAATTCAACAGTTTGATTAAATTTGCAAGGGTGAACATTACACGTGTGAATGTTTGGGGGACCTGAGCGTCTTGATATATGTTGTATTTGAACTTAGTGGCGGGAACCGCAAGATAAACTTCCGCAGCGCGTTGAAAATGTATGGCGATTTTACTAGTTCAAACAACGTCAACTGTTGACATGCCTATTGTCTACCATCTATAGTGGCTTTTACACGATATATTTGTAGATGACGCCACAGTCGAGTTTTAAACTATGAAGCTTCTGCCCGCGGCTCGCTCGCGTGGCACATCGACAAAACATAGCCTATATGTTATTCGGGTGTATGAGCTATATCATTGTAAAGTTTCATTAAAATCCATTTAGTAGTTTTTGCGTGAGAAATTTATAAACATCCATCCATACAAACTTTCGCGTTATAAACGCGATCTTAGTAGGATTTTACCGGTCTGGTTCTTTAGGGTAAAGATGGTTAAATGGCGGTCATTTAAATGTTTTCTTAATCTAGGATCATACCAATAGTACCAAGTAGACTTCGAATGGGAACTAAATAATGCTAGGAAAATTTATAATGAAAATTTAAACACGAAACAATATTTATAGTTAATTAAAATACTTTGTTTCTTCTTTATCTTAATTTCTCCTTCCGTACCTGTAATGGTGCCGAGGTGCGGATGTTCCTTCTGAAAACAACATTAAACCTATTATTTTATAAAATATTGATGACTAACTTTTGTCCGCGTTTCTCGCGTGGTATATCGATAAAATATAGCTTATGTGTTATTCTAATGTATAAGCTATACTATTGTAAAGTTGCATTAAAATCCATGCAGTACTTTTTACGGGAAAGAGTATCCACACACCCATCCATCCATACAAACTTTGCGTTTTAAATATTAGTAAGATAATGATAAAGTCATTCATCAATGGTCAGAATATAGTTTGATATTGGAACAATAGTTAGATGAGATTGATTATGTCATTATTGGGTTTGGATAAATTGGAATATTGAGATAAAAAAATAATACGCATATTAAGAATGTTGGTAAGAATACTATTATTATTTACGTTGTGATTTTGACTGGTTGAAAGGTGCATTCGGTTGTGACTCATGCGCCAATAGTTGTGGGTTCGATAACCATCAAGGACAAATACTTTTGTGATGAATTCTTGTGTTTGTTCTGTATTTCAGTACACATTTTAATACCACTGTTGACTCTGATATTCATAAACCCTGTATTGTAATCCCCGAAGGGGTAGGCAGAGTCAAAGGGACAGCAAGTCCCCTTAACCACATTTAGCCAAACATAAAACTGATCTGGGTTATATGGAAAATTGTGAAAAAGTAGTGACAAGTGGCTAGCCCGTCGCCTACACAATCACACACCCAAAACCCGATATACCATTAGTCGCTTTTTACGGCATGCTAGGCAAGGAACACAGTTAGCGCATTGGGACTGGCCTCTCCAAGACCAACGTCTGATATTTATTTTCAATTACCTTGTGTTCGTAACGGATTGCTCGGTCGTCTTTTCATATCACTATTTATTCTTTCTTTTAAAGTGCTGAAAAAAATTGAGTATGAATCATGTTTATGACATGCTATGCGCCGAATAGCAACAATTAGCAACTAAGTAGGTAGACCTAATATATGATAAGGGGGAATCAGATATAACCATAACCCTATCGTCCTGCTAACATGAGTAACACTAGCTTATGCTCGTGGCTCTATCCGCGTAGAATTCGATCAGTTACAGACACTATCATCTGTTGATCGTCTTCATCTTCCTAGCGTTATGTCCCGTGTTTAGACGGGGTCCGTTTAGACCATGATCCCGGATTTAGCGAGTCTGGTAATTACATTGAAGCAACTGCCTATCTGACCTTCGTAACTCAAAGATAGGGGAACCAGACAATTTTTGGATCATGGTTACAAAACCAAAGTTGTTTGAATTTGCAGGTTTCGTCACGATGTTTTCCCTCACCGCCGAGCTAGTGGTATAAATACGTACATAGATTTGAAAAATCCAGAGGTGCGTGCCGGGTTTGAACCCGCACTCCTCGGTTAAGAGGCGCGTGTCCTTACCATTAAGCTACCACCGCTTTATTACACTATCATCTGTCATACAAAAATAAATACGAGATAAAAGTAAATAAAATAGTCCGAGATAAATAAAATAGTTAATGAAAATAAGTGAATCGGTTAAATGGTTGAAGCGTGAAAAAATATTTACTTTCTCATTCATGAAAGTAGTTAAGCAATTCTTCTACGAAGAAGAAAGGATTACATAAGCAATCTAACTCAAACCTACAATGCGAAACTTACACATAATTACGATCTGATTCATATTTGGCGTCCCTATGTTTTCCATTCCTTGTTTCATCATAAAACTCCTCGTCTTCATCAGAATAGTAATCAGGCAACACAACCCCATCATCAACCACATAGAAATTAGCTTTAGCTCTGTATCTATCATCTTTCTTTCTGTCCTTCCTCAGAAACTTCAATTTCTTGACTAGATCTCTGGTAACTTCTTCAACTTGTTCATCTAATGCCTTCTTCCGCATATATTGATTAAATAAAGCTGCAAGTTGACTTTCGTAAGAGTCGCTGTATTGCTGACTTTCATTTTCAATGAAGAGTTGGTGGTTTTTCTTGCTTTCTTTGATTTGGTAAACTTCTAAAGGCGGGAAGCGGGCGTTGACAAAAGTGTTGTATGCAGCGGCTGTAATTAAATTTAGTCTTTAGAATTCGTTTAAAGAATTCGGTTTTCTTTACCTACCCGCTAGGGAAGTGGCGTAAAGTTTAATTAGTTTATAGAATTGAAATTGAAAAGTAGAAACGCATGTAACAAGTAGTACATAAATTAAACTGGCTCTTACATAATTTTTTTACTGGCCCATTGGTCGAGTGCTCAGATACCCTGACCACAAAATCAAGGGTCGCGGGTTCGAATCCCGCTAGGGGCAAATGTTTCGTGTGATGAACGTGGAGATTTGTACTCGAGACATGGATGTTTATAAACGTATTTAAGTATGTATATCCGTTCACCTTGTATCCATAGCACAAGCATAAGCTTAGTTTGGGACTAGGCAATTGGTGTGTCAGTCTCAAGAATTAATTAATTAATTTATTTATTTAACATCAATTTACCAAATTTAGAAAACTAAACAGCACACATTTAATTAGGTGAGTCGGTGGTCAACCTTTGGAAGTTAGTAATAGTTAAATCACGATAATTTTCAATGTGACTTGGAAATGTTGTATACTACATAATAGGAATTGAGCTGCAATATTAATATTCCGATTATATCACGAATACCAATGTCCTATCATTGTTTTTCTGGTTCGATGGCGCATTTGGTAGAGACCCTGCCCCATGCGCTCAGAGTTGCGGTTCAGATCCCCACCCAGGAAAAACAGTCGTATCATGAATATTTGTGTTTTTCTGTGTCTGGGTATTAATATCCAATATTTAAGTATATATTTGTAATACCACTGTGGACTCTGATATCCGTAACACAAGTGTTTAAGCTACTTACCTTGGAGTCAGATCAATGTATGTGATGTGGTCGGATATATATATCTTTGGAAGCTTACTATCTAACAAAAACTATTATTGTAATCTATGGATCTTTGATCTGATAATAAATGTTTTTTTTTTTTATTATTTTGAAATGCGAACGATATTTTACGTTCACATTCTATTTGTAGTCATTTGTTGTTCCACCCCCGACCAATTTTTCAATGGATGGAAATTAAAAAGTGAGAAAAGGTTCTGATTTATTTGCGTTTGGCTAGATTTCCCAGGAGACCGAACGTTCATCTAGCTGGGTTATAAAATGTTATTAGTGGTGTTTTATTGGTGGACTTTCCAATTTTTTATTTGTTGGAATACCTATATCAATGTTTTAAAGAGTTTATTTAACAATGTTGGTAGTGATTTTTTTGGACATTAAATTATTATCAACATTCTTCAATTTATATAAAAAAAAATGCGCGCATCAAAATAATCTAAAATTAATAACTAATTATGAACTCTAAAATTAATTAAGTCTTTGACGTAAAATCATCTAAGTGCTATGATCATTTTTCTTTAGTAGTATTTGTTTACTGTCAAAGATTTGTAAATACGAAAATAAATAATTAACTTAAACACTACGTTACTTATAACAAAAATCGACAACATCATACTAAAGAGTAACAACTAGTCTATGGTAACATAAACTTAAATTTGCATAGAAATTTCATTTCCACAATTGTGATCATCTAAACTAAATAAGGTTTTGGCTTAAAAAATTAAGCGCATTTTATTTTTTTATTTTATCACGCGACGATTTTTCCTTTTGTACGCTAAAATACTACCGCGTAAATCACTAGTTTTAACTGCCCAGCCATTACGCCATTACAAAGGGGACCGTCGTTCTAATTCACGAAACAACGGGTTTACTTACACAAAAGTAACACAATTAAAGTTCTCATCGTCCACCTCTACTCCTGTAAACTGCAGGGAACATTAAAAAGTTGAATTTCATTTCATTTTATCGTCTTTTTACGAGTTCGAGCCAACATTTATCTGGTGTATAGAAAATTGCTAAATCATAAATTGGAAATTCCATTTAGTTTACTGCCGGGTTTCGGCGGTATAAGATAGGCGGGCTCTCGGATGACTTGGATTATTCAATTTTATGCCTCCACACTTACTGGATTAGGGGGTTGTTATAAGCGGGAATTTATACTCAATTATTATCGGATTGCGGGCTATTTACTCACTTTCGATGAAGTTTGTTTGTCTTTAAAAAATATTTTACTTTCAGTCCCAACCACGAATATATAAGTTGGAATTCGAATTTTGAATTGTTCCTAGTATTTCTTTAAGTTTGTTTTTTTAAGCTGGTGAAAACCATATGTATTTTATTTAATTAAATCAAGCTAATGTGACCACAGAACCATGGAACAAAAATATGTTTAGTGCAATTTCTATTTGTTATCTTGTAATACGTTTTGAGTTAGGTATGTACCTCCTAGGAAAACACAACAAGTTTCAGTACAAAAGATGTGCATAGCCTGAATAGCAACACAATTTTTAGTCATCAAAACAAGTATCAGTAAAATCATTATTTATGGTTAGTTTTTTACAGTTCTTTAAATAAATCGGCCCAACTTTTTTGGCTAACAGTAGTTAAGAACTTTAAACTTGGACTGCATATCTATTTAATTCTCAGTATACCCCCAACATGCAAATAGTCTCACAAACAAACCCACATTCCGCACTGCCGCAATTTCATTCTTTTAAAAACACTCCGCGTCCCATATCTTTTAATCTTATCTCGCATTGTCCGCAAATATATCATCACATTAAAACCGCTTCAGCGAAATGCAATTTTCCAAATGGTCGCAACAACAGTTACGTCATCAGTGACGTCACTGTTTGCGCCGCTCTTGAGTTACATACCCGAACACGGAAATGCTTTTACCTATAGATGACGTTTGTTTCGTTTCCTTCTATTATTTCATTTACAAGTAGGGGTGGGCGCCGGTTTCATAACTTATCGATTATCGATGCTAGTCATCGATAGTTTTCAAGGTAAGTGTGCTTTGTGTCTGGACAATTAATTATTTTATTACTAGCTTCTGCCCGCGGCGTTGCCCACGTGCTACATCGATGAAACATAGCTTATATGTTATTCTAATGTATAAGCTAAACTAGCGTAATGTTTCATTAAAATCCATGCAGTACTTTTTGTGTGAAAAAGGAACAAACATCTACACATCCATCCGTCAATACAAACTTTCGCGTTTAAAATATTATTAAGATACACGGAGTTAATAAAATATTCTTCGAATTTTTCTCAACTCCTATAATATAGGTAATTAATGTTAAACTAAAATTATCATATTTCAAATCATCCTAAGTTGTTTACTTATTCATTGTAAATTTGAGAACACTCGTAATTATAAGTAGCCCGGCAGTTTGTACATGAATATTGTAAACAGGGAAATTAACAGGATCCATTATTGTAATTGGGTATAACACACTGTTTTGCTAATTCAAAATCCAAAATTCAAATGTTCTATTTCCACTGTGTATAAAAGGTGGTTTTAAAAATTAACCCTTTGACTCTGCCTACCCCTTCGGGGATTGTGGGCGTGATGTTATGTATGTACCTATAAACAAATTGTCGATAAAAACTAATCGATAAAGTCCCAACACTGTCTACTGAGTGGGATTGTTCGTCTGTCGGACGTTTTTATTGTTCGTCCCGGCTCTCAACAATTTTTGAGCGTCAAGTCATTTTTTTCTCTTTCGCTAACTTTTGTTTCCCAGAAGTAGCGGTTTCCTTTTATTTAGATGTTTAAAACAACTTTCTGCTCATTGGTAGGTATTTTTCGGGTTTCGCCGCGAATCTGATCGAAATTTTATGCGGAAGTAATCAGGTTTTATTAACCGACTCCAAAAAAAAGGAGGAGGTTCTCAAGTCGACTGAATGTTTTTTATTATTTACTAGCTGACCCTTTACTAGATACCCTTTTTTTCTGTGCATCTTTTTTATTATTTTTTTTCTTAACAACCTGATAATAACAAACACAACTAAAAAAGAATTAGCGAAATCGGTAAAGCCGTTCTCGAGTTATAGCGTGACCATGACAATAATGGGTAATTTTTATATATTGCGGAATTTAATAAAAATGGAATGGGTTTAATTTATTGTATCATTATTCTTTATCCTTTCTCTTCTCGACTATTAAGTCGGTATTTCGTCAATGTCCCGCCCTGAGGCACTCAGGGAGAAGCATCGGCATCCCCGATATTATATTGTGTTACCTAATTCCTTAGACAGGATTGTGGACATGTGGATGACTGCTTATTTTTGTAGGATGTGAATATCTATGTGAGCATCTAGATGCATGCACCTGCACTAGTCCAGGGGTGGGAAACATTTTTAAACAAAAGTGTCAAAGTTCCTAAAATTACACTATAAACGATGGTAGACTTGAATGTTATTGTTGACTGGCTCGATACATTCGGTAGTGACAATGCCCCATGCGCAAAGAGTTGTGGGTTCGATTCCCACTTAGGAAAAACATTCGTATGTTGAAATACTTGTGTTTGTTTCGTGTCTGGGTATTAATATCCAATATATAAGTGTATATATTTGTAATATCACTGTTGATTCTGATATCCGTAACACAAGTGCTTAAGCTACTTACTTCGGAGTCAGATCAATGTATGTGATGTCGACTGATATTTTTATTGTATTTTTATTTTATTTATTGTTGAAAAATTAACGCGTACGCGCATGCCAATAGTTCGCCATCCCAGATATAGTCTATTTATGTATCTGTGTATGTTTCTAGCCACAATGCTGGTGGCTCCTATAACGATCGGGACTGTGATTATAAATTTAAACTTTTTGTATTATTATGGTATAATTGTGTTATGTTATTGTTATGGGCCATTAATTTATTAGGTAAGACGATTTATGGAGAAGGGGGTCTAGTTCTTACGCAAGATCACAAAAATACACAAGGTTAAGATTTGAAAAAACGCGGGCAACCGTATTACGTTCCGGTGAATACCATAGAATAAATAAATAATAAATAAATAAATTCTTCAGACTGGCACACCAATTCCCTAGTCCCAAACTAAGCTTATAAGCTTGTGCTGTGGATACTAGGTGAACGGATAGACATACTTAAATACATTTATAAACATCCATGACTCGAGTACAAATATCCATGTTCATCACACGAAATATTTGCCCCTAGCGGTATTCGAACCCGCGACCCTTGGTTTCGTGGCCAGGGTCTCTGACCACTCGACCAACGGGCCAGTCAGTTATACCATAGAAGATTTTTTAAGTGACAAATATTTGTAATTGCTATTATACATAATTTATTTACTTTTTTAGATTTGTATAGCATAGTAGCTTAAGAATATGATAATTGTTATTGATACCTATTGTGAATTTGACGATGAAAAAAGTAACTATCGAGTTTCTTGCCGGTTCTTCTCGGTAGAAGCTATTTTCCGAATCCGGTGGTAAATTTTAATTTTAATTTAGTATGTTACTTATAACAAAATTACAAGACAGATACTGATGATTTATAAGTGCTTATGAGCCTACGTAAATAAAAATCAATTCATTTCATTTCAGATGCTTAAAGATGATCAGAATTGCAAAATCTAGACTTTTGATCATAGCCGAGCGTCTTCCGACTAGAAGACCAGATAAAGCGCTAAGAATAAAATATTATTATAAATCAGACAAAAGTTACAAACAAAAACTTCACCGTAATCGACCGAAATTCGTATTTGCCGAAAAACAGATCCCATTACGTTTTGGTTCTCATTTATTTTATGATATTTCTGGTCTAAAACTGTTACCCCCTTTATCAACATCTGCGACACTGTGCGCATCGTGACTGGTACCTTTCTTTAGGCGTTGCGCAGACCACGGACTTTGTTTTTGAATAATGACTACCTCATTCTGTCCTATGTTAGTCTGGGAATCAAAAATAATGTAGCAACTGTGTACCTTGCTTAGTATGTTCTAAGATAGCCTCGGAAAGCACGTTAAGCGATTGGTCTTGCGCCTGACTTCTTTCTGGTTATGTCGAATTATGAGAGTGAAGGAATTGCACTTGTGTTTGCACATACACTGACTTAAACTAACTAACTAACTAAACTTCACGCCATTTCCCTAGCGGGGTAGGCAGAGAGAAATGAACGCCATATGCCGCACACACTTGTGCACTATAACATCTCCTGCGCAGATGGCTAATCCTCGTTGAGATTGGCCGCCGTGACCGATATCGGTAGGAGGACATTATATTGTAAAATGCGACTAATGACGTATTGGGGTATTTGGTTCCAGTTTTCAAAATTTTCTGTCTGACCTCCAATTCCAATTTTTTATCCAATTAAATCTCCACCTGTTCTTTTTTGCGTAAAAAGTTTCATAACTTAGTTCTGTTAATCGTCATTTATATTTACAAGATTACTTTAGCTACTTTAAAGTTTTAAAAAAAATGAGCAAAAACATATTTTTTTTCTTTTCATACAAAATAGCCAATCAGATGATAGACTTTTAACCTAACCTTAAAAATAACCTTGTATAACAACGATAATGTATTAAAGTTATCGTTGAAGTCATGGCTCTAGACTATTATATACTCAAACTAAAATTGTTTGCGCAAAGCCATAAAATTTTACTTAGCCAGTTGTTTAGCTTGGTATTTAGAAAGGCTTCATAAACTAAAGTAATTAAAGCTAAATGAAAAGAATTTTTTTAAATGTGAGTTAGGTCAAGCCCGGGCAAATACCTCTGAAATTTTCATACTCTCTAATTTGAGACTCCAGAGTCTCAAGTTAGAGAACTCTTTAATCTGAGCCTGAAGTGAGTATCGCCAAATAGCGTGGAGGTGAGAGAAAACGGTGTGAAGAAACCTGCGTATTATAAATACTTGGGATAGGAACCATAATACAGTTTGTCTGCAGTGGCGAATTTACCCTAAGGCCCAGTAGGCCCCGGCCTAGGGCGGCCAGATATTAGAGGCGGCCAATCGTGATAAAAATTTACTGATGATGCTTTAGTTCTGAGAAGAGGCGGCTGGTATTTACTATATGGCCTGGGGCCTAGGGCGGCCAAGACTGTAAATCCGCCACTGTTTGTCTGGTTTCCTTATCTTCATCATCTTCATCTTCCTAGAGTTATGTCCCGTGCTTAGACGGGGTCCGCTTAGACCATGATTCAGGATTAAGCGAGTCTGGTAATTACATTGAAACGACTGCCGGTCTGACCTTCGTAACCCTAAGATAGGGGAACCAGAAAATTATTGGATCATGGTTACAAATCCAAAGTTGTTTGAATTTGCAGGTTTCCTCACGATGTTTTCCCGAACCGTCGCGCTAATGGTACGAATGCCCGGGTTTGAACCCGCACTCCTCGGTTAAGAGCCGCGTGTCCTTACTATTGAGCTACCACCCCTCTCTTCTGGTTTCCTTATCTTAGGATTACTAAATTGGCAGTCTCTTTAATGTAATAACAAAACTTGCTAAATCTAGATTCGTTGTAAAAACACATACGCATACATAGCATCACACCTGTAATCTCCGAAAGATTAGGCAGAGTTAAAGTCGGTTATATGGAAAATTGTGAAAGAGTGGCTAGCTCTTCGCCTAACCCTACACAACTGTGGCACAAATAAATAAATATCCGACTACATCACATACATTGATCTGACTCCGAGGTAAGTAGCTTAAGCACTTGTGTTACGGATATTGGAAACAACAGTAGTATAACAATATATACTTAAATATTGGATATTAACACCCAGACACAGAACAAACACACGTATTCATCATACGAATGTTTGTTCTGGGTAGAGATCGAACCCACAACTCTTGGCGCATGGGGCAGGGTCATTCCCAAATGCGCCATCGAGCCAGTCAAATTGAGCATAGATTTGAAAAACCAGACATAGGTATATTTATCGCTAGCTCCCATTACCTCTTGCATGTGGTGTGCATAAACTTTAAATTTCTTCTGTTTTATAAATAATAAATTTTCTAGACTGACCAATTCCCTTGTCCCAAACTAAGCATAAGCTTGTGCTATAAATACTAGGTGAACGGATAAACATACTTAAATACGTTTATAAACATCCATGACTCGAGTACAAATGCCCATGTTCATCACGAAACATTTGCCCCTAGCGGGATTCGAATCCGCGACTTTTTTCGTAGCCAGGGTCTCTGACCACTCGACTATCGGGGCAGTTTTTTATCTAATATTTGATATTCTCTTCAACCCTTGAGTTTGCTGCAATTGAGCTCCGAAGGCTCTCCTATTATCACGTTTATCTCGCGGTAACTTTGACAAATAAATGCACTCTCGCTTGTACAGCATGAGTCTCCGAGATCCGATCTTGTTTGCAAATAGCTGCAATAAACAGAACGTGACACTAAGAGCATTTTGCTGTACGGGGTGGACATTTTGATCACGTATGTCTCAGTTGAGTGCGTTGTGGCTGATTCGTCTTTCAGTTCAGGTAAAAAACAGTACAGAATTTAAAGTTCTGGTCGAAGTATTATTATTGTCTTTTAGAATCTCATAAAACTGTAATAAACATCAGACTACATCACATACATTGATCTGACTCCGAGGTAAGTAGCTTAAGAACTTGTGTTACGAATATCAGAAACAACAGTGGTATTACAAATATGTACTTAAATATTGGCTATTAACACCCAGACACAGAGCAAACAATAATTATTCATCACACGAATGTTTGTCTTGGGTAGGGATCGAACCCACAACTCTTGTCGCATGGGGCAGGGTCACTACCGAATGAGCCATCGCGCTTGTATCAGACAAGATCACATAAATTGATCTTATTCAGTACTTTAAACATTTCGTTTACGGGTATCAGTATCAATAGTGGTATCACAAATATATACTGAAATATATTAGACAATATATGTTGTTCCATTTTCAAGTTTAAATCATTTAAACCACTGAGATGCAATACAGTATATGAACTAGTGATGCCGAACTATCGATAGTTCGCTTTCGATAGTTGACCTTGTAAATCAGTTAGAATATCGATCGGACTAATGATACTATCGATACTATCGATAGTCGACTATCGATCGGCATCACTACCATAAACCCAAAGAAAGCATATACGATACTGAACACACAATAACATGACGATAATAGACATAATCTCGCTCGAGCGAAGCCACGAGACAAAGTTAATAAACTATAAAGTCTAAATAAACTATAAGGTCTATCAGTCCCATCGAGTTTTACAGCTAGTCCAAACAAATTTCATTTGCAATAGCTCTGAGGTTCCAATGTTAGTGCCTTCAAAATGCACTGCATACAGTTTGGAGAGACGCGTGCTTCGATATTTATAGAATAAAGATAGGTCGGGCCAGCGGCAACCGGTCTAATTTCGTCACCTCTGAATTTTTTGATTTGACATGCTCCATTGCGTTTGAAATTGCTTGTTATGCTAGGTTAAACATAAGCTTGATGGTACTCAAATGGAAAAAGAGAATTACTAATAAAATACCATAAAGAAGAAACTAAGAAAGAATAAATCATTTTGGGAGTGATGAAGTCAAAGAAAGGACATATATCGATTTAGCGCTTAGAACTTAGGTTAACTATTTTTATTAAATGTATGTATGTAATGTTTTGATTTTGACTAATATTTTTATTCCTGGATTATCGTTTTCGAAGTATTAAGTCCAAGAATTAATTTGTAACCGCAAAATAGACACAAACTTTCCTTTGACGTCTGTAATAAGTTCAAAGTTTTATCATAAACTTTCGTAAGTTATAAAAATTGGCTTTCAAATTATGCAACCGAAGTGATTATAATTATGTCCAATATTATGGTTTTATATATAGAATGAATAACGCTAAACTGGCATAAAAATTCATGAAATTGTTAAGAAATAAAGTAATTTTTTTTGTACATATTTTGAAACATTCATCGTTTCTTGATTGCGTTGATATTCAATTCAAATACAACCTTATCTATTTTCAGTATTACCGTTGTTATGATAATAATGCCAGGTTATTTTCAGTTTATATGCGAAACCACTTTCTACTTATTTCACTCATTATTCTAAGTAACGAGTTTAAAGGATTATAGAAAATGAGCAGATTTTTTTTTACTTACCATACCAAAAGTTGTTCAGCTGATTGACTATTCTGTATGAAATATATAAAATAGATTTTGCTAATTTTCAAAAATTATTCAAATTAGTTTCTTAGAATGCTAAGTTAAGTAAGTAGGTAAGGGGGTGTCGCATAAGCTAAAAATAACATTGTATAAGCCACATATAAATAGCAACGGCATGTCCCGGCCAAATCTCCTGAGCCTAAACAAACGCAACTCAAACTGGCGAGCCTTTATCCGGGATCCATTCTGTTTGCTTTTGCATCTAATATCATCCATCATGAGTGGGGACTTAATATTTGCAGGTCTATAACGTTGATGGGCATACAAAAATTACTTTTTTAATTGTATAATATCTTTTTTTGTTTTAAAAGTGTCGTCGATATTTTAGCTCTTAATAATCATTTACAACATAAACCATAAAAATAATAGAGTTAACAAGGTAAAACTGGTATGACATTTTTAAGAAAATAAGATCATTATGTCCTGTATTTGTTTTTAAAACTAAATAACTAACTAAACTTCACGCCACTTTCCTATCGGGGTAGGCAGAGAGAACCGAACGCCATATGGCACGATCCTTACACACCTCACTCGCCTCTACACATTGTTTTATAAATAGCATTATTGACGTTATACTGGTATAAAAAAGTCATGAAATTGTTACGAAATACATACATACATAATGTCACGCCTTTTGCCCATGGGGGTAGGCAGAGATCACATGATTAATGTTAAGAAATAAAGGTTTTTTAGTACATATATTGAAATATTCATCATGGGATGTCGTATAAGTAGGATTGATAGATGATGTACAGATACGTAGAACGGAATGATGTGAAGTGTGTAAGAAGGAACGTAGTAGAGTGAAAGAGACGGAAGATATTTGAAAGAGGAATGATGTGAGACGAATGGCGGAGGACAGAAGAAAAGACGTGTGAAAGAAAATATTTTAATGCATAAAAGCTTATAGAAGAATAAACCACGTATTAATACCAGGAATCGTGTTTAATATGCTGAGTCAACCGCGGCAATATTCTGCACACTACATTTATTTATCTATAATCCGACTATAAATGTCAAAGCATGCTATCCAAAACTCTGTTGGGCCTAAACAAACGAAATGCTAGCGAGACTCGCTCCAGGATCATTCTGTTTGCTTTTGCGTAATATCATCCATCGCGCCAGTTCAAATGAAATATATGTGTGTACGTTGCTATGTCAAAGGGAATGGTCTATAACATACCGGGAATGTACCTATGCAGTCTAGCTCGAAGAACATCTGGATAAAACAATAAATATTTAGCTATTAATCTACATACATACATAACATCACGCCCATAATCCCCGAAGGGGTAGGCAGAGTCCTTTGACTCTGCCTGCCCCTCTAACCGGCAGCAGGCAAGGCAGGCAGGCAAGGAAGCAGGCCCTTCTAACCACATTCAGCCAGAAACAAAATTGGGCTGGGTTAGATGGAAAATTGTGAAAAAGTGGCGTGATCTTATATGTATGTATGTATGTTTTTGCCGCTACTTTTTATGTACAATATAAACCCAATAATAGGTTTGGAAGATCGTATAATAATAATATTATTAGGTTAGCTAATAATATCTGACTTGTGCATTAATATGGTTGACGTCTAAACACTTAGTGTTTACAATATTAACTCTAAGTAATACGAGTATGTTAGGCTTCATGTAATAAACAATGAATAATAAACAAGCTCTAACAGTATTGTACCACTTATTATGTATGAAATACTTAATACTTAATACCGCAAAGTGAATTGACGATTACGCCCTAAGTATTTAGTTATGTACATATTAAAATAGGTATTTGAATATTCAAGTTATAAATAGACCATATCTCATTCCATGAACGATTTACTACTATATAAGTATACTAGCTGTGCCCGCGGTTTTACCCGCGTTAACGGTTAATATTATATAACCTATAGCCTTCCTCGATACATGAGCTATCTAATACTGAAATATTTTTTCAAATCGGACTAATAGTTCCTAAGATTAGCGCATTCAAGCAAGCAAACAAACTTTCAGCTTTATAATACAAAGAGGAAAGAAACTGCTGGACTGATTTAGAAAATTCTTTCACCAATAGAAAGCTACTTAATCAGCGAGTAACATAGGCTATATTTTATCCCCATATTCCCACAGGAACGGGAGCTACGCGGGTGAAACCGCGGGGCGCTGCTATATGCTATAAAGTGGAATATCAAACAACAAGATAGATCTCAATTCTAGAATAGGGTCCGTTAATTGTCAAAGTAGTCCTTTGACTTTAACCTTTGTTATGGCAAGGCTCGTTATTACATTCAAGTGATTTCCTTTTGGACATTCGTGACCTTTATTCACAAACTATTGCGTAGTACCTACTTCTGCAAAATAGAAGTTATGAAGGTATCTGACTTGATAAATATCCGACGACATCACATACATTGATCTGACTCCAAAGTAAGTAGCTTAAGCACTTGTGTTGCGGATATCAGAATCAACAGTGGTATTACAAATATATACTTAAATACTGGATATTAACACCCAGACACAGAACAAACACAAGTATTCAATGTTTATCCTGGGTGGGGATCGAACCTACAACTTTGGCGCATGGGGCAGGATGACTACCGAATGCGCCATCGAGCCAGTCAATCTGTGTCAGAGGCTTGACGGTGCTTTTTGTAAAGAATTATCCCATAAGAATTTAAATTTTCCTAGCGTTATGTCCCGCGCTTTAGACGGGGTCCGCTTAGACCATAATCCAGGGTTAAGCGAGTCTGGTAATTACATTAAAGCGACCGCCGATGTGACCTTCGTAATCTATAAGATAGGGAAACCAGACCATTTTTGGATCATGGTTACAAATCCAAATTCATCACGATGTTTTCTCTCAACGCCGAGCTAGTGGTATACTTATAAATACGTATATGAATGTAAAAAGCCATAGGTACTTACTCGGGTTTGAACCCGCATCCCTTGGTTATGAGGCACGTATCTTTAGCATTGAGCTACCACCGCTCTATCCCATAAGAATTTAAACAATTAAAAAAAAAGATACATGTTCATTGATACTTGATACATAAGAAAAATATTACATGACACAACATCACGCCCATAATCCCCGAAGGGGTAGGCAGAGTCAAAGTCAAAGTTTAACATTCAGCCAAAAACAAAATTGGGCTTGGTCAGATGGAAAATTGTGAAAACGTAGTGACAAGTGGCTAGCTTGTCGCCTACACAATACCCAAAGCCCTATATACCATTAGTCGCATTTTACGACATGCTAGGCAAGAAACACAGTTGGCACATTATTTTTAAGTCCTAGACTAACATGGGACTAATATTACGAGGAGAGATTAAACAACTGACCGATGCATGAACTGACTGACTTGTGATCGAGGGCATTTAGTTTTACCCAAACATGACTACGTTTATGATAAGCTACAATTTCGTGATTAAAATCTACCGAAATTAAATATAAATTGTGTTTGAAATGTAAAAAAAATTGTGTGAATAAAATCCCTTTACCTGATAACTTGTGTACCGATTATGAAAACCGGTATAAAACAAAAATATCTGGCTAAGCTTTTAAGTTAAACACTAAAATCGGTCTAGTAGACATAGTTATAAAAAGGTTTGCCGAATTTCACTGAAGACTACCTTTGCTTCTGGTTCATTTCAATTTATTTTGTGCCACTTAGGTTTAATTTTATGAGCAGTGTCAAAGTGCAAAATAGGTTCGGTACTGAGCCGATTATTTTGGCAGCAGGTTTTGAATCCATAAACTGCTGGACTGAATATGTACATACATAAATGATATACGCCCATAATGCCGAAATAGGTAGGCAGGCAGAGTACAAGGAACGAGCTCTTTAAACCACATTTATGGTAATTTTCACTTAAAGCTAAACTTAATAAGGTTATCTCAACCGCTAGATTAAACTACGATATACGCACATCGGATGTCAATCGTGACATCAAAGCTCTAGGATTTCAACTTAGTTGCTTATATTAAGCCGACATACGGAAATTCATATTATCTAAGATTATATAATATATATGTTTTATTCGTAGTACATAGAGTTAGAAATTTTAACATACTATTTACTTACTTTACTACCGAACCTTTGAGACAAATGTCTAGGCAAGTTTAAATTAAATAAATATAAATATCAGGCTACGTCACATACATTGATCTGACGCCGAGATAAGTAGCTTAAGCACTTGTATTACGGATATTGGAAACAACAGTGGAATTCAAAGTCTTCTTATATATAAAAATGAATTGCTGTTCGTTAGTCTTATTAAAACTGGCGAACGGCTGGACCGATTAGGCTGATTTCGGTATTAAAATATTTGTAATCTTCTAAGGAAGGTTGTACGGTAAGAAAATATAAAAACATTGCGAAGAAAATAATATATGAAAATCCGAGAAGCTAGCTAGTATATACTTAAATATTGGATAATAACACCGAGACACAACAAACATTACGCGAATGTATGTCCTGGGTGGGGATCGAAGCCACAACTCTTGGCGCATGGGGCTGGGTCACTAACGAATGCGCCATCGACCCAGTCAGTTGTTTTGTAATGTGGCAAGTCGAGTCGCGGGCAAAAGTTACTTTATAATATTACTGAAAAAAAATAACATAGACTAGACAATTGTGAAAATAAATGACAACTGGCAGTGCAGTCCTCACCCATACTATCGTCTACACTTCACACGATACGATACCCATCATGAACACATCTCGCCTGAAATCGCTTTACATAAAACCTCCGTACATAGTAGATACGAAGTCAAAACTCCAGCTCACCCACACGGTTTAGAGCTGTGCTGTTAAGATAAGACAGCGCAGCTTCCGTCAATCTCGTCGCGAGATAAACGGATTACATCTCAGCCGCGCCGTGATCGACAGCGTTGGGCTACTAAGAAGGAGGATTGGACAAATAAATGGTAACTCGAGAAATATACGTGCATCCGTAATCCCCGAAGGGGTAGGTAGAGGTCAACGAGCGATAAGCTTCTTCATCACATACATAATTTAAATAATAACTAGACTCTAAAAGAGTGGTTTATTTATTGGTCTAAGTGTTAAAATATTTAATAAACATTCAGGTATTCTACTAGCGTTACCTGCACATAAGTTCAAATTGTGCATTAAAGCGTTTTTAATGAGTAAGGACTACTATAAGATAGAATACTTCTTAAATGACAAGCATATATGTATGTTTAACTTCATAATAAAGTGGTCACCTGCAGTGTTGTTACTTAGTAAATGTAAATTACTGATTACAAAATTGAATTTTTTTGGCATTTAAAAGTAACTATCGAGTTTGTTGCCAGTTTCTTCTCGATAGAGTCTACCTTCCGAACTAAGCCTAAATAAATAAACCCAATAGACAGCTAGCGGTTGCGGCGAGGAATACAGTTGGTGCATTATTTTTGGCGTCCAGATCAACATGGGACTAACTTTATAGAGGTAATGTCTTTTTGACATCATCATCAGATGATGATGATGTCCCCGAACTGATCGCAGTCGGGGGCATGTCCTGTGATCAGTCGGGGGCCCTTAAATTAAGATCATAGATTTGCCTTTCGTAACTATTTGATAGAAGAACTGGACATATTTGATCATGGTTACTTTACATGGTTTGTCCCGTGTTGGTCTGGGACATAAAAATAATTTGCCAACTGTATTTCTTGCCTAGCATGTCGTAAAAGGCGACTAATGGTATATCGGGTTTTGGGTATGTGATTGTGTAGGTGACAAGCTAGCCACTTGTCACTACTTATTCACAATTTTGCATCTAATCCAGTCCAGGTTTGTTTCGGCTGTATGTGGTTAAAGGGGCCCGCTGTCCCTATGACTCTGCCTACCCCTTCGGGGATTATGGGCGTGTTTTGTTGTGTGTGTGTTACAAGCGTAAACTTACACGTGTTCCTGGCCCCAACATGTTCAAGATTTCACTTAGATATCCGCGATCTAGCTCGATTGCGCATTAACATGTCAGGGGTGATAGTAATGCTCGTTATACTGCTGATATTAGCTAATCCTATAGTACATCGGACATAACCTTGTAGGTCAACGGTAATTGCCTGAAGCAGACTAAATGGAATAGCTAATTCGAATCTCAATTTCAGGTCGATTTACGGGGAAGTGCTTAAATTACATACATGACATCACGCCCGTAATAAAATTAATTCGATGTTAAGAGAAAATTGGGAGGTTACCATAAAAACGTATCATCATCATCCTCTTGCCCTCCTCCTAGGTCATCTGGGGGCAGCATGCCTTCTTCTGCCATACGTCCTGGTCAGCCGTCATAAAGCTATCCACTCACATTTCACTTAAATCATCTTTCACACAATCCATCCATCTCTTATTTGACATTCTTCTTCCTCTCCATTCACTAACATTCATACTCATCACACCAGAACCATAGAAACGTATTGCCATCAGTGGCGTAGCTACCCAGGGGCAAGGCGGGGCAGTACCCCGGGGCCCTAAGCTTGGGGGAGCCCTAAAACCTGATAAGCACATCTCTTCATTTGAGTTTGATTTGACTCTGACTAACGTAGGAAGAAAAATGTGAGTGCCCTCTCCGCAGTAGGGGGGGGGGGGGAGGGACACCCAAAGCCCTAGGCCCTCGTTTCTTTTTTGCCCCAGGGCCCTTTGTCACCTAGCTACGCCAATGATTGCCATGCATTATATTAGCTCTTTGGTATAAAATGTACATAATGAATGAAATTTAGGAGAATTGCCTAAAACCTGGAAGACATGGGATTTTTATATCAGATCTTTTGCTTCTATAGAAATATGAAAATCTGGCTGGCTTAACATAGGGAATTGACTAACCCCTTAATGTTTTTAGAACCACTATCAATTTAAATATTAATTTACTTTTTAAAGAAATATGTTCTTTCAAACTAAATATATCTTATATTTTAAGATCACTATGTGTGGTATCAGAATTCATATTGGCATATGGATCCAATGTTAAAAATATAGGCAATATTATAATAATAATAATAAAATAATAATAATAAATTCTCCAGACTGACACACCAATTCGCTAGTTCCAAACTAAGCTTATGCTTGTACTATGGATACTAGGCGAACGGATAGACATACTTAAATACGTTTATAAACATCCATGACTCGGGTACAAATGTCAATGTTCATTACACGAAACATTTGCCCCTAGCGGGATTCGAACCCGCGACCCTTGGTTTCGTGGCCAGGGTCTCTGACCACTCGACCAACGGGCCAGTCGTATTATGTAATGTGTATTATTATTTAAAGTAACAACTTTCGGTTTAGTTAAAGTTATTACTTTCGGAAAGTAATAACTACAACTAATAATACACATTACATAATATTTTTTATTTACACAACTTAATTAGATTTTTTGTCTATTATATTATATTATGTTATATGTATTAGTTTTTGTTATTAACTAACTAACTTAACTTCACGCCACTTCCCTAGCGGGGTAGGCAGAGAGAACCGAACGCCATTATGGCACATATGTTATTACTTTAATAATAATAATAAATACCAATCCTTAAGAAACGAGCTTGACAAACAAGGTTTTCGGATATTAATTATTATTATTATTCAGAGGTACATAAATACTTATAAAGATTGCTACTACATAATTCTCTTTTTTTCACTTACATTATCAGAGCCTTAGTACCTACCTATGTGAGGTTGATAACATCTTACCCGCGCTCACAAAATATGATACTTATAAAAACTGGTTAAGTGTGAGACGATCTCGTATACGAAGGGTTTCTTATAAAAGTATTATAATTAATACAATTACTTAAAAACTGGTTCTTTAAATGGGGGAACCCTATTCAATATTTTCTTCGGAAATATTGTAAAGTCTACTATCATCTAAGATCATTTAAAGTGTCTATTATTAAAGTCAAGTAAATGCGCTTAAACATATGTTCCTTTTTTATATGCAAGCAATATAAGTTTTTTATTATTTGTTGTGATAGCGGAAATATTCAACTCGAATTTCAACTAAATGAAACGATTCACAAGATGTAGTTTACAGATATATGAAGTGTTGAAATGAAATAATCTTCATTTATATAGGCTTCAAAAAGGCACTTATAAATCGTCAGAACGAAATAAATATAAACCGGTTCAAAAAGCAAATTCTACCAAAAAGAAACCGGCAAGAAACTCGATAGTTACTCTTGTGATAATAATGCCCTTAATACCCTTCATACTAAAAGCCCTTTTGTAATGTCTATAAAAATCTACAATAAACTACCTGATATTATAAAAAAAGAAACAAGTGACAAGATATTCATAAAATCTCTTAAACAATTCCTTATTAACAAATCATATTACAATCTAAATGAATATTTTACCGATAAAATTTAAATTTAAAAAGCTTAATAAAATGTATACTTACACAAACTAATAAGATATTTTTCAATTAAATAAATATGATATCTAAAATACATAAATATAAATAAAAATAAATACATAAGCATAAATAAATAAAATAAAAAATATTATAATAAATAACTGAACTACATACTTCTATTTCTTCAAATTGATAAAAATCTTTGAACTAAATATTAATTCAGTGGGTAGTATTATAATTTAATATTATACATAGTATGTAAATAATGCGTCCTCTCTTCAATTGCAGTGCCCTCACAGGGTCTATAATGTACTTTATCTCTTAATAACCACCTTGTAAACATTATGGAAGCAATAAATGATTGAGTATTGAGTATTGAGTATTGAGTATTGCCAAGTCTTAATAGGTATTATGTAGTTACAATTTCTTAGTCATACGCGGGAGCGAACAGCCCATACCTTAAAGTAGCCCTTTTTAATCAAACAAGTTTTTAAATATAATTTAAACTTATGCACAGGTAGATCAGTGAGACTTTGTGGCAGCTTATTAAACATTTTGATACATAGACCAATAAAGAATTACCACTCCTATGAAGTCTATAACTTGGAACAGCAAGCTTGTGTTTATTCCTAGTGTTAAAAGTATATGTATCTGATTTTTTTTTTGTTTTGTACACATACATGATACAGTCCAGAATGTACTGCCAGGCTATTGTTAAAATATTGATGACTGATGGATACCTAAGTCTTAGTAACAGGGTTTTACTGCCGTTCTTTAGATACGGGACCCTGAAACGGTATAATCAATACTCCAGCTCTCCTTAATGCGACCCCTGCTTATCCCCTCCAACATGTCACAAGATACTGTCAACTTGTAAATTATTTCCCCCTCGTAAATTCAAGGCTACACTTAAGACAAAATCTGGATAAGCTGGGCTTTTTATTGTAAATTCATTTTACTTTCTTTTGAGGAATGTTTTGTGTATTCTTTTTTATGCTGGATATATTTCGCACTAGATTGAAGTATTTAAGTAAGTAAGATTCAGAGACCTGGATTGGTCGAATGAATGGATGGTTGATAGAATTATTAAAAGGGGTAGGGAGTGTATGAACACTTTTAACATTAATAGTAAAAATTGGGTCCATCCCTCATGTTTAAAGAATAAAAAATATATTTGTCTGGCTCGATGGCGCATTTGGTAGCCACCCTGCCTTATGCGCCATGATTTGTGGGTTCGATCTCCACCATCTAAATATTGTTGTGATGAATACTTGCATGCAGTCGAATACGTTATATTATATTAAAAAGAATAAAGATATTCAAGGTAAAAAAATCTGTATTTCGAAAATATATCGCTTCGTATGAAATTAATGTCACCATTATAAATATTACCATAGTAATAATACACCATTATAATGTTTGCCATTATAAATATTTAAGAGAGAGGAAAATATTATATTTTGTACATTGTTTAATATTTTTATGCACTTAACCGTTTTCAAATCATAGGATTAAGATTATCATAGTCTGTAAAATGATATTAAGAACCTGTTATTTGACTAATAAATGAAGTGGTTTTAGACTATCTGGTATGGCCCCAATAACAATCTAGTTTGGAACCTAAAATCCTACATTCGCGCGAAACCGTTCGCTGGTTCTTAGAATACATACATACATACATAACATCACGCCCATAATCCCCGAAGGGGTATGCGGAGCCAAAGGGACAGCAAGACCCTTTACTCACATTCAGCCAAAGATAAAAACTGGGCTGGGTTAGATGGAAAATTGTGAAAATGTAGTGACAAGTGGCTAGCTTGCCGCCTACACAATCACAAAACCCGATATACCATTACTCGCCTTTGACGACATGCTAGGCCAGAAACACAGTTGGCACATTCTTTTTATGTCCCAGACTAAAATGGGATAATGGGCTGGGTTAGATAGAAAATTTCGAAATTCTTATTATATTTCAATACTAATGTCTTCAGACTAGACTTTCTGGTAATTTTAGTTAGATATTAGCTACGAGAAACACAAAGCCGTAACAGAAATGTTCAGTCGCAAGTGTGCCCTCTCAATATTATCAGCTCCCGTTTTTCCTTCAAAACCAAATTCTTTCAAAGAAATAAATCAGCAGCAGGTGTCACTGACACCTACACTTTATTTCTGTCTCCCTCGCACGAAGCATGCCCTCTCCTCTTGTTTAATGAGAAAGCCAGAGTTCGAATCAACATTGTTTATGGTGTATATCGAACCCTGAAAGGGGAGATTGACCCTTATTTTTAATAAGTGCTCAAGGTGGTCTTGAAAGAGTATTTTTGTCTGACGAATATTGGTTTTATTGTGTGTTATTATATGTACATTTGCTACAAAGTTAATTTGCCACAATGTAAAACCTTCCATTCATTGAAAGTTAATTCGTCACTAGTACCTACACAGTATTGTAAATTCGCCACAATTCTAAAGAAGAGTGCGGTAAATTTACTACACAAAAATAGAATTATGACGAATTTACACTTGCATTTTTTTGGGACGAATTAACTTTGTGGGAAATATACAACAACCCCTTAATTATTACAAATGTAATAGAACTGCAACATAACCATATTGTGACTATTTATGTACTTTCAGAGGAAACCTATTTAATTCTAAAACAGCTTGTAATTTTGTCAGGCCTACCTTGAAATAAATTTTGCTCTGCATAACCTTTAAAGTGCGGCGTGCGAATGACATCTGGTTGTTGCAAGGTCACAATTACTTGCCATCTAAAAGGATATTCAATAAAAAAACCTATTATTGTTTGTAAAAACCTCAGAATGTCGACAAATTTAATTATTTATTTAAGACATTATGCGAAATCATTGAATCAAACAATGATAAAGTCGAGTATTTTCTTACATTTTAATGAGGTGAGTTGCGTTAGAATTAGAGCCTTTAACACAAATACACAAAGGCAAAATTGCTGCCTCTTCAGTTTAATTAGATTGTCAACATTTCATGATAATTTTGTACAAATAATAGTATTAAATGAATGGCTCCCTTATTATCAGATCCGTTAATACGAATTTCTCATCAAAGGACGGCTTTCAAGGTATTATTTTCTAAACATTAAGAATTTGTATACTCTTAAGTTTTGTCGCTACGAATACTAGATAATATTAGAGAAACCAGCATTATTCTAGTATGTATGTAGTACCTTTTTTTACAAGTCATAATTTTGTTGTAAGAATAAATGACTTTAGTTAGATATTTTTACAGAAATACATTAATGGTAGCAATACGGATACCTATATACATTTTTTTTTCTAGTACCTAGTATTAGCAACAAGACCACCTACCTATATGGAGTTCTATTTATCTGTATCCTTATTTCTGTATCTGTTTTCGTGCAATAAAGGATATATCTATCTATTTATATAGAATACAAGTTCCTTCAATTTCTTTAACTTTTTTTTCTAAACTTGTTATTGAAATGACTTCTTAAGATTACCTTGTTGTCAAAATACAGACATTTTAAAAATGTTTTTTTTTACATTACCTAACTTAATAGAGTTTAAACATACATACCTACATAAGACATTATGAAGAATTGAACGAAGCGGCGTGACAACGCCTTTTCCCCATGGGGGTAGGCAGATATCAAATCCTTCCATTTCCTACGATCCTGACACACCTTTCGCTTCTTTTACATTCATAAGTCATTTCACACACGCTCGTCGGGTTAAGAGTGCTCTTTACCTGACCTTTTGCTAACACTCCACTTATAAACTGGAGTTTAAAAATCCACTCAAACCACTTCTTAGCCTTTCCGCCAGCGGCGAGACAACCGCTGCCCACTATAATACACATGACTGCAAATTTAAACCCGAATCTCTATGAATCAACCCTCCGTCCAAAAATAGTTTCCTGAGCTGTCCATCATCGGAGGAGGGAGAGGGTCGCAGCATAAAATATTCAGCTCCTAAAAGCGTTCCCCTGTAATTATCTGACGGTTCACGTCTCACTTGCTGCGTTTACCACAACGGAGTACCTAGTTCATAATCATCTTCGTGATTCGTTGGTTCGTTCAATGCTCGATTAATTTCCGAATACTCGACTTTTTAAGACAAATGTTGTTTGATGTTCAACGTGTTGGTTTGTTCAATGTTCGATATAAAAGTGTTATATTGAAACGGTCGACTTTTTAAGACAAATTATGTCTAACGTTCATAATGTTGAAATTTAAAATGCATTATCCTTTATGCATTTGTTACTCAATGGTTACGTGCAGCGGTTCAAATTAGAAATATGTGAATACAAATAAGAGTATATAAAAGTATATATAACAGGGTATGTGAGGTTTTTGAAAGTTCACAAGACTTTAAACTTACAAAAATCTAAGTATTACTTACAATAATATTTTATCATAGATGTTTATTATATGCCATATGTATCAAGTATAGACGTATCAAGTAATCCATAACATCAGAACTCTTTAATATAGGATGAGAGAGGTGGTAAACTTCAAGTCTTCATGTTAGCTAATAATATCTGAAAACGGTTGCGAAATGGTTTTGATCCCTGCCACACGATATAACGGTCGAAGCTTTTAACATATATGAATAGATTAAATAACTATCAGACTACATCACATAATTATGTACATTGATCTGACTCCAAGGTAAGTGGCTTAAGCTCTTATGTTTCGGATAATTACAAATATATACTTAAATATTGAATATTAACACCCAGACACAGAACAAACACAAATATTCATCATATGAATGTTTGTCCTAGGTGGGGATCGAACCCACAACTCTCGGCGCATGGGGCAAGGTCACTACCGTTAGTGCCATCGAGCCAGTCAAAAAAGATTGAAGAGCTTAACAAATATTATGTACATAATACGAACATGGGAAAACATTACATCCCTTTTTGTATGAGCAACAGCGTAAAAGGCCGAGCGTCCAATAGTTTTGACGTCGTGAAGCGTTTATGAATAAAGGGTTGGGATCGTTCCTCATTCAAAAATAATGTTCCAGGATCGCCTGTCATCGGAACAGAAACTGCGGCTGAGGGTCGTCGCATAAAATATTCATGTGCTAAAAGCGTTCCGCTGTAATTGTCTGGGCCGCGCTTCACTTGTAATTGCCACCGCGATCTAGAAGCTGCGCGTTGTTGTTTTACTTGATTTTTAATTAGTTTTCTTATTTATAATTGGTATATGCAACATAAATATATCTAAAAACATAGATATTGTTACTAAATCCAAGATTGTACTGTATTAATGGTTTTCAAGGGGTCAAATAGAAGTCAATGAGTATTATTAAATTTTGTTTTTATGCAAATAAAATTAAACAGAGACGCTGATGTAATGTTTATGGAAAAATTAAAAAAGAACTAACTGAAAAAAGCAACGGTCAGTTTTACTATGCTGTAATTGAAAAGTATGGAAGCCCTTCCTAATAATAATTCTAATAAGGTAGTATAAATAATATATGTCGGAATGACGTCGCTGTCATGCCGACATATATAAAACGAAAGTACAAAATATATTTTAATGTTTTAACACTTAGTAACTTTATGAATAAAGGGTTTGCGTTGGAATCCTTGGCTCATTTGAAAATAATGTTCCAGGCTCGGCTGTCATCGGAACAGGAACCGCGGCTGAGGGTCGCGCGTACAATATTCATGGGTTAAAAGCGTTCCGCTGTAATTGCCGCCGCCATTTTGCCAATTGACAAGCCGCGAATTGCTGTTGCGCTTGAAGGTTGATTGTCTAATTCAACGTGTTTCTAATGTGTGTCTAATTCAATTGTTTTTTCTGAACGTGCTGTTAAACATTTATGACTTACATACATACATAACATCACGCCCACGATCCCCGAAGGGGTAGGCAGAGTCGAAGGGGCAGCAAGCCCCTTCAACCACATTCAGCCAAAAATAAAGCCGGGCTGGGTCAGATGGACAATTGTGAAAAGCAGTGACAAGCGGCTAACTTGTCGCCTACACAATCACACACCCAAAACCCGATATACCATTAGTCGCCTTTTACGACATGCTAGGCAAGAACCACAGTTGGCATATTCTTTTTAAGTCCCAGACCAACATGGGACATTATGACTTGAGAATAAATATCCATGTTCATACCTACAACCCACGAAGCCTTGTCCCTAGATTCAAACCTGCGACCTTTGATTTCATGACTAGGCTCTCTAACCTCTAGCAACAGGCCTGTCAAATAATCCTTCGTATGAACACTTGACACCATTAAGGCTTTGATCAATTGGAAATGATACTCCAGAATTTAATAAAACTTCGCACAAATCCAAAGTGCTTTAAAAGAAAAATAATAAGTAGGTCTCCATTCGGGTCTAAGTGGTGGGGAGTGGGTCCGACTTGATACTTCGGAGTCGTCGAAACCGCCCTTTCCCAGTGGAGTGGCTCTTCAAAAGTGAGAGTCACCTCCCAAACAGTTAAAGGCAAGTTAACATAAAGCAGGAGACACTGCGAGAGAAAATTCCAGACGAGATATTTTATTTGACTCACGTGTGAGTATTACTGCCAATAATACTAAGCGAATTTGCATACATTAATTTTGTAAGAGTCAACGAACTTGAGATCTGAAATTATACGGTTCAGTAAATTCAAACGAATTTAGTATTTTGAATATTTATTTTTTACTTTGAAATAGTAATGAGCTTATAGCCTACGTTGTCTGCATTTGTGAATGGTTTGATTTAGTACAAAATATATTTCGCCGTTTCTTTTTTATTTACTAAAAGGTATCCCCTAATAGCCAAATAAAATCGAACTAGTCGTTAAAATAAATAAAACTGGGTATTGAGAAAAATATTCGGCCATTTTTTTTTTATGTAACAAGTGATTAATCTGTTATAATATCACACTTGTCTTTAGTGTGGGATTTTTTTATATGTTAACCAATCTTCAATGTAAAAGTGGAAGGATGTAGGAGCCGCAGAAGGCCCAGGCTCACCTACCACGACCAGATTGGTCGTGTATTAACAAAAGGTGATGTTAGGAGTCATAAAAACCGTAGAGCTTGTATGAAAAGGATCATGAATGTTGAAGAGGCGTGGGAGGTGTGTAAGGATCGTGCCACATGGCGTTCGGTATCTGCCTACCCCGCTAGGGAAGTGGCGTGAAGTTTAGTATATAACTCGAGGTTATTTTAATTCCAGATATCTCAAAAGAAGGCACTGAGTTACTTGTCTACCATTGCACGAAGAAGCGTCTCTTTTTTTTCCTCGGAAATACCTCACGCACCTCACGCCATTCGGGAAAAGGCATAGTGTGTGGAGCCTTCCAGGTCCTTTACATAGATGAACCCCTTTTCGGCCCCTCTCAGGCCCTGGAGTGGCTGGGGTATACTCACTAAACCTCCCGGCGCTCCTACATCGCCTAAGGTGGCAAAGCTTTTTTTTTTTTTTTTTTTTTTTTTTTTTTTTTTTTTTTTTACTTGGGGAACTCCCACGAGCCGTCACCCGACGGGGATCCAGAGGGCGGTGTGTCGGACTCGAACCGACTAAACCCCAAGGTGGCCTCCATCGGCGCAGTTCCGGAGGAGCCGGTATCCCCTGTCGGGACTATACAACAGCTCCTCCGGTAGTGCGCGTGCCGCGCTACGCGGCTCACCTCGCGCGGCGGTGGTCGATGCTGTGCAGCCCACGCCAGTCGTCGGATGCACAGCACCGAGCACGCGCGCGCGTCGAGACATGCCAGGCCACCCAGCATGTCTCAACTACTCCGCCCAGGATTCAGACGCCGATCGTCCCCGAGACCGGCGTCGTGGGCCCACTCTCGCGCTGTGCCCTCTGCTAAGCCAGAGGGCACGCGGAGAGCGTCTCGCCAGAGGGGGCCGCCTTCCACCCGGCGACCCAAATTGAGGGCAGAGCCCTGTCGTCGCGGAGGGAGAGCATCGAGACGCTCAATCCCTCCGCGACCCACCACAACGCGACCCAGCGCGCCCCTGTCGGGTTGCCGAGGATAGGGAGGCGAGCAACGAAAACACTCCGCTCCTCCTCTTCCTCGGCAACCCTGGTCCGGCCGCAGCGGGTCTGGCCGTACGGCCATACGGCCGGACCGCCGCAACTGCCCGGATTGCTAGACGTGCAGTCGCGGCTCACCTCGGGGTCCCTCTTCGCTTCAGCCCTGCCATGGCAGGGCCTACTGAGCCCCCCCGGTACGACAAACCGAGGACCCCGGCGGGGGGGAAGGTGGCAAAGCTGACCCAACCTACATAGAAGCACGGAGAGGAATCTTCCATCCCACATAGATGCATTTGAAGCTGTCCTTCATATGTGCTTCATACTTCCTTCACACAATGCTCTGGTCGGGTCATATTTTTATTTTTTCTTAGTAATTATATATTTTCATTATCTTTTTTCACACCAGGCCCACTTTGAAACATGGTTCAAAGTTAAATATGATTCTTATAACTTTGTTAATACTGTTGTTGAAAAGGGTAACTACCGAGTTTCTTGCCGGATTCTTCTCGGTAGATGCAACATTCCGAACCGGTGGTAGAATCATCTCTTTCAACTGTTTTTGACGATTTATAAGTGTTTCTTTGAAACCTATATAAATAAAGAATATTTTGACTTTGACTTTGACAATGTTATACTGGTTTAGTATCAAGCAGGTCATTTACCTTTAGTCACATTAATCATTTTATACTTTTAACTTATGATGAGCAGTGGTAGCTCAATGGTAAGGACACGCGCCTCTTTACCGAGGAGTGCGGGTTCCAACCCGGGCACGTAACTCTGGATTTTTCAAATCTATGTACGTATTTATACCGCTAGCTCGACGGTGAGGGAAAACATCGCGATGAAACCTGCAAATTCAAACAACTTTGGATTTGTAACAATGATTCAAAAATTGTCTGGTTCCCCTATCTTAGGGTTACGAAGGTCAGATCAGCAATCGCTTTAATGTAATTACCAGATTCGCTAAATCCTGGATCATGGTCTAAGCGGACCCCGTCTAATCACGGGACATAACGCTAAAAAGGTGATGATGACATTTAACTTATGATAGGTCATAAGATAAAGTGGGACGCCTAACCAAAAATGTTTGGGTAGGTCTCCCAGTGTGCCACACTCTATGAGTCAGCGCGACTTCCACCGTCTACCGCATAGGGCTGACGACACAGCGACTTCCTAACTCGGAAATGATGCGTCACTGCCCCCATTCCAGACCTTTGATACCTTCAATATTAAATGACCCTCGCGCTAATACTATGATAAAGGGTCTCGATGATGTTCGATTTGTTTCCCTTGGGGAGGATCGGTCCGGGGAAATTAGCTGAATATACAATTTCAAATAAATAAATAAATAATAATAAATAAATTCTCCAGACTGACAAACCAATTTTCCCTAGTTCCAAACCAAGCTTATGCTTGTACTATGGATACTAGGCGAACGGTTATACATTATATACTATACATTATATTATATAGATATACTTAAATACGTTTAAAAACATCCATGACTTGAGTACAAATGTCCATGTTCATCACACGAAACATTTGCCCCTAGCGGGATTTAAAACCGCGACCCTTTGGTTTCGTGGCCTGGGTCTCTGACCACTTGACCAAAGGGCCAAAGGCTGGCCCGTTATATTCCTTAACTAGCTGTGCCAGCGGTGTCACCCGCGTTTATGGTTAATATTATAAAGACTATTTCCGTCATACATGATTTCTATGTAACTTTAACCATTAAGGCTTCACACGCGACGGAAGTTAAAAAAATGGAGTAACTTTTCCCGTTTTCCCAACGTTTCCCTTCACCACTCTGCTCCTATTGATTGTAGCGTGATGAAAAGTATACTATAACATGTAAGTAGTAGTTAGTTAGTTATAAAATTTACAATAACTTACAAAGAAACTTATATTCAGAGATAAGCGAAACTGTAATTTATATCAGTAGAATAAAAAAAAACATTGTAACTGTTTCTAGTGTTCCGTACCCAAAGGGTAAAAAGGGACCCTATTACTAAGACTTCACTGTCCGTCCATCTGTCTGTCCGTATGTCACCAGGCTGTATCTCATGAACCGTGATAGTTAGACAGTTGAAATTTTCACAAATTATGTATTTATGTTGCCACTATAAGTAAAAACAGAATAAAATAAATATTTAAGGAGCTCCAATACACAGACGTGTTTTTTTTGCTGATTTTATAGACAATGCGTGCGCGAATCCGCCTTGCACTTGGCCGATTTTTTAAATAACATCACGCCCATGTATTGTCAGTACAAGTACCGATATTGTATGAATAATAGACATTTAAACTATTATTTCAATACCCGTTCGTTACAATGTCCGGTACTCATATTTATAAAACATCTTTTATGAGATTCATAATATTTATTTTATCACCATTTTCTACTACCGATCTAGGAATGCACTTGAGAGTGGTCCAGCACTTGGAAGTATCATCGTTATTATATTTAGTAGGTAGGTATGTAACTAACTACGGTTTTTATGACTCCTAACATCACCTTCTATTAATACACGACCAATCTGATCGTAGTAAGTGAGCCTGGGCCTTCCGCGGCTCCTACATCCTTCCACTTTCGCATTGTATATCTGTTATTATTATTCTTTAAATAAAGGACTCTTTATTTACATGACTGAATGTAAGATACATTTACTGTTAAATAAGATATGTTGTTTTTAAAGACCTAAATCTGTTTATCGGGTTTTGGGTGTGTGATTGTGTAGGCGACAGGTTAGCCGCTTGTCACTGCTTTTTCACAATTTTCCATCTAACCCAGACCGGCTTTATTTTTTGCTGAATGTGGTTGAAAAGGCTTGCTGCCCCTTCGACTCTGCCTATTCCTTCGGGGATAAAGGGCGTGATGTTATGTATGTATGTATGTAAATCTGTTTAAAAAATTACGTCGAATAAAACTCGTCCGCCATCAGAAATCAGTTCCAAAAATAATCTGTTTGTACTTTTCCTAACTTCCATTCTACATCTGACAGTTGCAGTTCTTAATCTAAACCTCCATCCACATAATGATCACCCATCATTAACCAACGCAAACAAAACAAACGAAACAAAATGGCGGACAAAAATAAACATCGCCCGTAATACATTTCCCGTTTCGATAAGTTCAAAAATACGAAACAGCGCAAACTTTACCCCTCAATCATTCCCGTGATACCTACATCAAATTACTGAACGCGGACTCGATCGATTCACCGAGGGCATTGTATTTTTAGTTCACGTCAAAGTAAGTTAGCGTTAATTGGGTTGTATCAATCATTTGATCTGAAAGTATCAGTGATTTTTTATCTATCAATCGAAAAGTTTACCATTTTATCAATTCATCGGGAATATAGGATGGAATATTAACGGTGAAAATAGAATCAATTTATTTCGAAACGTACGGGCGTGATATTGCAAATGTTGTCCGTGTTTGGAATGACGAACATTACGTATACTTGTTTTTGTTGCAAAGTAAGTAACTTAAGCACTTATATTAAGGACTAGCTGTGCCAGCGGTGTCACCCGCGCTTATGGTTATTATTATAAAGACTATTTCCGTCATACATGATTTCTATGTAACTTTAACCATTAAGGCTGCACACGCGACGGAAGCTTAAAAAATGGAGTAACTTCTCCCGTTTTCCCAACATTTCCCTTCACTACTCTGCTCCTATTGATTGTAGCGTGATGAAAAGTATACTGTAACCTGCCCAGGAGTATGAAGAATAATTGTACCAAGTTTCGTTAAAATCCGTCAAGTAGTTTTTGTTTCTATAAGGAACATACAGACAGACAGACAGACAAAAATTTTACTGATTGCATTTTTGGCATCAGTATCGATCACTAATCACCCCCTGATAGTTATTTTGAAAATATATTTCATGTACAGAATTGACCTCGCTACAGATTTATTATAAGTATAGATAAGAATACGATAGTGCCACAACCACCCAAACCCAAGACAAGTGTTTTGAAGTACCTTCTTTGATTCTGATTTTCTTACCGAAATAGCTTAGTGCTTATTTTGTAATTATATCTATCATTATTTTAAGATTTTATTTTATTTTTTATTTAGACATTTAAATCCCACTGTTGGGCAATGGCTTCCCCCTGTGACCTGTGACTTGTGTCCTCTCTCCACTGTGCCACTTCTTCCCACTTTGGCAAGAAATTAACGAGATCGTCCCGCCAAAGGTCGCGGGTTCGAATCCCGCTAGGGGCAAATGTTTCGTGTGATGAACATGGACGTTTGTACTCGAGTCATGGATGTTTATAAACGTATTTAAGTAGGTCTACCCGTTCATCTAGTATCCATAGCACAAACATAAGCTTTTTCGGAACTAGGGAATTGGTGTGTCAGTCTGGAGAATTTATTTATTTAATTTCCGACTTAAAAAAAAAAGGAGGAGGTTCTCAATTCGACTTTAATTATAATATTAAGGTAATTTGTTATTACGTGTCTCCTTTTTTTTTTAGTTTGGCTGGCGCCGACTCCAAAACTAACTGATTATTGCAAATATTTAAATACGCGTTAAAGATTAATACTTTCATCGTAGCAGTCGGAAGAATTCATTTTATACTTTTTAGTGTTTAAACATTTAAAAAGCTATTAAGGCAGGTTCTCACTTGTTTCATAAACTTTTTTTGCGGGGTTTTTTTGAAGTCGGTTTTTATTTTTGTTAATTTATCTACGCCTTGGACGGCCACAGTCTACTGTGTCATGTGGAATCTAGTATGAGATTTGCCTGATACAAATTTATCAATTACCGGTCTCATTAATAACTATTTGTTCCGATGCAGAGATTGCATCTGCGCTCTTTTCCTATTATATGCAGTGTGAACCGTACTTAGTTTTTTTTATTTCAATTATTTTCGCCTTACGTACGTACTTTTGTAACACAGCTTTTTGCTTTTAATTTATCACACTTGAAACATGAACAGGCTCATTAGTCGAGTGGTCAAAGACCCTGGCCACGAAACTAAGGTTCGAATCCCGCTAAGGGAAAATGTTAAGTGTGATGAACATGGACATTTGTACTCTACTCATGGATGTTTATAAACGTATTTAAGTATGTTTATCCGTTCACCTAGTATCCATGGCGCAAGCGTATATGCTTATTTTGGAACTGTGCAATTAGTGTGTCAGTCTGTTCTATTTAAATAAGGTATGTATAAAAATGATGACAGCACTAAGCATTATTACTTCAAAACCAATTTACACTCATTAAAAGTACAGTGACTGTACTCATTACAGCGTTATTAATGATAGTCTATCTGTAGACAACTTTGAATAATGAATGTTCACAAAATTACAGCGTGCGGCATCAATGAGTAGATGGCATTCCACTTGTCTATAAATGAAATGTCGCTTTGTGCTGATGGAAATATAATGACAATGGTATTTGAATTGACGGTGAGAACTTGAGTACGTTCTGGATAGTGAGTATGAATTAATTAGGAGCGTGATTGTATTTGTGACAGGGTAACTTCTTTTCTAATCGACTGGTTCGATGGCGCATTCGGTGTGACCTTGCCCCCATGCGTCAAGAGTTGTGGGTTCGATCCCTATCCAGGGCAAACATTCGCGTGATAAATATTTGTGTTGTTCTGTGTGTGGGTGTTAATATTTGAAATTTAACTATATATTTGTAATACCAATCACCACTGTTGATTCTGATATCTGTAACACAAGTGCTTTAGCTATTTAGCTCAGATTCAGATCAATGTATGTGATTTCGTAAGATATTAATTTAATTTCTGTTGTGATTGCAATGGATTAGTTAATGCAGCTATTTAGTTCTCCATTAATTACGTGGCATGTGGAGTGGTTACCTCATATACCTTTTTTAAACCTGATTTTACATTTGTTTTGGGAAAGCCATGGAACGTGTGGGTACCTTTCAGTGGCGTAGCGTGGGTTCCTGTCGCCCGGGGCACTCGGTGAACTCGGGGCGGACAAGTTGGGGGTCCCAATTAAGTTGACGGAACCAAAACACTTAAAAAATATATATATATTTACGACAAGGAATTACAATATAACAACTATGCTAGTTAATTGTCTAAACAATATTAATAAACCGAGTCCAGATACTCGGTTTTCCGCCGCCCCACAGACATTGTAACCCAGGCCCAATTTACTAAATAAATCTTTAAAAGTTGAATAGTTATTTCTGATTTGCGACCCCTACAAATGCTGGCCGGGGCGGACCACCCCCCTTCCCCCAGCACGCTACGCCACTGATACCTTTTCCAGCATTATGATTAAATCTAGGATCATGGTGCCATTACCATGTAACCATCTAAGGAGTTGTCGTATGCTCTAGGAGAAAATCCATATTTAGCAAGCCCTACTATGATTTTTAAGTGAATGTGTTACATCGCCTAGATAAGGAAACCTGAAAAATTAGACATCCATAGTCATCTATATGCCGATAACGTCACCTTCACAATATCAAGCTCAATACCTAGTAAACATAAACCGATTTATACGAAATTCTAGGCAAAGAACTAAATTGATACATACATACATACATACATACATACATACATACATACATACATACATACATAACATCACGCCCATAATCCCAGAGCGGATAAGCAGAGTCAAAGGGGCAGCATGCCCCTTCAACCACATTCAGCCAAAAATAAAACCGGGCTGGGTTAGATGGAAAATAGTGAAAAAGCAGTGACAAGCGGCTAACCTGTCGCCTACACAATCACTTGTCACTCCTTTTTTCACAGCTTTCCATCCAACCCAGCCCACTGTTCCATGTTGGTTTGGGACTTAAAAAGAATATGCCAACTGTGGTTCTTGCCTAGCATGTCGTAAAAGGCGACTAATGGTATATCGGAAAATTGATACATTCTTTTCAAACCCCAGTTATTTATTGAAGAACAAAATGGAACAAATAAGAACAAATAAGAACCAAATGGGTTCAATTAGGTCTAATTCCCTTTAGCAACCCATTGCACAACTGTCCATAAGACGTCATCTTAACAAGTTATCAAAACATCACTTACAATCGCAAGATGTTTATAATTAGGACTTCAAGTAAGGAACATCACGTTGCAGCATTCAGTCGATTGTCAGAATAAGTTCATACTTCCTGTTTCAAAAGTGTGTGTATCGACTAACTGATAAGAAAACTTGTATTAAAAACTGTTATAGTTTTATGAAAAATATAGTTCCCGTTTTCTAGGTTTATTTTTTGTTTGTGAACAATGAAAAACATGGTAGTGTTAAGTGTGATAATATTCTTGTGCTTGGATTTGGTTTGTGTGATGTCAGTGGATGAGTTTTTAAGTAATACTTGGGTAAGCGATGAATTAATTATTTATTTATAATAATACATACATACATAACATCACGCCCATAATCCCCGAACGGTAGGCAGAGTCAAAGGGGCAGCATGCCCCTTCAGCCACATTCAGCCAAAAATAAAGCCCGGCTGGGTTAGATGGAAAATTGTATAAAAGCAGTGACAAGCGGCTAACCTGTCGCCTACACAATTACATACCCAAAACCCGATTTACCATTAGTCGCCTTTTACGACATGCTAGGCAAGAACCACAGTTGGCATATTATTTTTAAATCCCAGACCAACATGGGATAGTGGACTGGGTTGGATGGAAATTTATAATAATAATAATTAGTATTTATTTCAGACAAAATCATACAATATTGTTAGTAAAAAAAAATAACCTCAATAACTATGTTAGTAGGTAATTACTTCCGCATTTACAGTTGCACTTTATTTCCATCGCAATGGATGTGCACTCAGACCCAGTGTCTCATTATGGGACACAGTGGTTTGTTTTTAATAGCTAACCATTTATACGGATAGGTATAATTTGTAATGTCCATGTTTTACTGGCTCGATGGCGCATTCGGTAGTGACCCTGCCCCAAGCGCCAAGATTTGTGGGTTAGATCCCCACCCAGGACAAATATTCGTGTAATGAATACTTGTGTTTGTTCTATGTCTGGGTTTTAATATCTAATATATCAGTATATATTTGTAATACCACTATTGTTTTTAATATCCGTAACACAAGTGCTTTAGCTACTTACCTTGGAGTCAGATCAATGCATGCGATGTCGTTGGATATTTATATTTATTTATTTATTTATAATTAACATAAAATACATTTGGGATAAAACAACATCTAGAGCGACAAATATTTTTTAGCGATTGCCTGTCTGTAGGTTCCGATTATTTTCGAGTTTTTCTTTACCTGTCGCATTTGTATGGGTGACGTCCAACGTTACAACTAGTAAAAAAAAATTAATAATCCCTGTATGAATGAATCATGTTTATTAATTTTAACAAGATAATACTCTAAATACATGTGTACACAAGGGATTTACTATGATGTGTGTTTTCTGAAACTACAGATTGTTGCACATAACTATTTGGCTGCATCTTTATACACTTCAAGGTCATTTTCAATAAACGTTAGTACATAACTAAAGTGTATTGTAATTTTTGCAGGATAATGATACTGCAGTGTATAATTATATAAGTATTATAATGATATAGGACTGGTTCGAGGGCGCATTCAGCAACCCATTCATAAGCGCCAAGAGTCGTGGGTGATGAATGTCTGTGTGTGTGTTTTGTGTATGAGTGTTAGTATTTAAGTATATAAGACTGCTGATTCTGATTTCCGCAACACAAGTACTTTACGTATTTAACTAGGTTTATCAGAAATATGTGTTCTCTGAAATTTATTTATTACTGAAGTTAAAAAAAATAAAGAGTACCTACCCGACGAGCGTGTATTAAAATACTTATGAATGTAGAAGAAGCAAAAGGTGTGTTTCAGGATTGTAGCTAATGTGATCTCTGCCTACCCCATAGGAAAAATACGCGTGACATTATGTATGTAAAAAATCATCTAAACCTAACATTACAATCTGTTGTGCATTCAAGACACATTTTCTGAGAAATCACTTTATAAATAATACTTTTGCTATGTTCTTAAGGTTGAGTACTGATTTTGATATAGTTTTAACGTGGTTATCTTGTTAAAGGCGACATGCACTATGTTTTCAAAGGGACACCTGTTTAAAAACAATATCTTTGGCAGCTCGAATGTTTAAACTCAGAAACGATTGTGTTCCTCTAACGCATGAGATAACCGTATTGCCATAGGTCTTAGGTGTATGAATGTTTAAATGATACCTACGTTGAAATGTGCTCGCTGTACGTGTGTCTCGCTAAAACTACAGAGCTGGGCCGATTTTGCTGATTTTAGTTTTAAAATATTGGTCCAGGGAAGGTTTGTACGGTAAAATATATAGAAACATTGCGAAGAAAATAATAAAAGAAAATCCGAAAACGGGGCGTTGCGAAAATGCGAAGTGCGCCGGGTCAGCTAGTTGCTGATAAAAACTTCAGATAATGTTCTCCCTTGTTTAAATAGTTATTCGGGCTTTTTGCAAGCATAACAGTTCTAAAATAATGCAACTTGATCCTTCAGATATCCCATAGTAGGTCATTTAAAATATATATATGTATTATATATGTTTGTAATGACTCGGAGGGGCAGACTAAAATGTAACATTGTTATTGATCGAGATGTAGGGCTCCTGGGCATTTGACGATCTTCTATAACTTAGGAATTTAAACATCGGACAACGGACGGACCAGAGTCGTGGGTCCCACACACAATACTACCAAAAAAGTGTAAAAAAATTCGACTAACTTTTATTGATATATTTTTTTATTTTTAGGAATCAATAAGATCTACTTGGAACGATATCCTAGTTGCTATCAAGAAACCTGTGAGGCCACGAAGATTAGGATACATTGGAAGTAAGTATTATACTCATTTAATATGAATATAGTAACTGGAACATTAAAAATTAATGACGGTTTTTTTATGATAATTTCCTTTTTTTACTTTGACAGTAACATATATTGGTCATGTCTTTTCCCCTTTCGGTCACCATAATACAGCGGTTACCAGAATTAAATTAATACATTGCTCATAATTAATTTCAATTAATCACATAAATTGTTGTGATTTCTATATCTGACTGTACAAAGCAGCTATTTTTATTGGTGTCCGAATAGTCACTAAAATATAATAAATTTCCAAAGAGTTGATTCGGACAGAGTGTTCGAACATTGTGTGTCCGAAACCTCAGCAAGTCTACTTCACAGCCATAGTATACTTTCATTAATTAAAACCGTAGCAAACTTACTTGGGTTTGAACTAAAAATCCTCGCATCACCTACTGGAATACCACTGACTATTTTACCTTCAATGTCATAATTTCGTGCCAATTTAATGTTCACAGGACGAAAAACAAGAAAAACTACTTCAACCACCACCACAGAGACTGTGCCCATGGAAACCACCACAATTGCCTTGAGAACATCAACCACAAGCGTATACCCTAGAAGAAACATTTGGTTCCCGGATAAGGAGCTCTCGGCTCCAGATAAAGCGGTGTCTATTGAGATGCCTCCAGAAGTGAAGAGAATAACGTTTCCAGAAGGTTCGTAACTGATTAAGTATAATAGTCTATTTAGACTTATTTTAAAAATAAAAATACTAGTTTTGGGTATGTGATTGTGTAGGCGACGAGCTAGCCACTTGTCGCTACTTTTACACAATTTTCCATCTAACCCAGCCCAGCCCATAGTCCCATGTTGGTTTGGGACTTAAAATAAAAATAATGTGCCATCTATCTTGCCTAGCATGTCGTAGAAGATGACTAATGGTGTATCGGGTTTTGGGTATGTGATTGTGTGGGCGACAGGCTAGCCACTTGTCACTACTTTTTCACAATTTTCCATCTAACCCAGCCCAGTTTTGTTTTTGGTGGAATGTGGATAAAGGAGCCTGTTGTCTCTTTGACTCTGCCTACCCCTTCGGGGATTATGCGCGTGATATTATGTAATAATTATAAATAACTTTGAGCTTTCTTCAGATTCTCATACAGTGAAAGTGTCATAGATTATAGATTTTGCTTTAAAATCCAGAGGTCAGAATTCTCTGAATATTGCGTGACGTTTTAAACCAATGATCAACCTTTAGCTAATGTATGAATTGTCAATTCCAGGGTTCCCAGAAATTGTCACGCCCTCTAGCGACAGCCGGGTCAAGTTGCCGTACATCACGCGACCACCCTGGAGGACCATCGAGGAATGGCAGAGGATGCAGAGGCCTCACTTCGTCAAGGTCATCAGAGAAGAGAATCTGGATGGAGGTTGGGTATTTTTTGTCCAACTACGTAAACGTCTATCAGATGGATATTTGTACATGATATCATCTCGCCTGCAATCCTCGAAGGGGTAGGCGGAGTCCAAAGAGCAATGAGGTTCTTAAACCACATTTTAAGCCAAAAATCAAGTCTGGTTAGATGAAAAATTTTGAAAAGCAGTGACAAGCTGCTAGCTCATCGCCTATATAATTGGAAACCCACAATAGACCCTCAGTCACCTTTTACGACATGCTCCGTTATATTATGTATATAGTAGCCGTCTATGTATAAAGTTTCAGCTATGTATAATGAGGGTTTTTTTGAATTAAAACATCAGATAGATGGCGTAAATGTGACATAAGGTCTTGTCACCTTCCTCATTGGTAGGTTTTCAGAACAAACTGACATGCTGTCAACAAAGAGCCAATAGGGACAGTGATAAGACCACGATACTCCCTCGTGCCATCTGGGAGTTTTTGTATTTTTGAAAACCCTTATTGACCGTAGCGCCTAAACTGGTAAGTAATAAAATATTAATGAATTTAAGTTAACTGATCCAGAATAGAAATTGGCGTAGGCCATAGACTATCTATAGACTATTAATAGGCAGGTATTGTCTGCTTATCAGACTGTAGATCTCGATACTATTAATAGCACAAAATGTTATAATAACGCAGACGCAGACATACAAGAGAAGGGCTAACTTATTAAATACCTAAACCTATCGATCACGATGAAACGGTACCGCCTACATACGTATCGTGAGGCAGTATTTCGTTCAACTATCAAGGGCTTGCTACAAATTAAAGACAAATTGTACCGATTTTGGCCGACATGACTAAAGGATTAAAAATAATATTATATTTGACAAAAAATGGGCCGATCGGAGTAAATATGTTTTTTTTTCCTTTTATGAACAGTTGTTTAAAACAAATAGTTTTAATCTAAAAGGAAAAAACTTCATATTTGTAATTCCACACGGACAAATTCAAGTGCAACAGCTAGTCTCATAAATACCAAAGTGAGTTAACAAAGTTTCGTGCTGTAACATGAATTACCCCGACCGTCTCATGTAATTTAATACAAATTTCTCGGTAATTAGCATTTAATCTAATGCTAATATTTATAATATATAATCAGCGTTTAATTTGATATGACTATAATTATTAGGTCCTAATCTAGGCAACGGTTAATTTAGCCAAGGGTTAATAAGAGTTGATTAGTACATTCAATTTAATTAACTGAAACGTAAGAAAATTAATAGGATAATTAAAATCTAGGACTTTTACGACATCATATCAACTTTGAACGTTGTCCGTTATCTACACTCACTAATATTATAAAGCTGAAGAGTTTGTTTGTTTGCTTAAACGCGTAATCTCAGGAACTACTGGTGCGATTTGAAAAAAAAAAAATCTGTGTTAGATATCGAGAAAAACTTTAACATAAACCATAAACGCGAGTGAAACCGTGGGCACAGCTAGTATTTAATTTAATAATTATATTAAGTTTTAGTCTGCAGTTCTGGTATTGCAAAAAAGCAGTCATATGAATGTTGTGGTAGTTCCATAACAAGCACTTATCTCAGAATTGTTTACGTTATTTATCTTTGATTTGATTTGGATTTACAGACGTACAGATTTATATATCAGACGATTTATCTGGTGTCTAAGAGTTATGAAGGTCAGACTAAGCGTAACAATTTAATAATCTTACCATCTAGTATCATGTTTCAAACCTGACAAGGAGCAGTTTATTTATTACATTCCAATAATATATTAATTATTGCACCTGAATTTGCATCAAATCGCAGAAAAAAGCTGCAAGTCTATTTAAGACTTGAAGACCCCGGCTAGAAATAAGTTACATCATCTTCCTAGCGGTATGTCCCGTGCTTAGACGGGGTCCGCTTAGACCATGATTCAGGATTTAGCGAGTCTGGTAATTACAATGAAGCGACTGCCGATTTGACCTTCGTAACCCTAAGATAGGGGAACTAGACAATTTTTGGATTATAGTTACAAATTCAAAGCTGTTTGAATTTGTAGGTTTCATCACGATGTTTTCCCTCACCGTCGAGCTAGTCGATTTGAAAATCTAGAGATACGTGCCCGGGTTTGAACGCGCACTCCTTAGAGGCGCGTGTCCTTACCATTGAGCTATCATCGCTTTTTTGTTAAATACAATCAATAGGTAAATAAAATCAGAAAATCTTATCTGTAGAAACTATACAATATACTACAGCTATAGCTAAGACCCATTAAAGACAAACATGTATTAGTAATTACAGTGGGATTTTGGCGTGGTTCTAGGTCTACCCTCATCACAGCTGAAATCCACCTGTTACTTGTCAGTTATAAGTCTAGTAATAGGATTTGGGGAGGCTGGAAATATCTAGAGAATGGGTTGGATACAGCATCTTGCAATTTACTCTGGCATTCAGAATATGGCACTGGCAATTTTTTCCTTCAATATAAAAATGCTCATAAGCATTTTTCTCTTTATAATTATTATTTCTTAATATTATTAATAAGGAGCACAGTATTACATTATTTATAATGCCTAGTATATTGGCACATATCAAAAAGTGGGAATGTATGCAACTGTCTATAAGTATATTGAAATGGTGCATTAGGTTTCGGGTTTAACACATGGTGAAGAACTGGCTAATTGTCTAATCTTTTTCATAATTCCCATGTTGATCTGGGACTTAAAAAGAATATGCCAACTGTGTTCTTTGCCTAGCATGCCGTGAAAGGCGACTAATAGTTTATAGGTTTTGGGTATGTGATTGTGTAGGCGACGAGCTAGGCACTTGTCACCACTGTCTATCTAGCCCAGCCCAATTTTGTTTTTTAGCTGAATGTGGTTAAAAAGGGGCTTATTTTCCCTTTGACTCTGCCTACGCCTTCGGGGATTGCAATTGCGTGATGTTCCTGCACCTACCTCGGCTTAATTTTATTTTAGCTTGTGTTTATAGGAGTATTGCTCCTTGGTGATTCTAGAGATCACGTTTGCTTAGGAGATTGCTGACGTGATGATTGTCTATCTATGTAAAAATTAACATGAAACATCATTGTTATAGATTTCGAAGCAATAATCGCAGCAACAGATAAACTAGCAGACATGAAAGACGACGAGAGATTTGGAGTTTTGTTTTTTGTATGAACAATATTCCTTGAACATAATAAATGCTTTTGATACTGATATTTCGTTTATTTTTAGCTATTTTTTTGTAGAGAATAATAAGTATATCTACTTGTTTTATATTATACGATTTTTCTACGAATTTTGACTGAAAATCACACAGATATTAATTAGAAAACTACTTTTGCAAAACCAAAAAAAATATATTATGTAAAGCCAGTTTAATAAAAATGCAATAAAGTCTACAACGTTTCAAATCTGAATGATATGCATATATATTTAGCAAATTCTTGATTGTGTATTGAAAGAGGAGACATTGGAAAACTAATTACTTATACGTCGTATTAAAAACGCAAGTAGTGGTCACAAAATATCACATATTATATTGCAAAATAACTTCAGCATTGCTAGTTATTTATTTCTCATTTTAATTTAAGCTCTATCTTTGTTAGTTAATGGTCTCTGCATAATTTAAGCGGTTAGGAAGTGTACACTAAAAAATCCTTTTTTTAAGTATTAGTTTTAACCTTTATACGAATGTGTGCTCCTCTATAACAAAATCATCGGATGATGATTTTGCAAGTAGAAAAATTATATACGTACTTCAACTAGACCATATGTAGGTACTAAATAAATAAATACCTAATAAATTCTCCAGACTGAGAATTACCTAGTTACAAACTAAGCTTATGCTTGTACTATGGATACTACTATCCATGACTCGTGTACGAATGTCCATGATCGTCACACGAAACATTTGCCTCTAGCGGAATTCGAACCCGCGACCCTTGATTTCGTGGCCAGTGTCTCTGACCACTCGACTAACGGGCCAGTCAAACGTACTGTACATATTAATATATTTTATGATCTTTTATAATGACTGGATTTTGCTTGATGCTTGTAAATGTACTCAGATCAGAGATATAATGAAATGAATTATAATGAATTCTTCTTGCTCGGCTGAAGAAAACATTCACCAATTCGGAGATCAATTCAACACAATGTCCAGAGATCATACCATTGATCAATCATATTTACGTTCCCACGCTCTCGGGAGAAACAGATGACCTAGTGCATTGAAAATGTTTATTATTTCAGTGTCAACATAATGCATTATAAAGTACTGACGCGTGGAAAACTCTAGCAACGGGGTAATTTAATAAAATTGATTAAACATTTATATGGATTTATATCTAGCAAAAATAAAGAACATATATACATTATTATCGCATGATGATATTACGGACAGCTCTGCCTAAAGGGGCAACTTGACTTTTTAACCAATTATAAAAAAAAACAAACAAACATCACACAATTGCAATCCCCAAAGCCGTAGGCAGAGTCAAAGGGGAAATAAGTCTGTTTTTAACCGCATTTAGCCAAAAAATAAAACTAGGGTTGGGTGAGATGGAAAACTGTAAAACAGTACTGGCAATTGGTTAGCTCAACGTCTACAAATTCACACATCCAAAACGCGATGTACCGTTGTCTTTTACCACATGCTGGGCAAGAAATACAGTTGGCACAGCACATTCTTAAAAGTCCTTTGTTATTTTTTTAAGTCCTAGACCAACATGGGACCATAAAGCAGACCAACATGGGACTATAAAGCGGTTTCTGAAAAGAATTAATTTCCACTTTTAGCGTTCACCATCTTATCTGAAAAAAAAAACAGGGAAACAGCGAATATTCTTCAGTCTTTCTGAGTGAATAAACCAAGCTATTAAAAATAAGGATTTAAGTCTGTAAGTATAGATTCTATCTAAAATCTATACTTACAGACTTAAATGTAATTGGACTTAAGTGTAAATAAAATAAAGTTGTTTGGCTGTTGAAATTTAATGATTTTTTGTACAATTATATTTTTTTTTGGATAAAAGTACATATATTGCTATTTATGATTTTTTTTTTATCTATAAGACTGACTAAGGCTGATTTTTTCAATAAATATTAACGATAGATGCAACATGGTTAAGTTTAAATTAACAAATTAAGCTACCTTATAATTTTAATGCCTTCAAAGATATTGTCTAATGTTAATGAAAGAGATAATAATGATATGAATTAGCTGTGTTTTATTTACAAAAAATAACAGCTACCTTTTTAATGAAATGTAAATTTTATTATAAAGATTAACAGTAAATTTTGGAAAATCTAACGATTTCACTAACGATGTAAGTCAAATTCACGTCACCAATGGCGGGGTGAAACAATCACTATGCCGAAACCGCCTGTAACACTTCTCTACACGCCTGTTCAAATCCTATTCTGCTCTGAACACGGCCCGTTTCAATAACAGTTCTAACTTTGTATTATTTCAACGTTTAGACGACACGGCAACTCAAAAATGTTAACATGAAAGTAAATTTGAAAATCACGTTTTTAGTGGTCTTAATATTTCATTCAACATGCGGATATTCTATCATAGACTTCTTTGAGGTATTACCAACAAAGCTATATGTTAGTATCGATAACATTTTTTCGCATGATTGTCGATAATACGATGTGCGTAAGAGTGAAATTTGGTTTAATTAATCATAAGAAGTTTTGTAAGTTTTTTTTTAATTTTTCTAATGGCGGTGTTTGTGGCTATCATGTGAAATGAAACACAACGACTTTCATGGCGTTTTAATGGAGTGGTTTGATTTTATATTTTTTTTATATTTACTTACAACATGTGTACCCCTTAAGTTAATATACCTACTACAAGTTATTTTGGGACTTGTTTTTAACAAAGGAGTATTTCCAAATACATTTTATAGATTTATCGGAATGCCAAATTGAAATATTCTAGATCATATTTATGACCACAAAAATGCATCTGTAATGTATCTGGTGAAAACATGTGTCTCTTTCGAGCATACTACACTACGCAGGCCTTTTATTAATTTTTCAATGTTTAAAGTCTATGCAATAATAAAATAAAATAAAAATGTTCTTTTTTTTGCTCAATAAAAATGAGACGGCACTAGATAAGAAAGTAATGAATTACCTACTTGTGTCAGAGTGTCTTGCTCCAGCCTTTGTGCCAGTTACAATCATCATTGAGTTTATTAACTTAACATTGGTAATCTCTAATAAAACTATTTAGATACAAAATTATAAGAAATCTGTATGCCTGTTGTGTGTGTGCGTGTGTGTGATTGTGTGTGTGTATGTGTGTGTGTGAGTTTGCGCGGATGTGTGTAAACATTGGCTTTTGAATTTCCTTTTTAGAATGCATTCAATGCAACATGGGAATTGATCAAGAGGAACTTGGCTGATGGATCTATAAAACCTGCGAGGCCTAGATTAATGACTCTGATGTCATTGACCCCAATGCGATTGAATCTTCGAAACAGTAAGTTGTAATCACTTGACTTTATACTAATAATTTTGGCACTGTCTGTTTTAATTTCATCAAGAACGAAAGGTGTTTCATACTAACTAGATAAATAACTTTTAGTATTTTTAAAAATAATAATAATTATTTTAAATACTTATTTGAACGAGACGAATCGTATCAATTGACCTCACTTCACATATTTGTGCATTTACATATCTATACATACTGATATTATAAAGCTGGTCAACAGGTCAGGAAATACTGGTCCGATTTGAAACATTATTTCAGTGTTAGATAGCCCATTTATCGGGGAAGGCTATATGCTATAAAATATTAACCATAAACGCAAGTAAAACCGCGGGCACAGCTAGTAACAATACATGCCTACCCCGCTAGGGAAGTGGCGTGAAGTTTAGTTAGTTAAATATAACAATGCAAAAATATTGCCTGGGCCGTTGGTCGAGTGGTTAGAGACCCTGGCCACGAAACCAAGGGTAGCGGGTTCGAATCCCGCTAGAGGCACATGTTTCGTGTGATGAACATGCAATATTGGAACATTTAAGTATGTCTATCCGCTCTCCTAGTATCCATAGCACAAGCAAAAGCTTAGTTTGGAACTAGGGAATTGGTGTCAGTCTGGAAAAAAATATTTGTTTATTATTTATTATTTATATTTTCAGTTATACCAACAACAACGACTACAGAAAGAATAGTAACTTTTATTGAAAAGAGGACGAAAAAAATGCGACCGACTATACCCTTCATACTGCCTCGAGCTTCCAACTGGCAGTTCATGATGTGGACCATGACGCCTGCTGTTGGGGGTAACATTATAACTATACTAGCTGACCCGGCGCATTTCGTAACGCCCTGTTCTTGGATTTTTAACCCATTTTTCAACCGACTTCAAAAAAAGGAGGGGTTCTCAATTCGACCGTATATATATATATATATATATATATATATATATATACGGTCGAATTAAGAATCCATACAACCCAGCCCACTGTCCCATATTGGTCTGGGACTTAAAAAGAATATGCCAACTGTGGTTCTTGCCTAGCATGTCGTAAAAGGCGACTAATGGTAAATCGGGTTTTGGGTATGTGATTGTGTAGGCGACAGGTTAGCCGCTTGTCACTGCTTTTTACAATTTTCCATCTAACCCAGCCCGGCTTTATTTTTGGCTGAAAGTGGTTGAAGGGGCATGCTGCCTCTTTGACTCTGCCTACCCCTTCGGGGATTATGGGCGTGACGTTTCGTACGTACGTATATATATACTTATATATATTTTTTATGTGTTCATGTTCGTGTTCGTGTTCGCGCATAACTTTGTCGTTTATGAACCGATTTCGATGATTCTTTTTTTGTTGAAAAAGTGATATCCTAAGTGTGGTCCCATGATAAGGAAGCCAGGATCTGATGATGGCATCCCTGAGAAATCGATAGGAACCTTCGAAAATCGTAGGGGCGACTAGTGCGTTTGTAATTTTTTAAGTTTAGTGCTTTAAGTATTTTAAAGCACTACAATCTAATGAAGGTCTGGAGTCGATCTGATCATTGAGTCAAAAGACAGTCGAGGGAACTCTTCAACGATTTACAGCAGTTACCTTGTGTTTGGGTTTGATTAATTTGTATTGATGGGGACTTTACACCTAGATGGCGTACGATTGTCATTAAGGGTCTGATAATGAAGACGAAAAACAGTTAAGGGAACTCCTTAACGGTTCACAGTAACCACTTAGTGTTTCGACTTAATTCATTTATATTGATGGGAACTTTGCACCTATATAGGTCATAAAGATTTATTATTATTATTATTATTATTTTACACAACACCTTAAATATTGATTTATTCGTAGGTATTAATGTTAATAATCTCATTGATTTATCACAGATTTAACTACACCAAGACCCCTGTCCACTCACAAGAAAAGTTCCGAGAGCACATACAAGAAAAGGTACTATTTGAAGAAGAAGCAGAATGTCTATTATTCTATACCTTTAATCGAAAAGCAAAGTGATTAAAAATAATAGCATGTATTAAAATCTAGGTTATCTATGTATGTAATTATAGTATCCTTACTATTTATAAATGAGAATGTAACTCTAATTGTAACGTTTTCACACCTGAGTCACACAATTGATTGTAATATATATGACTGCCTCGTTGGTCTAGTGGTAGCATGCGCCGCCCAAGGACCAAGAGGTCCCAGGTTCAATTCCCGTGTCGGGCCAAAATTTACAGTAACAGTCCGAAATCAGGAATTTGGTGGTTTAATCATCCCCGTGCCTCGGAAAGTACGTTAAGCCGTTGGTCCTGCGCCTGACATCTCTCCGGTTATGTCGAATTGCCGTCTCACCGGACTATGAGAGTGAAGGAGTAGAGAGTGCACCTGTGTTTGCGCACACACTTGTGCACTAAATAGGCAAGTTGACTCAAAAAAAATAATTAGTCCATTATATAGATTACAAAAAAATATTGCTCACGTATTTTTTCTTTTAGCAAACCAAAAATGACGAAGATACAGCGCGTTAAAGGTGCGCGTGACGTCACTTGTTCTGTTGAATTTTAGTAACAAGTGACGTAAAAGCGCCCCATGCCAGATCTTTTAAGCGCTGTATCTTTGTTATTTTCCGAGCATTTGATAAAGCAAAAAATACGAACTCAATATTTTTTAATAATCTGACTAGCGGACTAAAAAAAATATTTTAGTCAACTAGCCTATTATCTCCTGCGCAGATGGCTAATCCTTGTTGAAATTAGCCGCCATGACCGATATCGGTTAGGAGGACATTATGACTGTAATAAAACTAAGTACGCCAAAAGTTTAGGCCCAAAATAAGGACATAGGCTATGCTTACGTACAAATTGATTCAAGGCTCGCACGATAGTTTCCTATAACGGACCTAAACTAGTTTAATAACAAATTAAGAATAAAAATGCTTTATAATTTTGTTTTTTTTTTAATCGGAGATGAGAAGTAATTTTTCTAATTATTATACATTATTTTATCTATTATCTTGCCACATGCTTAGAGATAATAAGATAAAAAATCTCTACACGAATAAATTTTCGGCCTGAAAATGGAAGATTTTTTTCTGAGCTGGGTCTTGACTCTTGTGTGCTCAAGGACTTTTGTTCAACTAATCGTCTTGGTCTGTAGTTTAAATGGTTAACGGAGAAGAACTTCGTTAGCGCGTTGTAGAATGTATGGTGTGATATCAATAATTCAAGCAACGCCATCTGTTGACTCGCTTATTGGAACTACAGTCTAGTCAAGAATGTCTAATGTCTTCATTTGTATCTGATGAACTCAAAGACTGATGCCTATAAAATGTCCTCACACACCAATGTATTTTACTTAGATAGGTAAAGAAAGAGAGAGAAAGAGAGAGAAAAAGAGAAAATTTAGACGCGTTTCATTTATAATTGCAACTTACAACAAAAATAATGTTGTAGCCCTGTTTAAATACGAAGCTATTTAATGGAAGCTCCATAGAATATTTTAGACCTCGTTATATAATCGGTTATTTTGCTTGAAATATTCTTTACCCTTGTCACAGTACTATTTAATTTGAAGCGTTATTAATTTATATTTATGTCTCTCTGGCTAACGCAGCGATCATAAAAATGTACGTGACATTTGCAGAGTTTGACAAGGGTGTAAAAGTTTAGACATTGTTTCACCTGGGCCGAGGAACCGTTATGTTATAAGTTGTAAGATTGTGGCGGATGACTTTGCTTATATTATTTTAATTGTTTATTTATTTCAGGTATGTAGTTCTTTTGTATAACAATATAATATATAATTTAAGCTTAATACATAAATTTTATTTAATATATTTAAGAAACCGACCTTTTATTGTAGCTTCGCTCGTGTTAGTTACTACTCAGGAAAAGTATATTTTTCTAGGTGAAAGGTCCATTAATGTCTTTTAACAACGAGTATGTAAAATGTTGCGATTAATCTAGTGATTTTGACGCGAAAGCATAACAATAATAAGCTCCTTGGTATTAATAAAACTGGTTTATTGAATAAATTTAGGATGTGAGTGTTTGTATTTTTATATTATTGTTATGTCATGCATAATCAGTTTATTTATTTGGTCTGCCTATTATTTACATTCAAATTCAAATTCAATTCAAATTCAAAATCTCTTTATTTATATAGGCTTCAAAAAAGCACTTATAAATAGTCAATTTAAACAGAAAAAAGGATTACCACCGGTTCGGAAGGTAGAATCTATCGAGAAGAAACCGGCAAGAAACTCGATAGTTACTCTTTTAAATGCAAACATTTACAATTTCGTACTTAATAATCTATAGGTACTTATTAGGTAACAACACTGTTGGACACTTCATTATGGAGTTAAACATTATTATTATTATACTTAAAGCAGAAAGATTTGTATGTATTTATGTAACGAATAAACTCAATAACTACTGGACCAATTTCAAAAATACTTCCACCATTAGAATGCTACATTATCTTTTTATTAACATAGGCTATAGAATATTTAAAAAAAGTTAGGTTAGGTTAGAAAATAAATGTCTAATCGCGCGAACCCAGGGTGAATTTATTTTAACTTGCGATAAATTGACATTGATATTGTTTTGATAATTTAGAGCGGTGGTAGTTCAATGGTAAGGACATGCGCCTCTTAACCGAGGAGTGCGGGTTCAAACCCGGGCATGTATTTCTGGATTTTTCAAATCTATGTACGTATTTATACCACTAGCTCGACGGTGAGGGAAAACATCGTGATGAAACCTGCAAATTCAAACAACTTTGGATTTGTAACCATGATCCAAAAATTGTCTGGTTCCCCTATCTTAGGGTTACGAAGGTCAGATCGGCAGTCGCTTTAATGTAATTACCAGACTCGCTAAATCCTGGATCATGGTCTAAGCGGACCCCGTCTAAACACGGGACATAACGCTAGGAAGATGATGATTGTTTTGATAATTTGTGGTCGACGCTTATGCTTGCGTCTTGAACCAAGCCCCTTTAAATCCATTTCACGTCGCGCCACAAGCACGCTGGCAACGAGGGCTTATAAAAATACACAACAGCATCTAGTTATTTGTGCCGGGATAAAATTGAACAGTCTGTTTATTTAACATTTAACTTTCACCGGTGTTAAGGTAAAAAGGGTGTTATTTTCATTTAACTTGGTTGTTGGAGGGTTTACATTTAGCTTAGAGTATTATGGTGACTGGTAAATATTGTTAATCGTTGCACTGATTTTTAAATATGACTGATTAAAACCTGTATGTGATATATGTATTTTATTTACATAGTTTCTTTATATTACATAGTTGTAGAAGTAGCAAGTCATGATTATTTAGGTATTATTAAAGTTTAAGTTTTTGTATCAAATTATAAACGTACATTTTTTTTTTAAATGTGAAGTCGTTATAACACCGTTTTTTTAAAGCGTCATTGTAAATATAATATTTATGAAGAAAATGTTTCTGCTTTAATTTTACATGAATAAAGAACATAAATCCAAAATTTTTATAATCTTTTATAATTTTTAAAATTTTTATATTCTTTGGGGGTCATGTGCCAAGGGCGTGCTCGTCGCGACTCCTGCCAGTCCGATTTCGGATTGCAACCTTGGACCGATCTAATTCCGCAGAGCGGGGTAGGGCGTTCCCCCGATGCGACGCGCACCGACGAGCCCTCGTCGGTGCGAAAAGTGGCGAGTGCGGCGAAGGGGGCCGCCACCCTTCACGCCACGCCGGTCACTGCGGAACGAGGAGAACAGAGTGCCGTATAGGCACGTGGAATGTAAGAGGTGGAATGAAAGATAAGATGTATGAGATGATTGACGTAATGAATGAGAGACGCCTGGATGTTCTGTGCTTGACAGAGACTAAGCGGAAGGGCAGCGATGCAGATGAGCTTCCCGGTGGTATGATGGCTCTGTGGTCTGGTGTGGAACAGAATTGTCATGCCAGCGGTGGAGTTGGAGTAGTGCTTTCCTCTCGTTTAGTCTCTGGTGTGAAAGACTATGGATTAGTTGGCCCGAGACTCCTCTGGGTTCGTATTAAACTGGGTATTACGCGAGTCTTTCTGGTTGCAGGCTATGCGCCAGTAAGCTCAGCCAGTCCCCAAGAACTAGAGGAGTTCTGGGAGTCTGTTAGAGAAATTCTGGACCTGACTGAAGGAAATGAGAGGATAATTATGTGTGGAGATTTGAATGGTTGGGTTGGCACCAAGCGATCTGACTATGAAGCAGTCCTTGGCCCATATGGAGACAAGAGAGTGAATGATGCTGGTAAGCAAATCTTGGAAGTATGTTTGGAACGGAACCTCCTTGTGGCAAACACTATTTTCCGTCATAAGGATATTCACACGTATACTTGGAGACGGAATGACCAAAAAAGTGTGATTGATTTGATTTTAGTCGATAGCCGCCTCCGCAATAGTATATTGGATACAAGAGCCTACAGAGGCCCTACTCTTGAAACAGACCACTACCTGGTAGTATGCCGGTTTGCTGGGCTTTTCAAGAAGTGGAGGCACTGGCGAGTGCGTACTCCATGCGGAGGCACTGAAAGGATAAGGAATGAAAAACTGGAAGATGAAAGTGTAAGGAGTGTGTATGTAGGCTTAGTCAACGAAAGACTTGCGAATGCGAGTCTTTCTGGCTTAGATGTTGATGATTGCTGGAACATTTTGAAAGAGAGCATGGTGGACAGTGCAAAAGAGGCATGTGGATGCGCAAGGAGACGTAGAACAATGAAAGGTGACGCATGGTGGGATGAGGAGGTCAAAGCCTCCGTAGCGAGAAAGAAGAAGGCCTGGCTTGATTATGTCTCATCTTTGCAAATGGATGAAAGTATGCTTGAGATGAAGAAAGAAATATACCGTTATTGCAAGAGTGAAACCAAAGCTTTAGTGAAAGAGAAGCGTGAAAGAGTAGCTATGAATGAAGAAAGGAGACTGACGAATAGTTTCGAGGCTAATTCCAAGCTCTTTTGGAGGGAGGTTAAGAGGTCTCGGGGATATTCGTCGGCATCCGGAATGAGTAAGATTAAATCTAAAGCTGGTGACATTCTTGCAAACCCGAACGAGGTGTTAGAACGGTGGAGTGAATATTTTGGAGAAATGTATGAGTATGTCTCTGATGTTGGCACTGAGAGTGAGGCTATGTCTGATTCTGTGGTGCCAGCGTCTGATGAAGACATCACTATGAATGAGATTGAATGGTCGATACGAAGTCTGAAAAGTGGAAAGGCCGCGGGAATAGACAAGGTATCTGCGGAGATGATCAAGCTAGGTGGCGCTAGCGTCCAGGACGCTTTCTGGTTCTTGTGCAATCTATGCTGGAGAAACGGAAAGGTCCCAATGGACTGGAGACGGGCAGTTATCGTGCCTCTGTACAAGGGTGCTGGGTCACGTATGGACTGTGCCAGCCATAGAGCCATCAGTTTGATCAGCTTAGCAGCAAAGGTGTATGGCAAGATTATTGAGAGGAGAATGAGGGTGAAATCTGATGGAATGTTGTGGGAGGCACAGGGAGGTTTCCGGAATGGTAGAGGATGCACGGATCAAGTTTTCTCTCTTCGCAACATCGTGGAGAAGCATCTGGCCAAAAGTCAGAGGGTTTTTTGCGGTTTTGTGGATATGGAGAAGGCCTTTGACAGGGTTGTACGAAAGGACCTTTGGGACATATTGCCGAGATATGGGATTGATGGAGCATTGCTTCGTGCTGCGCAGTCCACCTATGTGGGATGTACGGCATGCGTGCAAGTGGAGGGCAGCCTGTCACCCTGGTTTGACGTCAATATTGGTGTCAGACAGGGATGCGTGCTGTCTGCTCTGCTGTTTATCCTATATCTCGACCATTGTCTCCAGAGGATTAGATCTATGAATGTTGGAGTGCGTATGGGTGACCTGGTTGTGAACTGCCTGCTTTACGCGGACGATGCCGTACTTCTAGCAGAGTCGGCATCGGATCTGCAGCAACTAGTCACAACACTGAAAGATGATTGCAAGGAGAGAGGCTTACATTTGAATGCGAAGAAAACAAAGATTATGGTGTTTGAAAGAGATGAAACCAGAACGGATACAAGGATAACGGTTGACGATGTAGTGCTGGAACAGGTGAATGAAATTGTATATCTAGGATCTGCATTTAGTAGAGATGGAAGGTACTCCGCTGATATAGAAAGAAGAGTGAATGCAGGGAATAGGGTGAATGGAGCGTTAGGAAAACTTTTAGGCAGCAAAATCTTAAGCCAGAAGGCCCAGCTCGCCATACACAATGCGGTGCTGATTCCTACGCTAACATATGGAAGCGAGAGTTGGGTATGGCAGAAAGAGCATGAAAGTAGAATAAACGCGGTCGAGATGCGTGCGCTGCGGAAAATCTGCGGTGTATCACTCACAGACTGCGTTCGGAATGATGATGTAAGAAAGAGAGTTGGTCTGAAGGACAGCGTCGGAGTCAAGGTAAGAAGAGGCATGCTCCGGTGGTTCGGACATGTGGAAAGAATGGATGACGAAAGATTGACTAAACAGATATACAATGCGAATGTGGAAGGATGTAGGAGCCGCGGAAGGCCCAGGCTCACCTACCACGACCAGATTGGTCGTGTATTAAAAGAAGGTGATGTTAGGAGTCATAAAAATCGTAGAGCTTGTATGAAAAGGATTATGAATGTTGAAGAGGCGAGTGAGGTGTGTAAGGATCGTGCCATATGGCGTTCGGTTCTCTCTGCCTACCCCGCTAGGGAAGTGGCGTGAAGTTTAGTTAGTTAGTTAGTGTTTTATAATCTTTGTAAAAATCTGATTAATAATTAGGTATTTAGGAACCCCTAAGATGTATACTCAAAAAACCTTTTGACAACTTAAATAAGTAAGTAAATTGGCTAGTTCTTCCAATACCCGTAGCAGTATCAATCAGAAGAGACTATTTCTGTACAAAAAATACCTAACCGAATCGAATCATCAGCATGATTACCTAGCATTCCTCGTACTACAAAATACCAACTTCATGCCTTCCATAGCCAGGGACGGATCTACTAAAGGGTTTTTTTTTTGGACTGCAGCCCAGGGCCCTGTGGATAAAAATGTCCACGTTGAAGACGAAACACACACAGATTTCAGATTCTAGGACACTAGTAATACCTAGAACTATTTTAGGCTCCTGAGTAGAATTAGCCTAGAGCCCCCCGCACTCACGATCCGGCTCTGTCCACAGCTCGCATTAGACCCAAATTTTATAAGCACGCCAGATCAAAGTGTTCGGTCAAGTAATATCTTGGCTATATCTATCTCGAGTTATAAAATACCCCGCACCCCAGTTATTATTGGAGCGGATTTCCTTAGGGTATCGGGAGTATTATTTTCTTTGAAGTGTTTCTTTTATCTGGTACCGGGCCGTACTCTTTATATACTCGCGATTGGGCTCAATCAATAAATCAATGTTGATTGAGTCGTGATTCCGCGATTTTGAGGCTTGTTTTAGAGTTGAATGAAGGTTTAAGAGGAAAATTGAATGGAAATGTATTGTGTGTAGTTGAGCGATAATATGGCATATATTTTATTGTTGCTATGTTTGCAGGTTAAATGTTCTGATTAGTTGGTAAGGTTTATTATTAGTAATCATTAAATTAAGTGAATACTATACCTTTTTTTTTTTTTTTTACTTGAGGAATGCATTTACGCACCATCCAAATAGAATCCTGGGTGGACCCATAAGGGTGAGTCGGGCTCGAAACCGGTAGCAATCTCCGGAGACCCTACCGACTAAACCTCAAGGCTGTCGTTCTTCGGGCGCTAACGCAAAACTAACGGGATCCCCACTGTCGGGATTCATCTCGAAAAGTCTACGCAGCGCGCGCTGCCGCCTAGCGGCCCATCTCGAGGGAGTGATATTCTCCCCCAGAACACCTAGGGTGGTGTTTCACGACCACATAGACAGCTGTGTACCCTATCCTGATGGACCGGGTGTAACACCTGCAGTCGGCTTCTCCGGGGACGATAGAGGGCCAGAGGACCAATCCCCTAACCCCCACGACCCAAAAGGCCCTTTTAGTCGCCTCCTACGACAGGCAGGGATACCTCAGGAGTATTCGGAGCCCCCCCTGCAGGGCGCAAGCGAATACTATACCTAACTTTCTCAAGAAATATTAAGTAAGTATAAACAGTAAATCAGGTAACAACTTCATTTCCTTTTCGCATGTCGTGTGGGGTATGTTCTGACTGATGTAAAATAAATTGTGTTGTACATGGAAATTTTATTTGATGACTACAAATTTAATGAGTTAATACTACACATACAAAAAGGTTAACAAGAACCCTTATATTATGGACTAGCTGTGCCAGCGATGTCACCCGCGTTTATGGTTAATATTATAAATACTATTTCCGTCATACATGATTTCTATGTAACTTTAACCATTAAGGCTGCACACGCGACAGAAGCTTAAAAAATGGAGTAACTTCTCCCGTTTTCCCAACATTTCCCTTCACTACTCTGCTCCTATTGATTGTAGCGTGATGAAAAGTATACTATAACCTGCCCAGGAGTATGAAGAATAATTGTACCAAGTTTCGTTAAAATCCGTCGAGTAGTTTTTGTTTCTATAAGGAACATACAGACAGACAGACAGACAGACAGAAAGACAGACAGACAAAACTTTTACTGATTGCATTTTTGGCATCAGTATCGATCACTAATCACCCCCTGATAGTTATTTTGAAAATATATTTCATGTACAGAATTGACCTCTCTACCGATTTATTATAAGTATAGATTTCTTACACAAAAATGTATTTATGTACTCCTTGTATATTATATATTATTAATAAATAGGCATACTATTACAATAGAGTAGGCACAGGCCAAGAAGCGATAGCTCCTTCAATTACTTTAAGCTGGGTTGGACGAAAATTTGAGAAAAAGTGGCCAGTTTGTATGATTTGATATCTTTTAATTATTTTTACATATTTTTCTGGTACTTCACTCTTCGAGCTGGTACACTTACCTTTTATTTTCACCTATATTATAAACCAGTTAACCTTTAGAATTAGCAAGTAGTAAGGAAAGCAGCGATTCATATCCAAACTAAGTGTCTATGACAAGTTACTGGGTAGTCTCGGCCACATTATGTAACGAAGATATGGAAATAAGCGATTATTTTTGTATTGGATGCTATCTAATACACAATAATAATCTAATACACAATTAGTAAACACATACAAAAATGCAATACACAATTAGTCGCTTTTAACAACACGCTAGACCAAGAACACAGTTGGCATATTCTTAAGCTCCAACAAGGGAAAACTTACCCTAAATGCGCTCAAATAAAAATGGCAAGTTATAAAATCGCAACAGATTTCAAAAGTCCTCACAAAGCTGCGCACCTCAGCAGGTCCGGAACACTTTATTACCTTCATGTTCAAGAATCCGAGCTGCCAATACTAACCTATACGAGTTACTGAGCGAATTTAAATAATGCCCTGTGTCCAGGGCTGGTACGTGGTTTTATAAGGTAAGCTTGTTCTTATACGTTAAACAAAAAATACTTTCTTTACCATCATCTTCCTAGCGTTATGTCTCGTGCTTAGACGGGGTCCGCTTGGACCATGATCCAGGATGTAGCGAGTCTGGTAATTACATTGAATCGGCTGCCGACCTGACCTTCGTAACCCTAAGATAGGGGAACCAGACAATTTTTGGATCATGGTTACAAATCCAAAGTTATTTGTATTTGCAGGTTTCATCACGATGTTTTCCTTCACCGTCGAGCTAGTGGTATAAATACGTACATAGACTTGAAAAATCTAGAGGTACGTGCCCGGGTTTGAACCCGCACTCCTCGGTTAAGAGGTGCAGGTCCTTACCATTGAGCTACACAGCACTAAACAAAAACAAAAATTACTTTCTTTATGTGTTACGCAAAATCAATTTTGATTTTATTATTTAATTTGACTGAATCAATGGCACATTCGGTAGTGACCCTGCCCCATGCGCCGAGAGTTGTGAGTTCGATCCCCACCCAGGACAAACATTCGTATGACGAATACATATTATAATGTTTGTTCTATGTCTAGGTGTTAATATCCAATATTTAAGTATATATTTGTAATACCACTGTTGATTCTGATAACTGTAACACAAGTGCATAAGCTACTTACCTCGGAGTCTGATTAATGTATGTGATGTCGTCAGATATATTTATATTCTATATAGGTAGAGGTAGGTAGAGTGGTTTGTGGTCTCCCAGGGACCTTGTTGTTGACTCAGACATAGGGTCTCAGACACAGAGGCCCATGAGGGGGAGGAGCTGCAGGACAGCTGAGGTATTTACACCAATCTATACAAACCTCTTAAAGTCCGAGAGGAGGTGACATAGTAATTAAAATTATTTTCATAAATCTTTGGTTAGGCATTCCAAGTAGCAGCAAGCTCTTGCAAGTAATTTTAGCCAAAAATAAAGTTAATTAGTGCATAATATGGATAATTGTGAAAATTTAAACGTAGCACACGTAAGCACACGTATGCCCGTAATACCCGAAGGGGTAGGCAGAGTCAAGGGGGCGGCTAGCCCCCTTAACCACATTCAGCCAAAGAATAAAACTGGGTTAGATGGTAAATTGTGAAAAAGCAGTGACAAGTGGCTAGCTCGTCGCCTACACAATCACACACCCAAAACCCGATACACCATTAGTCGCCTTTTACGACATGCTAGACAAGGAACACAGTTAGCACATTATTTTTAAGTCCCAGACCAACATGGGACGTAAATAGGTACAAACATAAATACAAATTTTTTTTTTTTTTTTTTTTTTTTTCAAAGATTTTTTCATTTTTCATTTTCACATAGCATCACGCCCATAATCCCTAAAGGGATGTAGGCAGAGTCAAAGACACAACAAGCCCCTTTATTCACATTCAGTCAAAAACAAAACTGGGCTGGGTTAGATGGAAAGTTATGAAAAAGTGGTGACAAGTGGCTAGCCTGTCACCTACACAATTACATACCCAAAACCCGATACGTAAATAGGTAGGTTTCTAAATATAGCCGTCTTCAAATATGGAGTTCTCTATTGGCTTTGCCAAAAAAACTTGTTCTTCTCTGGTAGCCCTACGCTCATCGGGTCTGGCAAGTGGGTTCAGTATTGAATTTACATTCCGCTTCGAGCTGGCGCGCGGCCAGCCCGACTGATGAATTATGGCTTTCATACATTTGTCGCTGGTCGTTTTTTTGCAAACCTGCAGTTTGACAGAGTCGCATTTGTGCTTGTGTCGGGCTTTTTGTCGGGCATCTGGGCTTATTGAAGGTTGTGATTCAATGGCTTAGAAAGTCGGTAAGAATGTATATCTACCTTTACTGTTTTTTATCAATACTGTAAGTTGTGAATTCAAATTCAAATTCAAATTCAAAATATCTTATTTATATAGGCTTCAAGAAAGCACTTATAAATAGTCAATGTACAAAAAAAAGAACAAATATTACTACCACCGGTTCGGAAGGTAGAATCTATCGAGAAGAAACCGGCAAGAAACTCGATAGTTACTCTTTTAAATGCCAATTATACAATTTTGTAAACTTAATTAATATAATAATGAATACATGCGTACAATCACGCATCTAATCTTTATAGAGGTAGATGAAGTCCATGGACCATTCGTATGTCTTTAACTACTTTTAGCTAAGAATAAAATTTAGTTGACTGGAATTTGTAAAAAGGACAAGTAGCTAGCTAATCACAAACACAAACTAATAGATATACTTGTAATATATAAATTATATTTGACTGGCCCGTTGGTCGAGTGGTCAGAGCCCCTGGCCACAAAACCAAGGGTCGCGGGTTCGAATCCCGCTAGGGGCAAATATTTCGTGTGATGAACATGGATATTTGTACTCGAGTCATGGATGTTTATAAACGTATTTAAGTATGTCTATCCGTTCACCTAGTATCCATAGCACAAGCTCATTAAGCTTAGTTTGGGACTAGGGAATTGGTGTGCCAGTCTGAAGAATTTATTTATTTATTATATAACAAAGATTTTTGAAATACACAATGTGAAATACAAAATGCAAACACTACTACTTTCTTCTCTATTTAATGTAGGTTTTCTTGCGATGTTTCTATTAATCGTACAACACTGACTGGACTGGCTTGATGGCTCATTCGGTAGTAACCTTGGCCCATGCGCCAAGAGTTGTGGGTTCGATCCCCACCCAGGACAAACATTCGTATGATGAATACTTGTGTTTGTTCTGTGTCTGGGTGTTAATATCTAATATTTAAGTATATATTTGTAATACCACTGTTTATTCTGACATCCGTTACACAAGTGCTTAAGCTACTTACCTCGGAGTCAGATTAATGTACGTGATGTTGTCTGATATTTATATTTATTTATAAATACAACTAAAAAAATATGCAAGTGTCTACATAATAATATACTTTATATAAATAAGTACCTCATAAAAATGTATTTGCTCCATTATCCACTATCATTGGACAAGCCTATCTCCCATCAAGAACGCGTTACAAACTCATAACTTACCCCATCACTTATGAAAATCACATAAAATCGCGTTTTACGATCTACGGAGATCGGGGGGACTCTTGACCTCTTTTATCAGTGCGAAACTCCTAAAAAGCCGGATTGCTAGTGAGGTGTCACCATCGATGACTTTGCTTTGCCTTATCGATAGGCTTAGAAAAACCGACGACAGCTAAAATTATCTTCATTTGTTAAGTCGTAAAATTGTCGTCGCTACATACGTATACATATCATCCGTAAAGTCATAAAGAGTAGTCGGAGTCTAAGGAGCTGTCAGAGATTTTACCCACTTTTAGGAACTCAAAGAAAAAAATTGAGCTGGGTTAGTTGAAAAATGTAAGAAACAAAGTGACAAGTGGCTATTACGTCGCTTACAGAGTCCTATCCATCAAATTAGCAGATTCCTTAAAATCTACCGTTGGTAGGTAAACGGTAAGGAAACGTCCTCATAATCGAGGTGTGCGGATTCAAAGATTCGAACCAGAGCACGTACCTCTGGATTTTTCAAATCTATGTACGTATTTATACCACTAGCTCGGCGGTGAGGGAAAACATGGTGATGAAACCTGCAAATTTAAACAGCTTTGGATTTGTAACCATGATCCAAAAAAATCTGTTTCCCAGACCGGCAGTCACTTTAATGTTATGACCAGACTCGTCTAAGCCGTTCCCATCTAACCACGGAATTCCTTAAAATCTATCGATGGTAACCAATAAGATGACGTCACTACAAATAGTATGGGTCAGCCGAGCATAGTTTATATTTCCAATAGGCCAATCACGGCTCATGATCAAAGGAGCGGATCCTTGCGTCTTAAACGAACCCATAGCTGGACTTGGGTTGGTATCGAGAGAAAGCGATTCCGAGATAATAATATAGAAGTAAATTAAAAGGAAAAATACTTATACCGAATAAATATTTTATTTAGATGGTTAGTCAAGAAAGATCAATCATCATATTCATCATGCTAGTACATACGAACCATGGCGCCCGCAATTCCTGCAATTCTAGAAGATCCTACTAATCCTACTAATATTATGAATGCGAAAGTTTGTATGTATGGATGGATGTTTGTTACTCTTTCACAAAAAAACTACTGAAAAAACTACCGAATAACATATGGGCTATGTTTCATCGATGTACCGCGTGAGCGAAGCCGCGGGCAGAAGCTAGTAAAGTATAAAGAAGAAACAAGTAATCTATACTAATATTATAAAGTTGAAGAGTTTGTTCGTTTGTTTGCTTGAATGCGCTAATCTCAGGAGCTACTGGTCCGATTTAAAAAAAAATTCAGTGTTATGGCCCATTTGTCGAGGAAGGCTATAGGCTATTTGACATTAACCATAAACGCGAGTAAAACTGCGGGCACAGCTAGTTCATATTTGCCCCTAGCAGGATTCGAACCCGCGACCCTTTGTTTCGGGGCCAGGGTCTCTGACCACTTAACCAACGGGCCTGTCAAAAATTACGGATATTTTGAATTTGTCTTTCATAGAAAAAAATATGGATATTAGAGGCCTTCTAGACTCATTGTTATGAAAATCTTAATTTTAATAGGCAGAAAAAAAATGAAATGTAAAAAAATGCGATATTGGTCTTATATTTACAAATAATGATCCAATCACCACAATATTGATACTAAATGTTAGTATTTGTTATTAAAAAATACAAAATCAATGAATATAATCGATATATGTAGCAGAGCGTAGTTTCGATCTACGGACCTCTGGGTTATGGGCCCAGCACGCTTCCACTGCGCCACTCTGCTGTTGCACGAGTGAATGAATTTTTCGTACATATCCAACGTCTGATTGATGTTTTTGGTTTTTAGAGAAATTTTGGAACTTTTTGTATTGTAGGAAGGTAAATGTTGATATGACATAATATGTCATCTCCCACAGTCATTGATTGTATGATTTGGTTTAGAACATTTAAAAAAAGTGTATATTACTTATGTATATTTTGACGCTGAAAAGAGTAACTACCGAGTTTCTTGCCGGTTTCTTCTCGGTAGAATCAGTATTCCGAACCGGTGGTAGATTCACATTGCTCTAAAGATTTTGTAAAATTGACGATTTATAAGTGCTTTTTTTAAGGCCTACATGAATAAAGAAATTTTGAATTTGAATTTAAATAATGAGCTTAGTACAAACTAAGCTCACCAAATTTTAGCATGATCTAGCAACATTAACCAGCTCATGACTTCTGATCGTCCGGGAACACAGCAATAAACCCGAACCCTGTGTCTCATTGAATATGGAATCAGAGGACGCGAGGAAATGAATACAGCGCTTTAGTCGGACTGGCCCGGGGTCAAAGAGGGTGCTCTTAGACTGGACTATTTCTTTATTTGAATGGCCCGTTGGTCAAGTAGTCAGAGACCCTAGCCACGAAACCGAGGGTTTAATCCCGCTAGGGGCAAAGAATTCGTGTGATGAACTTGGAAATTTGTACTCGAGTCATGGATGTTTATAAACATATTTAAGTACGACTATCCGCTAACCACTTGTCACTACTTTTCTAAAATTTTCCATGTAACCCAGCCCTTTGTCCGATGTTGGTTTAAAACTTAAAAAGAATGTGCCAACTGTTTTTCTTGCCTAGCATTTCGTAAAAGGCGACTTATTTATATAGGGATTTGGGTATGTGATTGTCTAGACCAGCTATACTCAATGTGTGTTCCGCGGAACCCTGGGGTTCCGTGAAGCCTTTCTGGGGGTTCCACGAAAATTGGTACTGATCATAAATATCATAACTCCTGGGGGAAGATCCGTAAAAAGTCGATTATTACACCCCCCCCCCCCCCCCCCCGCACTGCCGCCCGCGCTGTTCTAGGGTCCCGTCAAATACTCCGCTTCCTAAAAAGGTTCCATAGCATAAAAAGTTTGAGAAGCACTGGTCTAGACAACGAGCTAGCCACTTATTAGTCCTTTTTTACAATTTTCGTCTAACCCAGCCCAGATTTACTTTTGGCTGAATGTAGTTAAAAGGGCCTGCTGCCCGTTTAACTCTGCCTACCCTTTTGGAGATTATGGGCGTGATGTGATGTTATGTGTTATGTGACATTATGTCCACAGGTTATGTCATATCAACAACGACAAAAATGTACTCTATGAGCGATCTAGCGCTGCGTGTTTTAATAGCTTAATTAGACGACAATTGTTAGTTTTAGTGCTGCAAATGCTGAAACACGCTCAGTCCATGCTTCGTGATAATATTTTTGTTTGACATAGCTTCTCTATACGTAGTCATAAAAGCTCAATGCTGAAAACAAAAAACATCACTTCATACGTTGGATACTGTACGATAAATTCGTTCTCTCGTGTAACAGCAGAGTGGCGCAGTGGAAGCGTGCTGGGCCCATAACCCAGAGGTCCGTAGATCGAAACTACGCTCTGCTACATATATATATCATTCTCATCGATTTTGTATTTTTTAATAATAAATATTAACATTTAGTATAAATATTGTGGTGATTGGATCATTATTTGTAAATATAAGACCAATAACGCATTTTTATACTATATAATTTTTTTTTTCTGGTATGGAAATTAAGATTTTCACGATTTAAATAGGTACAATTGATATAGTTTATTATTTAAAGAAATAAAAAGTGAATTCATGTAAAATAATTTAGGTAGCATATTCCTTATTTTTTACTCAACAAAGGCCCTATTTTCGACCGTGTCAGTTAAAAGTCGTACGAATTACAAGTCAGATGATTTGAAATGTGATCTTCTGTTTCCTAAGTAAAATGAATAACATCCATTAATTGATGATTTTATACTTCATCGTTCGGTTAATATAAATTAACCGAACGATGAAGTAGATATAAATCTAACCAATAAAAAAAACAGCTCTAAATGTAGCAAACGAGCATAATATGGCATGTTTCAGCAGTCAACATGGATATTTGAAACACCGAAGGTATTACAACAGCGTTACCGACTTTTCAACTGTCTTCGTAAGCCCTTTTTGAAGATCCCGTGCTGCTATAGAACTAATCGTATTAAGTTAATGGAACTCATGAATCTACATTGTCTCCTTTTTTTTTCAAGAGGTGAAAATCCGTCAAGGAGCCGTACCCGCCGCCACTGTTGCGAGGAAGGTGGTGCTGGTCTCTTACCGACTCAAACACTCTCCTTGGTTGTTCCTCTCGCCATGTCTGGTCAGTCACATACATTTTAGATTTCGTATAGACTTAACACAGACAGATGTCGCTACAGGCATCATTTAGACTGATTGAGAGATAAAACCGAATAAAAAAGTTTTTATTGCACTTTTCAAAAATGCTTTTTTCATAAAATAAGTTATTTACCTCTTTAATTAGATAATTTATTCAATTTAAGTGAAAAACATGAATATAAAATATTTTCGTTAGAAGCAAACCAAAATAATCTTTGTTTTAAAACCATGAACTTTACACAGATGGCGTATTTTTACTAAGAAACAACTAACCTATGCTTGTAGCGCCATCATGTATTATTCCTGACAAACAGACTGAACTTTGCTATAGTTCCAATTACTCACCACTGTCGCTGTTCTTGCGCGAGTTATAGCAGTAAATTTTCAAGTATGGGCAGTGACCCTCTGTTGTACGTAGTATATTATTACTCTGTGCTCTCGCCTTTAAGTTAATGGGACTCCGGGAACATAAAATAGATAAATTGTCTGATCACTCGACCAACGACACTGATTTGTATAAAAGGTAGGTACTCTCTATATGATTGGTTCACGGACTTCTATCAAACCAATTTATCTAATATACAAAATGACTGGCTCGATGGCGCATTTGGTAGTGCCCCATGCGCCAAGAGTTGTCAGCAATATTTTTTAATTTGTATATTTCAACAAAGTATGTACATATATTACAATTGTATAAACTGTATCTTATATTCGTTGATTTACTATTTAGTCTTTTCCAATTGTTACAATACGAGAGGGAATAACAAAACAGACTCTTAACTTTCAATTTATTTTACAAGTAGGTATCTATGCATTTCATTTCTAACAGATTAATTGGAGCTTTATAGAATTATCTAAATGAGTTGTGGGTACGATCATCACCCAAGACGAACATTCGTGTGATGAACAATTGTGTTTCTGTGTCTGGGTGATACAATACAATATTTGTTTTACAATATTTAATTATATATTTGTAATACCGCTGTTGTTTCTGATATCCGTAACACAAGTGCTTTAGCTACTTACCTCGGTCGGAGTCATATGAATGTATGTGATGTCGTCGGATATTTAGATTTAGATTCAGACAAACTTCATTTAATAAAACCGTTATAACCGAGCATTGGTTTCTCAGTATACAAGACCAGCTAGATATGTGTTGTCCTTTGTCTCAATGCCGGTTCAGCTCCAAGCGAGTCTAACGTTAACTTACACCGGTAGTTCTCTGCAATTCCGCTCGATACAAACTTCTGGGATATCTATCTTCCGAGAATTATCTTCGGAGTTCGTTGATTATATTTCAAAGAGAGTTCTAATACTACAAGACTATGTATTTATATAATACTAGCTTATAGCTGTGGCATTGCTTGCATGGTACATCGATGAAACATAGCTTATGTGTAATAATAATGTATAAGTTATAGTATTGTAAATAAATATTCGCTATATCACATACATTGATCTGACTCCGAGGTAAGTAGCTTAAGCACGTGTGTTACGGATATCAGAAACAACAGTGGTATTACAAATATATACTTAAATATATAACACTGGTACTACAAATATATTATAAGTGTATAACACCCAGCCCTAGAACAAACACAAGTTGTAATGGAAATTCATTACATTGGTAGGGTGAAGGCCAAGGGGATAGGGTGGTGTGTGGAACTACCGGGGACCTCTGGAATTGAGGGTCCTTGCTTGCACCCGGAGAAACGTATTACGCCTTGATGGAACGAGATGGTTATGTGGGACTCCCAGGGACCTCTGCATCAGGAGACCCCTCTCCGGCCAAGATTGAACGTTGATCTAACTTACCGCAGCATCTACATCGTCTCCTATCAATAAGATATTCTTTGTAGGGTTAAGGAAAAATCATATCCGAGAAGCAATTTATTGGAGGTAATAGAAATAAAGTATTGAACATTATTTATGGGCGCCCCAGAGAGGAAATGTAACCTATATCTGTGTAGGCTATCTACACCGGACCCTTATAAATTCGTCGTGAAATATAAACGTAGGTGCGGGGCTTCGTAAAGGTTTCGGGATTTGTGAATAATCTTGTTAAAATCTAGGTTGTACAGATTGTGTCTGTAGCTGAACCGAAAGATTGAAAGATGACAGGCTGCTTTGTCGAGTGCTAGATACGTAATTAAAATCGCAGGTCACAATGGATATCACTCATAATATGAGATATCAAAGGTTTTTAAACGCTCAGTTAATTTTTATCAGTTTGATTCTTTTCAAAGACAAAGTCAAAGTCAAAATACTCTTTATTTATATAGATTTGAAACAAACACTTATAAACCGTCAATTCAACATGAATGAACTAATAATATTAATTTACCACCAGTTCGGAATGTTGCTTCTACCGAGAAGTACTGGCAAGAAACTTGGCAGTTACTCTTTTCAACAACATCTTTTACAAGTGTCTAGATCATATTTGCCTCTGAATCATGTCATAAAGTTGGTTTGGCAGACACCAAAATATCAAATAACGATGTTTACAAAATTAAAGCATAAATTAACCAGACTAGAGCAGACCAGTCCCCCAAAGTGGCACCTGTTCCCAAGCATGACGTATGTGTCAGCCATCGCTTCACTCAACCATGTTTTAGGGAATGTACTGACCCGCTTTGGTTTCAAACTAGTAGTTTAACCGTATATTAATAACCAAATCTACCTCTGCTTATATTTACAACTACTAACAACAATATTAATATAATAACTCAATAATTTGCATAAACAAAGCACCAATTTGTGCAACACTTGATGCAGTAAATGCAGTTGCATTTTCTATTATAATTTTGCACGTCCTTACTTCAATGTAGCGGTATACAAATTGCAGTCTAAATTGTCACGTACCGAGCTGTTTTGTGTGCCAAATAGTGTACTTGAGTGCATGTTGTCGAATATGCACTGGGTATTGAATTTTGTGTACAATAAATGAAGTTTAGGTTCGTACTGTGGAGCGTGGAATTTAGTTTACTACTTAACTTGTATAGGAAATTTGAAATAGTTTCAAATTTCTAATAAAAATACTCAGTGGCGGATTTACCCTAAGGCCCAGTAGGCCCGGGACTAGGGCGGCCAGATATTAAAGGCGGCCAATCGTGTTAAAAATTAAGTGATAACGCGTTAGTACTGAGAATTATATTAATTCACAGATTCTGCGTAAATCCGCCGCTGAAAATACTATCATTACAAATGCAAAAGTAACAATTTCTGTATGTTACGTCTGCACACTAAAAATGAACGACACGCCTAGATATTGTTCCATAGGGAATGATTTTATATAATAAAAATTCATCGTAGAAAAAAAACGTTTTATATAATTTTTCTTATCAAAGGTTGTTATTTGAAACTGCATTCATATTTTCCATATCCAATTACTTAGCTTTTACTGCACTGCATTTCACTAGCAAAACAATTTTCACACTCAACAATTTTCCCGTTTATTCCTCTTAATTCGCAAACTACATCTAGTATTTCTCACACGCAACTTGAAAACAGGGAACTCAAAAATTAATTAAGCCCGCTAAGCATTGGGTCGGGTAAACAAGCGGGCCGCAATCTTGCGCCGCGATCCGTGTCCAATTTTTTAATTGAAATAACCTCATCGCCACCTTTAGGGAGCTATTCTGAAAGCTTAGTTAATTGCGTTAAATGAAATGTCGAGTGCTGAGATTGATAATGTTTGGAAATAGCGGACTTCGTAATAATTATAAAGAATAAAAATGCCAGCCAGAAATTCCGTTCATAAAAAGTTAGTAAAGTTATAAAGAGTATTAAACTAAAATAATCACAAAGCTATTTGGTATATATTTTCCTCTTCTTTTATATTATATAGATACAATGTCCATATCTAAGGAACTTCGAAGATCTACAGAGTAGAACATAAGTAAACAATATTTTTTATACTCTCTTGTATGCTTGTCGTACTACTCAATCGTTTCTAGTTTAGTTTCAATATCAGACTACATCACATACATTTATCTGACTCCGAGGTAAGTAGCTTAAGCATTTGTGTTACAGATATCAGAATCAATAGTGGTATTACAAATATATACTTAAATATTGGCTATTAACACCCAGGCACAGAACAAACACAAATATTCATCACACGAATGTTTGTCCTGGGTGGGGATCGAATCCACAACTCTTGGCGCATGAGGCAGGGTCATTACCAAATGCGCCATCGAGACAGTCATATGTCAATTATTTCCTGTACTCATATTTTAAAATGAATACTTATGATTTTAATAAACATATTTAGTTTATAAAACTACTTACTCATAATTGAATGGCACGGAAACCTATAGAGACTAAAATTTACTTTACTAATTTCACTTCGATAACTAAATCTGTCAACGGAGAGGTTACAACTTCGTCCGAACTAATATTTAGCGAGTGCAACAGCTTGCAGCCTCCGAAATTAAGTTTCGATATCGAGCAATTAATAAGTTCGGTAATAGCCCCCTCGGGCGACATTTCAGTTCGTTGGCCGGGCTAATTGAGGGGCGCTAGGCTCGCAGAACTACGGTTTCTTACTTTTAAACTATTTAATTGCTGAAGTAGTTGAGTTTCAGTCTTGAGCCAGAAATTCAGTGTTTGTGCTGGTTGGAAAATAGCTTACGAGTCTTGGGTTAATATTAATGAGATGTAAAAAAAAAATGGACTGCCAGGTTTGTAAGTGATAAGAGCTTTATGAAAACTACTTAGAAATGTATTAGCAAGCATCAGTCATTCTATGTCTAATAAAAAAACATATATATAAACTAGCTTCTGCCCGCGGCGTTACTCGCATTGTACATCGATAAAACATAGCTTATGAGTTATTCTAATGTATAAGCTATACTATTGCAAACTTTCATTAAAATCCATGTAGCACTTGTTACGTGAAAGAGTAACAAATATCCGCATACCAATCATCCATACAAATTTTCGCGTTTATAATATTAGTAAGATTCTGATTGAAAAGTGCATTTATTTAGTGGACTAACCCGCGATTTAAAGTCGCATATTATCATCATGAAAGCAAATATCAAGCAATTAATAAGTTCGGTAATAGCCCCCTCGGGCGACATTTCAGTTCGTTGGCCGGGCTAATTGAGGGGCGCTAGGCTCGCAGAACTACGGTTGCTTATTTTTAAACTATTTCATTGCTGAAGTAGTGGAGTTACGGTCTTGAGTCAGAAATTCAATCTTGTTTATAAAAGCTCGTTAGAAAAGGACGTATGTTTACTCTTGGATAGTTTCAATACGATATTAAGATTAAGAGCGGCAGGATTGTGATTGAAAAGAGAATTTTAATGATATTGAAAAGAGTATTGGAAATCATCCATCATTCTGTTCTTATAAATCAAGACAGCTTAGACAGCTGCCAAGTCAAATTGGAATTATGAATTATTCATAGTTATTTTTTTATTCTACTGTCCTTATTTCACTATCAGTTTTCAGAAAACATGCAGGGATATAAAATCTGGATAACAATCACCAAACAGTACAGATGCTTGGGGTACATAAAACTAAGACAGATTTGTAACCCAAACAAGATTTCAAAAAGTTCCCATCCCAAATTAAGTAAATTTTAAACTAAACCCGAGTCCGTTACGGGTTAAAATCGCTAGATACATTTGACAATAAAGCAAAAGCAGACCTCCGCAAACAAACTAACGAAGCAGTAATCAAACAAAGAGACCTCGAACGTGCTTCTTGTGGTCTCGTTTAATTAGCCAGGCTAGGTTAAAATTTAAATTCTGAAATAAATAATCTGGACGTGAAAAGTGTCACACTACACGACGAAGGTGCTATACTCGTATTAAGCTAAAAATACTCTCTTCGAATGAGTTGTCTAAACTGTCTAACTGTTTTTTAAGCCACAAAGTCTTAGACAAGTGGTTTGACTGGCTTGATGGCGCATTCGGTAGTGACCCTGCCCCATGTGCCAAGAGTTGTGGGTTCGATTACGGACGTGATACTATGTATGTACTACTTTTTTAGTCAATTATTTTGAATGCTACATTAGTCTTTACCCACAGAACTTCGTTTCTAACTAACTCACCATCATCCTAGCGTTATGTCCCATGCTTCGACGGGGTCCGCTTAGACCATGATCCAGGATTTAGCGAGTTTGGTAATTACATTGAAGCGACTGCCTATCTGACCTTCGTAACCCTAAGATAGGGGAACCAGACAATTTTTGGATCGTGGTTACAAATTCAAAGTAGTTTGAATTTGCAGGTTTCATCACGATGTTTTCCCTCACCGTCGAGCTAGTGGTATAAATACGTACATAGATTTGAAAAATCTAGAGGTACGTGCTTGGGTTTGAACCCGCACTCCTCGGTTAAGAGGCGCGTGTCCTTACCATTGAGCTACCACCGCTCCGTTTCTAACTAACTGTGACCCGTGAACCACTTTCAGCGCAAAAATACTTTTCGTATCTTTAACACAAGGCTTTCCCGACTACCATATTCACATCATAACCATGTTCTTACGACATTATTACAGTCACAGAATAAGATGTAACAGTGGGGTGCCTTTGTACTTACCCTAAATATTATAAGAACTACCATGAATGTAAATTAAGTTCTCTTACGTTAGTATCAAATGTAGATTACACTGTAAATAAGAATATTACATATCTTTACAAATCTATACTATCCTACAAATATTATAAATGCGAAAGTTTGTTTGGATGTCTAGATGTTTGTTACTCTTTCACGCAAAAACTACTAAAGATATTGTAATGAAACTTTAAAATAATGTAGCTTATACACCCGAATAGCATATAGGCTATGTTTTATCGACGTACCACGCGAGCAAAGTCGCGGGCAGAAGCTCGTACTAATGTAATAAAGTTAAAGAGTTTATTTGTTTGCTTGAACGCGCTAATCTCAGGAACTACTGGTCCGATTTGAAAAATTATTTCAGTGTTAGATATACTATTTATCGAGGAAGGCTATATACCTTATATAATATTAACCATAAAGGCGGGTGAAATTGCGGGCACAGCTAGTATTGTATAACAACGAAAAATTTTCACTTACTTTAAATGGTCTTGATGAGCGCAGCTGTTAAATATATTTTCAAACACAACAAACATTATTTTTCTTTTCACATGCTTACCTCTGCTTCATATGTTATTATTATATTTTTGGTTTATAAATAATGGTATGGTGTCCTGCGCCATATCAAACAGGAGATTTGCGATTTCATCTCTCCAGCAGTAGCTGGGGTGGCCAACCGGCCATCGGCTGAAATATCCCATGTACGCTGTTACTTCTGGATTTTCACCCATTCTTTCAAGGTGACCGAACCAGTGAAGTCTGTGGGCTTTTATCTCACCGGTATGAACTACTACCAGATGTTCTAGTTACCTGTTTTATTTATTCGTTTGTGTGTTTTTTGCTGATGTGGTATTAAAAAGTAATCTCATTATCTATCACCTTTCCTCACTGCCATCTTTTTACTACGTCACATAAAAGCCTTATAGCCCCTACAGTTAACCATAGTCGGTAGCCACAGAGTAAGTAGCGCAATTTCATGCAAGACTTGCCCCGGTTAGAGGTCATAGGGCCACATTTCTTTGATCATTGCCTCAGTGAACTGCGAGGTTCATTGGTACATGACTATTCGGGTAATTCGGAGTGATGGATGTGTATGCTTTAATTTTGTACGGCTGTGTTACCAAAGGCCTACTTACTACTACCTATAATGTACGTATTAACTTCTACGCTCGGTTTCGCTTGCGTTGTATATTTATATTTTAAATTCATTAGTATTTTTCTGTGACATTGTAAGAAATAAGCTTACTTTCGTATTTTTGATATCAGTTATGATATGGAATAGATTACAGTATTAAAATACTCTTCAAATTGATCTAAATATCATATTATTATGAGCCCTTTGTTGTTGAATTGGTTTCTTGCAGCTATAAATGATTAAGTGTGTCTCTTAATTCGTACAAAGGCCTACTTTTGATGCTTAATTTTTTCCGGTATTATATAAGTACCTATGCTATAGATGATGTAACGTTGTAGTCGTTGTTTTATTTGTTAACTAATGCATATAAGAATGCTAATATCACTATTATCATCAGCCTTGTCCACTGCTGAAGATAGACTTCTCCTAATGAACGTTTTGCTCAGACAACTAAAAAGAAAAGTACAGATACGATGAATGTAGGATGTATTGGCAAGGTTTAAAATATCTGTTCATTATTATATTAAGCCATCTCCGCAGACTGAACCAAAACCTTACTTTGCATTTAATTTAAGCAACAACGCAAATTTGTTCCCAAAATAGATACCAAAACACGAAACGCGGAGCTCCGAAAGGTTGATGTCAGAAATAAATTCAAACTTGTTGAATAAGAATTCGAGTCGATTCGTCACCGGCCGAATGCAGCGAACATCTGTTACCGCGGTGGATTACTTAGAGCAGTTTCCAGATACGTTTTTGGACTTTCTAGAAAATTCTCGAATTCGATGGAGGAAAGTCTGGGAAGTTTATTGTGGTTATGCTTTACGGAGTTTTGGTCTGGACCTCGAGTTATTGATTTCGAGTTAGCTTAAAAATTTTAGCCATAAGAGTTTTACGATATTGTGGAGTTGAAAATGTAAGGAGATTTAGGGTACCCGTATTCGTCTTCTTACTAATACCTTCCTTCCTTTGCAATCTTGTGACAGGGGTATCAGATTAATTAAACCATGAGTACATACACATCTATAGTTATTTAAATGGCGATTTCTTCGCCGATGAGCAAGTGATATTCATCCGTAATTTCATTGAAATATTCCCAGATTTGAATCACTATCCCTTGTATATGAGTTATATGTTCTTAACATTGAGCTCCACCATAATTCAAGCGATGGCAGTCTCTTCAACAAAGTAGCGCTTAAATAGTGCCACGCCCAAGCCTGGGCATATGTTAGAAATTGGCATTTCTAACATATGCCCAGGATAACTCCATAAAATAGAACTTTTGCCTTAATACTTTTGTTTCGCTCACACACTTTGCTTACCATAAGTTAAACCCTAACTCATGCCCCATTAAAGTGCAACTTTTACCTTACTTTTATTTCGCTCACACACTTTGCTTAATACTTGATCATTTCGCATGTTCAGTACAAGTGACCAACACGCTAAGTCGACCGAACGTAAGCCCAACTCAGACGACTCGGTCGAATAAAAGGAGCAAAACCTATTACAATACAGAGCAACTAAGTTAAGCAAGCAACGTTCCACACCAGAAGCTACGGGCAAGGCAGACTGTGCTTCGGGGCAGGGGTCGTAAACCATTCGTTTGTCGTGTAATTATTAAAAACAAATTCTATCTTTACGCCAATTCCCTATTTTGTAATTATTAAGCTATATATAATACTAGTTTTGCTAGCGACTTAATGCTACACATTTACAAGATCTTATTTGTGCGTTTTTGAAGAGCATAAATAACCAAGTTTAATATGGATAACAGTATAATTTAATATTTTCCATCTAACTCAATTATATATTACTTTAGGCTAAAAGTCATTGAAAGAGCTTACTGCTCCTTGAATGGTATCTACCCCTTTCAGGAAATGCGGGCACGATGATATGTAACGATAATTTAATACTAGAGAGCACCAGATTAAAATTGTTTTGTCAAAATTAACGAAAATAGCAAAGCCACCAACCCAGCCCACTGTCCCATGTTGGTCTGGGACTTAAAAAGAATATGCCAACTGTGGTTCCTGCCTAGCATGTCGTAAAAGGCGACTAATGGTATATCGGATTTTAGGTGTGTGATTGTGTAGGCGGCAGGTTGGCCGCTTGTCACTGCTTTTTTGCAATTTTCCATCTGACCCAGCCCGACTTTATTTTTGGCTGGATGTGGTTGAGGGGGCATGCTGCCCCTTTGACTCTGCCTACCCCTTCAGGGATTATGGGCGTGATGTTATGTATGTATGTGTAGCAAAGCCACCTAGATTGTCTCCAAACAAGAAATATTCAAACTTCAAAAATTACTCCATACTATAGAAAGTATTCGAGCATCAGAACGCAGAATCGGCAACCATTCGCAAACAACTAACTGACATTTGTCAGTTACAAGCGCCAGTTATCGCCTCTCTCAACCATTTTGAAGCGAATGAATGACCAGCCACAACTCAGGCTGGCTTCCATTGTGCATCGAAATGCACTTGCAAGTGAACTTTGGTATAGGACCGGCACCGGACTGAGGTCACGTCTATAAACATAGCTGTCAGTCAACGTTATCTATGCGTTCATAACATATCCAGACATAGCAAGGAGTACAGTAGTACCTTCTGGATATTCAACACGTACGGATTTATAGCTGGGAATACATTCTAAAGAATTATGCATGTTTAAATAAATCTGTATGTGTATTGATGGTCTTAGAAGGCATGTTCATCTTCCTAGCGTCATGTCCCGAGCTTAGACCGGGTCCGCTTAGATCATAATCCAGGATTTAGCAAGTCTGGTAATTACATTGAAGCGACTGCCGATCTGACCTTCGTAACCCTAAGATAGGGGAACCAGACAATTTTGGATCATTATTACAAATCCAAAGTTGTTTGAATTTGTAGGTTTCATCACGATGTTTTCCCTCACCGTCGAGCTAGTGGTATAAATACGTACATAGGTTTTTGAAAAAATCCAGAGGTACGTGCCCGGGTTTGAACCCGCACTCCTCGGTTAAGAGGCGCGTTTCCTTACCATTGAGCTACCACCGCTCCTGGTCTTAGAAGGCTATAATTGTCATTAAAATGCAATCATTAATAATGGTCTTGTCAATTCGGATAAAGGTTCATATATTTATTTATTTATTAGGACAACTAACAAGATAAACACTGAAACAACATAATCAAACAGAGAAAGAAAAGTACATAAAACTTATAGCTAAGTGCCACCTTAATTAGAGGTTGCCCTGGCATGCTATGTGGACTATAATTAACTATAATATGAGTATAATTTACTTAAATATTTAAATAACAATAAGGTAAGGGTAAAATAAAATGGTATTGTGTTCAGTTACCCAATAAGCGCCTTGTTTAGGAACTGCAATATGCGATACCTAAATTTATGGTACTTATCTGCAATATAGGTATATGTATATCGCGTCTAACTCTGCCTGCCTCTTTGCAAGCGTGATGGTACGTTTGTATGAGCCAACGGACTGACTATTCAGAACTATTAGATTTAATTTTAAACCATAAATATATTTTATTCAATAATAAATCTGATTTGTATGTTAAGATATAAAATAAAATTTGTGACTGTATTATAGCTACATATAAACAAAGGGATTAGAGAAGACTACATTCGTAAACATTTTCAGTTGCCTGTCAAAAGGTTTGTCGCTCCTGTTTTGGGAAGACTGACTCCACATGAACAGATAAAAAGGGCAAAACCGAACTAAAAATTTATCCACTTCAAAAAACAACCTTATTGCAAGTGAGTAAAGTGCATCAAAAGCGTCAGGGCACTTGGCAGACGCTAGTCGCACGCTCCTTTGTTTTTTCGACGTTCATCCGTGAAACAAAAATTTCAATGTCCATTTGGATTTTGGGGTAAGGAGAAAATGGAAAAAGCTTGATGTTAAAATGAGTGGAATATGTAATGACATTTTACTTCTGTGGACATAATGTCCATGAATAATGCAGAAATACAAACAAAAGGGCAGAATATTAGTGTCGTCAGCCGAGGGATATTTACTCATACAAGGTAAGAGTCAGGATTACTACATTCTATAATCCGGAAGGATGTAAGTGACGCATGTATATACATATATATGTATGTTATGTCCATGTTGGTCTGGGACTTGAAAATAATTTGCCAACTGTGTTTCATGCCCAGCATGTCGTAAAGGGCGACCAATGGTACATGGGGTTTTGAGTATGTAAGTGTATAGGCGACGAGCTAGCCACTCGTCACTACTTTTTCACAATTTTCTATCTAACCCGGCCCATTGTGTCATGTTGGTCTGGGACTTAAAAATAATGTGCCAACTGTGGTTCTTGCCTAGAAAGCCGTAAAAGACGACTAATGGTATATCGGGTTTTGGGTGTGTGACTGTGTAGGTGACGAGCTAGCCACTTGTCACTACTTTCTCAATTTGTTTGAATTTGCAGGTTTTATCACGATGTTTTCCTTGACCGTCGAGCTAGCGGTATAAATATATAGACTTGAAAAATCCAGAGGTACGTGCCCGGGTTTGAACCCGCACTCCTCGGTTAAGAGGTGCGTGTCCTTACCATTAAGCTAGCACCGCTCCGCTTCACTTAAAAACAGGCAATGATATTTTAAAATGATCCAGATTGTGATTCATTCGACTGTTGAAAAATCAGCCCTTAACCGTACAGATTCCTACATAAAGGCGACAAACATGCAACATCATCTGACTCCAACTAAAGTCTGCCTCAGATGCAAAACCGTGTTTACGCAGGTGACTGCAAAAACCCCGCCGAATTTCTCGGAACACAAAAAGCGCACCACTATCGGATTCGAACAAACACGGCTATAGGTTTCCAAAAAGCCTAAGTTTTTTCGCCGGACCGATGCCGGCAGAACTGGGTCGGGCTTACATCAGTTCTCGGCGGACGTATGCGGGCGTTCCAATATTCAACTTGTGCCATGCCCGGCTCGTTACAGATTCTTTTGTTAATCCATTTACTAGTCATGAATTGTAATTTGAGTGGTTTGGACGTGGGACTTCGTTTTTCTTTATTACATACATACTAACATATAATCACGCCCGTAATCCCCGAAGGGGTAGGCAGAGTCAAAAGGCAGCTAGCCCCTAAACTGAGCTGGGTTAGATGGAAAACTGTGTAAAAGTAGTGACAAGTGGCTATATCACCGCCTACACAATCACATTTTACAACATGCTGCAAGGGGAATACAGTTGGCACATTCTTATCAAGTCCCAGACCAACGTAAAATTGGTCGTTTAATTACAGGTTTAAATAAAAAAAGCATTTACAATAGAGAAAAATAATCTTTAAATAGTCATTGATTCCGATTCCACAAGTAAATTTTTAATCTATTCCGATAGAGAAACGTCCTCTTCGTCAACGAAGAAATTATTTGGGATTTTTGCAATAACAATATATTACAGCTACTTTTTTTTCATCTTTACAGCTTTGTTCAGTTCAACGTCAAAATACACTTTGATTGTAATCCTAAAACAAGGCATGACCTTCGCTCTAGGCCCTTTGTTACTCTTATATAGACAACTTGACCTTGAATTACACATCCATATGGATATGAACAGAGATAATAGCGTGGGAGGAGAATCGATACCCAGATATTTGAAAATCGAATCATTGAACCACAGAGTAATAATTTACTACGTACAATATTGAACCAAAACCCGTGGTATATGAAAAGATGAATTTATATATTTATGAGTAAGCTGCCACTTCTCTATATAACAAAACCCCATACAATCCCATGATATTCGAGGCATGATCATGGGCACCGTGATCCGAGCCGGCACGCATTCGCGACGGAATTTTTAATTTTAAAATAACTTGCGACGTCCCTGAGGCTTCTCTCGCATTTAAAATGCCATCCTTGTTATGGAGGAAGAATGAATATTTCCAACGGAAAAATGTATTCGTGGAAGGCATTGAATATGCGTGCCTTTATAATGGGCGGCGCGAAAGTCATCAACCTATCAGAATATGATATTTTTGCAAATGGCATCAAACATTTACTTGGTTATTTTAAAAGATACAACATACATATCAATAAATGAGATAAATAGGGATATACTTACTACTTAAGAACGATAAGATCAATTGATTCGATTGTTTGCTTACAATCTAAATGTTCCGAAGAACCACTCGTATCGATTTTAACCCCAGATTGACTCCCAATCTACGATAAGGCGCTTGGCATACCTACGGCATTAATTTGATTGAGGAATCAATAGATTTCTGTTACTTCTTAAAACTAACTAACTAAAACTTTACGCCACTTCCCTAGCGGGGTGAGAGGTGGGCAGAGAGAACCAAACGCCATATGGCATGATCCTTACAAACCTTACACATCCTATTACTTATATTGGTCTGAAAACCAGTCAATCTGATGTCTATCTAGGTGAGGCATGTTTTAGTGGTTCGTTGCAAACATGTCACAAGAATGTAAGATTGACCAAGCAAATACACAATGCGAGAGTGAAAGGTTGATATCGCGAAACTAAAGACCACGTCCAAATTGGTCGTGTGTTCGACCTTCTGATAGAAGGTGATGTGAAGAGCCATAATCGTAGAGCATGTGTAAAAAAAAGGATTGTCAATGAGGCGAGTGAGGTGTGTACGGACCGCGTTATATAACACTCGGTTCCCTTATCCTCCTTAAATGGTGTAAACAAAATATAGTCCATTTGATGCTTTAAAATTAAAGCAAATTTATAATGCTCATCAAATATTTATGGTAAATGTTAGCAAAAATGGCATTTACAACTTAGCACAAATGGTATTTGGGTAGATATCACAACATTTCAGCTAGACTGTCCCTTTGCAATTCCTAAAAATTACTATTTAATATATTTTTTTTAAATTTTAAACTTAAATAAATATCGTTTTAAAAGTGTAAGGTGAAATTTTGTCTGAATCATCTGAGCGTATTTTTGTGTCTTCATTTTTCTACGAATGACGTCGCGACATGAAAAAGGCCAATGGATTTTTTTTCCCACATCGTGTCAGATGAAATATATTGGAATCGAAAATAACTTCCACTATTGTGTCTAAAATTATATCCTGAAAAGATATTGCGTGGGATGTGACATTAAGAAAATAAAGAAAGCCTCATCGCCTATACAATCATACCAAAAACCCGATATACCATAATTCAAATAAACTATAGAACGATAGAATACGCCCACGGAGCTATATGAGTTCCGTGGCGAGCCCAATAAATCCAGTTCTCCTCAAGCATTAACACCTAACTGTTTAATAGGTCAACCTTAACAATCCACCACTACCTAGTTTAGAATTTTCCAAGAATTTTGAACTTTTTCTAGTGAACGTGGGTGATCATGAAGCCAAGCGTAAATTATTTACAAATAATGAACAATAAACGTGCTTTCCTGAAACCACGGCCGTAATATACTCTTATTACCCTGAATGTCTATAACGAATCGTAAGTGCCTCAAACTTTTTCCCTGACGCCCATTTTGAGAATCAATAGGATACTAACGCCCCTTTTTATTTAGTTACTAATACTCTTTTTCCGATCAAAATATGTTCCTCTTTTTTAGGAGGTCTGTCAATTATTTTAAAGACACCTTGTAAGATAAGTACTAGCACCTTAATAACCCCTCTTCAGAGTTAACCTTTGTGCTCTCTCTGTCTCTATCACTGGTCAAACGACCCGAAATTTCCTGTCATGTAGAGAGCGATGTATGGAGGACGCCGTCGAGAGACTGGCTTTTCATGAAGACTGAAGAAGCTAATGTGGAATTTTAGTTCGCTACTACATATATTACTTGATACATAATACATAAATTAATAAATAAATAAATACAGATCTATATCCAATATTATGACTTAATGCCCACAATGAGGTATTGTCACTGAAATAATTAATAACGAGTTCTATTCAAAAGTTTGTATGGATAAATGGATGTTACTTACTCTTTCACGCAAAAACTGCTAAATTTATTTTAATAAAACTTTAGAATAATATAACTCATACATTCGAATAACATATAAGCTATGTTTTATCGATGTACCATGCGAGCGAAAAGAAGCTAGTATTATTACTTTAGTGCCCACATGGGGGCGTTTCTACACAGTTTGAGAACCACTGTTCTATAACAAGTCCCGTCATTTGATTGACGCTCCGCTACCCGGCTCCAGCGACGTTACGTAATGCACTACCTCATATCCTGATGAGGGTCTCGTTATGTGGCGAATTTGATATTTCTTCTCGTTCCTGTTACTTCACGTCGTATAAATTGAGAAGTTTTGGTGTTGCTTGTGTTGATGTTGTCTATGTTTGTCTATTGAGTATATAACGTAGAGCGTAGAGTGCTTATCTATACTTATAATAAATCTGTAGAGAGGTCAATTCTGTACATTAAATATATTTTCAAAATAACTATCAGGGGGTGATTAGTGATCGATACTGATGCCAAAAATGCAATCAGTAAAATTTTTGTCTGTCTGTCTGTCTGTATGTATGTTCCTTATAGAAACAAAAACTACTTGACGGATTTTAACGAAACTTGGTACTATTATTCTTCATACTCCTGGGCAGGTTATAGTATACTTTTCATCACGCTTCAATCAATAGGAGCAGAGAAGTGGAGGGAAATGTTGAGAAAGCGGGAGAAGTTACTCCATTTTTTAAGCTTCCGTCGCGTGTGCAGCCTTAATGGTTAAAGTTACATAGAAATCATGTATGATGGAAATAGTCTTTATAATATTAACCATAAATGCGGGTGACACCGCTGGCACAGCTAGTATAAAATATATTTGAGAATCTTTTTGTCTGATAGTGTTGCAGTCGGTGTGCTTTGGTTGGTTTATTAGATTTTATGTGTTTATAACAAAATGCTGATTGATGGAGCATTATTTAGTTTGTTTTCTATTGGACATCAGTTAAATCTTTTTATTTGAGAAAATATCACTAAAATAATGTGTTATGAGATTGACCATATAAGTAAAGCGAAAATAGAAGAACATCTCTAAATATAATGTTGTTACAAAGGTCTATATACTACGATTACTACCCATCATGCAAGCCATATGCTTATTAGCTACATTTATTGATATAAAAAAAAATAGCTACAACCCCAAACTACTTTTTTTAGGTTTAAGAACTTTAATATTTCTCATAAAGAATATATAAAAATTCTATACTGAGAAAAACAAATAATAGGTAAATTGTAGGCAAGACAGCAAGCGTATCTAAACAAAGGTAAAAAAAAAAAAATTATATGTCGGGTAGAAAAAAAAACTACTTTAAATTCACACCAAAATAACAGCAAGAAAACGCGGTCTCTTCCAAATACTAACAAAAAAGTCTTCTGAACCCTTGACGTTGCGACACATGAATACATATTCCCACCGTTACGCCATGTACAACAAACGTCACATAATCAGCACCGCTGAACATTGTAACTCCCAATGTGACGTCACTTATGATCGGACGACCACACGAAAACGCTTACCTACTTCGGTAACGCGTACTGCTACCGAAGTACGTAAGCGTTTTAGTGTGATACTCAAATTTTACGCCGCGTATGGATTGAGGCGTCTGACGTAGGCACGTACGGAATAATGATTAGGTGTTATGAGGTACGCCAGATGGCGGTTGAAAGATGGCTGAGACGTTGACGTGGAGTTTATGGAGAGAAACGACTGAGGCTGCAATCGACTTTGGGATTAAGCGGAGTAGGGCGTAAAAAGCGGTGGTAGCTTAATGGAGACGCATCTTACATGTTAGAAGTGTTTGTTTAAACTTGGCGACGTATTGTCGGTGGGGGAAATCATTGTAAGGAATCCTGCACATTTAAAAAACAATGTGTGTGTACTAAATAAATATGATCAGATTTTGCTTGATCGAGAATCAATATCTAAAAATGTAGGTATATTAGACGTAAAATAACTTGAAACAACGCCAGTATATCTAATATATGACGTAGCTATAATGACGTAGCTATTATTTTGTATTTTTGTGTGTGTGTGTGTGTATGTTTGTAATAAATAAACTCAAAAACTACTGTGCCGATTTCATAAATTATTTCACCATTGGAAAGCTACAATATCCGGAAGTAACAGGCTATATTTTATCCCCATATTCCTACAAGAACGGGAACTATGCGGGTGAAGCCACGGGGCGCTGATAGTAGCAAATAAACTAGAGACAGACTTAACGAAATCTACAATGCATGTAAAGGAAAATAAATCAACATTAGTTTATCCATATCACAAAAAAAGATGTGAATATTTTTTATGAAGTTTAGTTTTCTGATATTAGTGTTACCATGTGGAAACGTACAAAAAAAGGGATGTCAAGATATTGAATAACAATTTCAGAAAATTATTTATGACGCCGGAACACACTTTGATGTGAAAAAATATTGAAATATTTTTTGTAAGCACATAGGGGATGCATCCTCTACAATGGCTTTTGTTGTCAACCCCTCACCCTTCCAACATTTGTATGCGACTATCAACCCTTATCTTGTGTGAATGTTTGATCGATAGTTCTTCCTGCTTTTTTCAAGATATTTGGAATTGACTTTGGTAACATATTTTTAAAATGAAAAGAACATATTTTATAGAAAAATATACTTTGACAATGATATGTCTATGTGTAACATTCATGTGTTTTAATAAACACATTACTTTAGAATAATCAGTGAAATTCATCCACGCGCGACTTAGGGCCAGAATTTTGAAATTTTGAAATAGCTCCGTATCAAAAGTCCTCAAAATATGAAAGAATTTACTAATATGATAAAAGTCTAAATCAAGGATGAACAGGTTTTCTTTTACAATATTCCATAATAAAAACAGACAATTATCTAATTTTAAAAGTAAATACTTCGCTCGATTAAAATAATTTATAGGTGGGTAGATATTATTGGTTTTTACAGGTAAAGAGTTTTGTTAGAAAAATTACTTTTTAACTTAAATTTCAGCCGCTTTGTGGAACCTGGGTCGTTTGGTATTTTAGGTAAATACTCTTTATGTTTTCACAACAGTAACTTCAGCCGACTTCTCATTAGTATTTGTTCTACAAAAACGCTTATTTTTTAATCGACTAGAAAAACAACGCTTGAGAAAATAATAATTTTCATTTCAATTGACTGTCAATTAAAGCGACTTAAAAATAATATACTTTGGGAAAAGCATGGTAAGGGATTTCATAAAACTACGAATCGCTGTTCACTCATGTTCTCTTGTAAAAGCGAGTCAATATTATAAGTTTAACCAAACTTTAAGATACAAAAAAGAAATAAAGATATACTTTTTAAAATTGGTTTTAATTTTGTAGCTTTAAATTAAGGTTTTAAAGGGCTTACCATGTGTGCACTATCTCATAAGCGGTTTCAGAAACATCAAAGCTACGTTAAATTACTTAACCGGAGCGTATGTAGCTGAATGTCATTGCTATCTTTTGTGTACTGCCGTTTATCTAAAAGTAGATCTTTAATTTGTGTCCTTGCGTTGTGTCGTATTTGTATACTACCCTCTAGGGTTGTATCAAGTTTAGATACGGCCCTCCATTGTGAGGTACAGTAAAGATAATAGACCAGTGAAGTTATCATACTTATTACATGCTTGTAACTGACGAACATGATGTTGTGGTTAAAAACTGAATAAGAAACTATTAAAACTTTTATTCAATGCAGACCGTTAATTGAATATTACATTTTGTTGGTACATTTGCAGTTTGAAGCAAAATGCTGTTATGCTATTAAAACTTTGCCACTCTGGTTGCGGCTGAGTGTCAGTGTCAAAAATTGCGGACCATTCTTATCAAAGAGTTTAATATTAACATGTCAGCGGATTTATTTGCGTATAGAAATAATAACGTAGCTATTATTTCTAGATAAGACTGCATGATGGCAAAATGGCTTTTGGATAATATATCTACTACTACTTTAGAGTATTAATTTTGAAAAATAAATACTAAATATACTTAATAAATTTAAGAAATATCCAAACTGCCTTTTCTTTGTTAATCGTTGATGTTAAACGCAAATTCCCTAACACGCAAAAAATATTTGTGTTCAAATTAAGCTTTTAAAATTAGCATATTTTAAGAATTATGATTACGTAAAATGAATTCAGGGTTAGACCATACATAATACCATACTCCTTTTTTTACAGCTTTCCATTCAACCCAGCCCACAGTCCATTGTTGGTCTGGGACTTAAAAATAATATGCCAACTGTGGTTCTTGCCTAGCATGTCGTAAAAGGCGACCAATGGTATATCGGGTTTTGGGTAGGTAATTGTGAAGGCGACGAGTTAGCCGCTTGTCACTGCTTTTTCACAATTTTCCATCTAACCCAGCCCGACTTTGTTTTTGGCTGAATGTGGTTGAAGGGGCATGCTGCCCCTTTGACTCTGCCTACCCCTTCGGGGATTGTGGACGTGATGTTATAAATGTATGCACCATACATAATATACACACATAGTTTCAGGATCAAGGTGTAACTGCTTCACTGTCGTCAACTGCACTGCGCCAAGGGCCCCATTGTCCCTGTCCACATTAGCGTGGTAGCTGATATTCATGCATGGACGCTCCCTGCGATTCCTCGACAACAGATAAAAATACCCTGCTCTTATATTGTGAGTACGAGTCCTAATCGAGCGTTTGTTTTTGAAATAAATTAAGTTCTTATCCATACTTTGATTTAGCTTTTTGTTTTTAATAACAGTTTTTATATAAATAAAAATATTTTAAGATGCAATAAATGAGGGTTTTTTTAATTAAAACATCCAAAAATGGCGTAAGTGTGACTTGCGGTCTTGTGGTTAGTTGTCAGACCAAACAGACATTTACAATGTACCACCTCTTAGTATACTGTGACATGCAATAAATAATTTGAATTTGAATTTGAATTTGAATTTGACATGGTGTCAACAAGAAGCCAATAGTGACAGTGATAAGACCAAGAGACTCCGTCGTGCCATCTGGCGGTTTTTGTATTTATGAAAAGCTTTCATTATTAAAATTTATTTTGTGAATTATAGATTATTTGCTACAAATAAGTCTTGATTCGTGCAAATATTTTTATACACAATAGCCCATGCATTGCGTTTGGATGAAGTTGAAATCAGGGTTCGGTTATTTCTTTAATGGCAGAATCAGTAATATACATCTGGACCGTAAAGTTTTAAGCGTTTTAGGAAGTGAATACGTCACGCTGTATTAGCAATGGCCATAAAAGGGCGTGAGAAAATGGCTGTTTTCTGCAAGACCTGGAAATAACTTGTCTACAGACATGGTGGACAAACCTTTTACCCAGCAATAGGGAACCCGCTGAATAAGATCTAATTTCTTGAACCTTTTAATGTAATTGTGACGTTGTCTGACACTGATTTATTTATAGGTATAATTTGGTCATTGATCCCGAAAAAACCACTCAGAGTTATGACCAGTAGGTTGATTGATTAAACGGCGACATACAAACGAGTTAGGGGAACTCGAGAATGCGTACTGTGCCTCCCCCTGGCGGATGCGACTGCTCAACTAATTTGGAAGTATCGATTCCAACACCAGTTATTTATTTCAATCTTTGCTCACAAAAAAGGTCAGCCTTTTTTAGTAATGTGAATGAAAGGTGAGTTTGAAAATAGAGTTTGTTTATTTGTGAATACCTTTTAAGGCCTTTGAGATCAGATTTTGAACTGTAGGTTAAAAAAATTGTTTTATGTGGAGCTATTTAAACTAATTAAAATATTATACATCTTCCTTAAATTATAAACGCGAAAGTGTGTATGGATGGATGGATGTGTGCATGTTTCACGCAAAAAGTACTGCATGGATTTTAATGAAACTTTTTAATAGTATAGCTTATACATTAAAATAACACATAAGCTATGTTTCATCGATGTGCCATGTGAGCAACGCCGCGCGCAGATGCTAGTCTATACAAGTCTATACTAATATTATAAAGTGGAAAGATTTGTATTTTTGTGTGTGTGTAAGTTTGTAATGAATAAACTCAAAAACTACTAAGCCGATTTCAAAAATTCTTTCTCATTGGAAAGCTACATTATCTGGAAGTAACGCTAGTCTTCAATGAATCGAGTGAGTGAGTGAGCTGTAGCAAATAAATACTCGCCTCTAAAGGGTTTTGGTTCAAACGAAATTTTGGTTCAAAGGGCATTTATAATACAAGCAAGGAAAATAATGTAAGCAAGGAAAAACGTACACATTAAAATAATTTTCGGTTTGCAACTGGGAGTTACTGAAGTTAAACGGCAGTTACTTCAGTGGAGTAACTATATCTACTGAATCCAAAACCATAGCTGAAACGGGCCCTGACAAAGATGATACATAAAAAGGTATTTTATCCATTGATCTGCTATCACTAATGTACATAAATGTAAACATATTTTTATATTTTATTTCACTTAAAATCTATAGCTATTGAAATTTTCTAGGGAAATATTATTTCATTTTAACTAACTAGCTGTTTAGAATTGTTTAAAACAGTATAACAAATACAATGAAAACAAAACCCAGCACTAACATGGTACCAGAAGAGCCATGTTCTATAAAACCTTTCGTGTTTTAGTTTATGGCAACGAAAACATTTTGTATGTTTTTAATACTTCATATTTAATAAGCCACGCCTGCAGTAAATGTGTTCACGGTTTAATAAAGCTCAAAGGTGAAATTGCAACAATTCACCGCTAAAAGTTTAAAAATTCATATTTCACGCTGTGTTTTTAAATTAAGGTCGATGCATTCCTAAATTTAAGGCGCACAATGTTTTTTTTTTGCCTTTTACGGAGTTGTTTTTGTAGAAGGCTGTGTTTTTTTTTATCGAATTATATAGCGGAGATATAAATATTGCACAATTTGTGGTGCGCGAAACAACATGTTTTGTAAAAATACCCATTCAAAGTATTGCCGTTGCAAACTCATATTTGTTTTAATTTTTATGTTCACTGTATGGATTGAATACAATAAATAATGGAAGCGGATTTGAAACCTGATAATATTTCCATTTTTTTTTCTTTTTCAATTAAAACAGTTGGCTTTTGAATTTGGATCACATACATTATAGAAACAAATATGGACCAGGATTTTGTAGTAATAACACGTCGAGTGTTGGTGTCTCATAACTATTAAAATAAAACTCCTTATAAATACATAAATATCATTAAACCTGCAATACTCAAAGCATAGATGGAATTCAAGCAATAATATTCATAAACCACATTCAGTGCAAATTAAAATTAAGATAAGTTATAAGCCAAATTGGTTATAAGCCAAAAGGTGGTAGATTCATATTATTAGTTGATTTTCCTGTTGAATTGACGATTTATAAGTGCTTGTTTCAAACCTATATAAATAAAGAGTATTTTGACTTTGACTTTGATTTTGAAAAAAATTGTTAAAAAGTACAAGTGGCTAGCTTGTCATCTACATTACAAACCCAACTTTTAGTAGTCTTTTAGGATGTGCTAGGAACACAAAGTACATACATATTTTTGGATCGCAGACCAATATAGCAGTTCTTATTTGAAATCATAAAATAAACGATTATTGATCAAATTTATTTACATTTATGTCTCGCACAACGTGAAACAAAATAACTTTTTACTATAATATCTCACTATTCATAAATAATATTCGATCTTATTATTTGGTGAAACCGTCCATAATCGATTCCTCGGAGGGTCATATTATTGAATAGACCCTTAAAGAGAAAATAAAAAGTGACGATAGCAGATACAACAGAACATTATCGGATCAAACGCGTCTCCATTCCGTCATCGTAAAAAGAAGTAGCAACAAAAATACTTCATAAAACTACTAACGAATAAAGTCTCTAAAAACATTGTTGTACTGTACGAGCACAATGTAAGTCGTATTAGAAAAGTTGCGTCTATTATACAATAAGAACATCTAATTAAGTCAACGCATTAAAATCACTTACCGAAAAGTCCAAACGAACTTCACAAGTTCATAATACAGTGTTAAAATCACCAAAAATAACATTTAAAAGAATCAATATTTCCATCAGAGCTACGGCTCGTAGCTTAGTCGTCTGGGAGACGCGGCCCGCGGCGGACCTGCGTTACGGCCTCGCGCACTGCTACGAGCGGCTACGACGTGATCTCGAGATGTGACAAAATACTATTTGTGACAAGTATTTCGGCTGGAAAATATTTTTTTACTGTGACCCAGTGACGAAATGGAGTGGACGGTGGTCTTCGTATTGGCTCTCGCCGTCGGAGCGTTCGCGAATCCGGCAAAAATGGGTCAGTATTAATAATTTAGTTTCTATTCGAAGATTGACTGATAGAACAAAGGCTGCCAATCTGAAGCCGTCATTCAGCCTTTGAGGTATATTTTTATTGGCAGGTGCTTGAAGATGTTTTCGTTTTAGGGAGGCTTGAGTAATTGTTTGAGACAAGTATTTTTGAAGTGCTTGTTCTTATTGAGTGGAAAATCAGTTCGAATTTATTTATTTACAAGAGTTATTACAAAATTGTGCTTTAGAATTTTCGATAAATTTTCCTATAATAATAATAATAACCGAACTAAATAAACATAAACATATGACTGCAACTTCACTTCGTTCAATAAAAGTAGTTACATATATGTCATCAAAACGTTGTTTGTACAAGTACCTATTTTGGTTACTTTAGCTCTTATTGTTAAAGTAGCTATATTTAGGGTACCAAGAAGTATTGTCTAGAAAGTTATTATCATCTTTAGCTGAATAGTCTGGTGCCCGAATGAAAATGTACATGAACATCATACGACTTATCATTATTAAATGTATTCAAACAGTAATTGATGTTTTAATATTTATGACAAATAAACACGTCTTGTATTTGTGTTTTATAAAATTATTTTGTCATAATATTCATAAAGTTTCAATTTAAAAACTTAGTTATTTAATATAATCTCCATATTGCTCGTATTGAATTATTTATTACTAATGGTTATTTTATACTCAAGCATAGCTCAGCTTAAGGTCAACTAACACTACTTATTGTGTTAGGGCAACATACGATGATTATAATCTATTTATTAAATTAAAAACAGATGCAATAAAACTAAAATAATTTACACATTACTAGCAATAATTTACTCACTCTCAATTCACATTTTAATTATAATCCTATTTGTGGGCTTATGGTAGAAATTACACGAGACATTTTTTGCGTATCCAAATACAATCACACTAAAAACATGTTATATAACAACCACCGGTATTTGCAAAATTAAATTTGCTGATAAAATCACTATTAAATTTACGGACCACAAAATACTTACTGCTCTGTTCGTGTTTCAGCGCACTGGTTGTGGTTTTTGGACACACGCTTGACAAACTGTTAATTCCAATTTTAGTGTTCCATGTCACTGTGATGTTAACGGAAAGCTTTATTGTCGAAGCTTCAATAACTAAAGATTTATGAAGTAGAATTTTCTTTTTATGACTGTGGAAAAGCTGAACTTGTATATAGACTTTTTTGTACCTGACTGCATATAAATGTTACTATTTTCAACCGACTCCAAAAAAGGAGGAGGTTCTCAATTCGACCGTATATATTTTCTGTAGTAGGTAGAAAGTGTTGCAGTGAGGTCAAAGGACGTGGGTTCGATTTTTTTTATGAATACTACATAAGGTGACAAAAGGGACTTTTGTACAAGCTGATGATAAGCAGGCACTGTTACCTAAATATAAATAATAAATATCCGACGACATTACATACATTGATCTGACTCCGAGGTAAGTGGCTTATGCACTTGTGTTATGGATATCAGAATCAACAGTGGTATTACAAATATATACTTAAATATTGGAAATTAACACCCAGATACAGAACAAACACAAGTATTCATCACACGAATGTTTGTCCAGAGTGGGGATCGAACCCACATCTTGGCGCATGGGGCAGGGTCACTACCGAATGCGCCATCGAGCCAGTCCATGAAATATAGTTATAAATGCGTGCTAAATTTTATTCTAATCTGTTGAGCAGTTAAGACGTAACAGATAGACAGAGTTATATTATTAATTAATAACATAGGTCTTACTTATATTATAAACTGGATGTTATATAAAAAAAAACTGACTATAAAAACGAACCTAATAAAAGTAAAAAAGTAAATTGACTTAAACTAACTAACTAAACTTTACGCCACTTCCCTAGCGGGGTAGGCAGAGTAATACGTATTTTAATACTTATAAATTTGTAATCGGTGCCAAGTAAATGCTTAAATTGGTACATATAGGTACAATTATCACTTAACAAATACATTTTTGGTGATAATTGTGATAAAGTACCTACTAATATTAGCTTCAATTGTACCAAGTCATTGTTTAACTTGGCACCGACTTCAAAAGTATAAGTATTAAAATACGTATTACTTTGGCCTAAGTAAATTTTTTTTTTTTCTTCAAGTATATCTAACAAATTTATATCTAATAAAAATTTATATCTAAAAAGTGTTATTATATCATATTTGTAAATAGTACATTAATTTGAAGCTCAAACTATAAAAGAAATAACAAACAAAATGGAAAGTACATACATAACATCACGCCCATAATCCCTGAAGGGGCGGGCAGAGTCAACGGGGCAGCAGGCCCCTTCAACCACATTCAGCCAAAAAATAAAACTGGGCTGGATTAGATGGAAAATTGTGAAAAAATATTGACAAGTGCTTAACGATATACTATTAGTCGCCTTTTACGACATGCTAGACAAGAAACACAGTTGGCATATTCTATTTAAGTTCCAGTGGTCTGGTACATGGGATAATAAGTGGAAAGTATTTTTGCAATTTGCATGCAAAAATGCACAACTAATACGATTTCAATAAAGCTTATAAAAATACATCGTACATATGTTAGCTCATGTACACAAATAAATATAATAACTGCATCATGTTACAGCTGAATTTATCAAACCAATACCATGTTCGTCTTCTCCTGACTTATTCAAAACATTCGCCAGTACACACTTCCATCGCACAATAAACCCGTGCCATTTAGCCACGAAACTAGTCACCACACAAAAAACCGCGCACAACTTGGCCACCGAACTAGTCACACGACTAGTATCAATAGTGCAATGAACAAGTGCGACTTCACTATTGTCTCAGCGGCAAATGGCGCGATGCAACGTGACAAATGGCCGGTGCAGCCGTGTGCACACAAAACTGCCGTAATAATATTCCTTGCTACTGTCGTGTAAAATAGCTGGAAGACCGTGTTATTTTCTGCGGCGAGTTTTGTTACACAATTCACTTCTTAAATTACAACAACGCCAAGTCCTTTATCTACAGCAATAACATAAAGTAGGTACTAGACGATGTCTATTATTAAAACTCTTTTCATTATATTTTTAAAAAACTGTGTACTAAGTTACATAATGATAAAATATAATAGGATAAATATAATCCTTAAAAAAAAATATAGTCCAATTACAAAAAAATATTGCTTACGTATTTTTTTTGTTCAACAAACTAAAAAATGATAGAGTTTCAGCGCGTTAAATTACAACGTGACGTCACTAGGTGTGTAAAATTTTACTTTCCAAGTGACGTAAAGAGCTAAATTTCAGATCTTTAAAAGAAAGGTACAGTGCTTACTGTATCATTGTCATTTTTCGAGTATCAGATAAAGCAAAAAATACATATTCAATATTTTTTGATAAGCTGACATACGGACTAAAAAATTTTTTGAGGAAAATAGCCTATTGCTGACTAAATAAGTTCTAATGAAATCATTACAGTAGCTGATCAATTAAAATTGTTAAAATCTTTAAAAAATATTTCATGAATACATCTCACCATCCACACAAGGCATCTCTAAAAGTATGCCTTACAAGTTTACCCCAGAAAGTAAGTATATCTATATATAAGACATAATAAAGTATTTAAAAAAAATTATATATGTACCTACATATTGCTATATTTAATATAAAAATACAAAAGGAAGTTTTTTTGTTCGTTCTTTGTTACACTTACGTTAAACTACAATAAAATCAGTAAATAGTTTTTTGGAGTCAAGACTAGGTTTCTAGGTTCCCCAACAAATTTCTAGACCCCCTACTGTTTACAACTGAAGCTAACACAAGCATGTTAAAAAAAATAACATAGAGCCAACTTACTTTTAAAAGCATGTCCACTGCATGTAGAAGCTGTTACTACGAAACATTGGTGCTTAAATTTTAGTACCTACTCCATACAAGACGGGACTTACGTAAGGAAACTTAAGTATAGACTTAACAGTATTAGCTGTGTACGAAACGGTGCATCGGAGTCCAATTACCTTATTCTGCGAAACACTTTAAAATGTATTTTCGTATATTAGTGTTTTATTTAAGTAGATCCGAATATAAAAGTAGTTTTACAAACAAGGAACAGTAGAAGAGGAAATGAAATAAGCCGGTTAGAAAAGATTCGAAACCAAACTTGTGTTCCAAAAATGTCTACTTATATAAAAAAAATCTAGGCTGACATACGAGAATTCCCTTGTTCCAAACTAAACATAAGCTTGTGCTATGGATACTAGGTGAATGGATAGACATGCTTAAATACGTTTATAAACATCCATGTCTCGAGTACAAATGTTCATGTTTATTACACGGAACATTTGCCTTTAGCGGGATTTAATACCGCGACCCTTGGTTTCGTGGCCAGGGTCTCTGACCACTCCAACAACAGGCCTGTCTATGATAGCTTTGTATCGGGTTACTGGTTGGGACTCATTTGAATCATGACCCTAATTTAGGCATAGGTCTATAGAAGGGGAACTAGATAAGTTAAACCATATTATATTCATAGTTATTTTTATGTGCAAACATAGCAGCTAAGCATCACGCCCATAATCGCCGAATGGGTGGGCAGAGTCAGCAGGGGCAGCAGGCCCGTTTAACCACATTCAGACAAAAAAAAAAATTGTGCTTTGTTAGATGGAAAATTGTGAAAAAAGTCATGATAAGTGGCTAGCTCGTCGCCGACCATCCGTCACCTTTTACGACATGCTAGGCAAGAAATACAGTTGGCACATTATTTTTAAGTCCCAGACTAATATGGGACAGAAGTTAAAATATATACATAATAATACGCTATAAGGGGAAAAATCAAACCTGCACATACAAATTGTCGGTGTAAATTAGGAGGTAAATACATAGATTTAAGAAATATAAAAGTACATAGCCGGGTTTGAATTAACTTCTCTCACATTTGAGGCGCGTGCCTATTAAGCTATTATCAGGCTACCCGTAGTCACTCTACAGATTTAAACAAATTTCAATATATACTATATGGAATTGTATACTACAAGCTCACTTTAATGAGTTTAGGAATTTGATCATTATATTACTAATCTATAGGCCGTTATCTATGTGTATATAAATTTATGTACATACTTAATCAAACCAATTACTCTAGTCTTCAAATTACATGTAATTTGTGTTTAATTACTGCGGTAGAACAAATTACTGCCTAAGCAAACCTAAGTACGAGCCACAATACTAAGTAATTGCTTATTATTTCAAACATTTGACAGCTTTACGTATAACAAAAAATATAGAAAGCAACTAATTCTCTCTCATCGTTATATACAAAAGAAACTTTGTCTGCCTATTTGTCTATTTGTCCATCTGTCTGTCTGTTACATAAAAAAATCACAGTGTAGGTATTATCACACTTTTCCAAATAGCCTAACTGGGTTAAATTTTTAAGCATAATGCGGTTTTTGAAGCTTCGTTGTTTTCTGAATTCTGCCTACCCCTTCAGGCATTGCTTGATGATATTATTGTATGATACAATATTTCTGGTTTTCCTTTCAAAGTGAGATAGACACCAAATGGCAATTGAATTGAATTGAATTAAATTAAACATAAATGTGCTTACCAACAGAAGCTTTTGAGTTAAATATTGTTACTAAAACTATGGACCAGGTCCGAAATAAATTAATTTTATTATATTTTTTATTTTATTAATGGATAAATATACAATGCGAAAGTGGAAGGATTTAGGAGCCGCAGAAGGCCCAGGCTCACTTACCACGACCGGATTGATCGTGTATTAACAGAAGGTGATTTTAAGAGTCATAAAAACCGTAGATTATGAATGTTAAAGAGCTAGTGAGGTGTGTAAGAATTGTGTCATATGGCGTTTGGTTCTCTCTGCCTACCCTGCTAGGATAGTGGCGTGAAGTTTTACTTAGTAGTTAGTTATTAATGGTTGCCAAATGTTGGACCATGGCTCAAATGGACTCCGACTTCATAGTCGCACCTTCTTTGTGATGGTATTATAAACAAGACATGACGCCAGAAAGGTGCGAATAAAATGAAATGTTAAACAAATCTACATTTACTGTTAAACGCAACGTACAAACTTACTTTATTTGCGTTTAGATTTACGTTTCAAAGCTTAAACCACTTTACCTTACAATTGTATTTGTAATATACGGTGTGAAATTTTGTCTGGTAACGCCGAGGAATAATAAAATAAAATACCATGCTCTTTTGAACCATGCTCTTCTGATTAGGTGTATTAATTTAGCATGCTTGTTGTAGGATTAATCTTTAAGCGAGTGAATCAGTGATAAGATTATTTAATCATGCAGCATGCCTTATTGGTAAAATCGTCATAACAAAAGATTTTGCATGAAAACCGCCGTATTTAAAACTAGTAATTGGGGTTGAACTTGCTCTTATTTCCACGAAAAACTGAATCCTAAATGTTTTTTAAAAAGCCAGTAGCGATAAAGTACCTAAATATTTATTTAATGCAAAAAAATGGTTTACTAACATTTATACGGATTACATCAGTATGAAACTAGCAACTATGTAGCGGTGGTAGCTCAATGGTAAGGACACACGCCTCTTAACCGAGGAGTGCGGGTTCAAACCCAGGCACGTACCTCTGGATTTTTCAAGTCTATGTACCTACGTATTTATACCACTAGCTCGACGGTGAAGGAAAACATCGTGATGAAACCTGCAAATTCAAACAACTTTGGATTTGTAACCATGATCCAATATTGTCTGGTTCCCCTATCTTAGTGTTACGAAGGTCAGATCGGCAGTCGCTTCAATGTAATTACCAGACTCGCTAAATCCTGGATCATGGTTTAAGCGGACCCCGCCTAAGCACGGGACATAACGCCAGGAAGATGATGACATCAGTATGAAACTAAACTTTTTAGAAGACCTTTTAAATCTTTCATCTAATCTAATAAAAAAATAAAACCTTTGCTTGTGGTTATTTGACGACAAATTAGTGAACAAATTATGTAGCACAAGGGCGAATTTCTGCGTCAAATCGTAAATACGACCAAATTGTTGATCCTTATACTTCTCTGGTTTCCAAATTTACTTAAAAATTACTACTCCAAATAAACTAAAGACTGGTAAAAGTAATTTTACACGTTGTTACATTAATATAGAACATGTACATGAACATGTGGTAGATTCATATTATTAGTTGATTTTCCTGTTGAATTGACGATTTATAAGTGTTTGTTTCAAACCTAATACATATAAATAAAGAGTATTTTGACTTTGACATGTTTAGAACCGCGGCGGTATCGCGCGTTCTTCTCTCCCGTATGTTTCCCCAATATTTGCCTTATATTGTTTGACAGGAGCGCGGAAATACCCCTGGGTAAATAATTCGTTGTAATAACATTTACTGAGGTGGTTCGCGTAATTGCGGATCCTTGTATTATCGTTGCGTGTTTGTGTAGGAGAATGCAGGCTTTCCTTGGAGTCTGCTTAATGACATTTCCGAGAACTATTGTTGAGTTGAGTTGAAGTAAGATATTAGCGGCAACGTGTTTTCCTAATGGAGTAGTGAATTTATAGTCTGATTTATAGCAAGTTTATTTCTTTTCTAACAGACTATGCAGGTTATGATCTTAAATATACAGCGACTGGTTACATTCTTTAAGCTAATGAGCGTTGTAAACTTTGCATCCGGGAACTAGATACTTACTGAAAAATAAGTTTTTTGTCGTTATAAACAATAACGAGTCTTACTGCTAATTAGACCTGTATGATAATAATTGTAAAATCCATAAATACTCTGATTCCAATTAATATTTTAGTCAGATTACACAAGGAGACGTTATTATTCAATACTCTAACGCTTTTTTTTTTTACTTTTAAACTGAACACCTGATGTCAAATATTTTTTCCAGAGTCCAATTTGTGTATAAATATTCAAATATGTAGAGGTAATAATCTATCTTATATAAGAAGTATGTAGCTATATATTAATCTATTCTATACTTACTATCTGGACTCTAAATAAGACAAACTATATTGTACACTTACCCGCGGTTTCGCTCGCGTGGTACATCGATAAAACATAGCCTCTATGTTATTCGGGTGTATGAGCTATATTATTCTAAAGTTCCATTAAAATCCATTCAGTAGTTCTTTGTGAAAGAGTAACAAACATCCGTCCATACATACAAACTTTCGAATTTATAATATTAGTAGGATATAAACTAAGCTTAACGTTGTTCCAGATTCTAGAGAAATTCCCAGCTCAATCTAGCGCTATTTATTATTTTATTTACCTATTTACCTTGTTCGTTATCACCAAAATCAGGCAGCATTCTATTCCACTGAAGTACACATTGGAAGGAAAATATACACCTAAAGAGTCACGAAACAGCCTGTAGTGTATAGCTTATAGAAAAGGCGACATGTAGCCAGGCGGGTCAGGGCCGGAAGCTGCCTGCCAAAGGGAAAGCTCACAAAAAGCCTATTTTAGTTCACATGTGATGAAAAATATCAGTACACTGACGCGGGGAATATTGGAGAAAATCTTGTGTTTTTTATCGTTGGCGCAATAGTAGAGATGTTTGAATTTGACTGGCCCGTTGGTCGAGTGGTCAGAGACCCTGGCCACGAAACCAAGGGTCGGGGGTTCGAATCCCGCTAGGGGCAAATATTTCGTGTAATGAACATGGATATTTGTACTCGAGTCATGGATGTTTATAAACGTATTAAAGTATGTCTATCCGTTCACCTAGTATCCATAGCACAAGCTTATAAGCTTAGTTTGGGACTTCAGTGTGCCAGTCAACATAAAAAAATATATATAGTTAAAGTATTTTATTTCTTTCGATAAAAACATGATATTAAAGAACGGTGTGTGACCAGTGTAGTTTATAATAATTTTCAGTACAGAGGAACTAATTATTATAGGATATTGTAGGAGCATATGATGACTACTTACAATCGGCAGGCACACGGTATGCCTTTAACATATTTTTCAAATTCAAATTCAAATTATTTATTACATGTCACAGTATAGTAAGAGGTGGTACATGTGATGTGACGCCCTGCAAGGGCATTGCTAAAATCTTAATTACTAAATTGAAAAATATTTTAAACTATTTGTGTATCCAAACTTTAAATATTTATATTACACATATATTAACTACATTATCTATTATATATAAATATAAGCGCTAATCAACTATCTTATCTTACTTTATTGCAACTTATTGAAATTATAATACCATTTATTTAGGAAGTCAGTCAAAGCAATTTCAAATTCACTATATTCATTGGTATCTTTAATAGTTGAATATTTTGATAAATGGTCAAATTACTTTGTATGTTTCTTCCTTTCAATAAAAACACAGTAATAATTTAACAATAAACATAATGAAGTAGTTTTAAATGCCTAATGATTGGACAATAATCAATTAACATATAAATTTCGTTATTTTCTCATAAGGTAAATTCCAAAATACCATTAGTCGCCTTTTACGACCAGAAAGGCAAGAAACACAGTTGGCACATTCCTTTCAAGTCCCAGAACATGGGACCATGCTAAATTTAGACCTAATAAATTTTCCACTCCGACTTTTTCCAATACAAATAAAAATAAGCACAAAAAATCTCGGCAACACGAGTTAAACATTAGGGCTGTCGCTCGCCCGTCGCCGGAGCACAATTTCCTGGTCGCGACAACCGCGGCGACGCGACGTGATTCGCTTAGCTAATCAAGTCGGCAGCGTCTTGCTTGGAGTGTCAACCGCTCAGCCAGAATGAAGATGACAGCGTAACAGGGATAAAAAAGTATATTCAGACATCTGCCAGCCACAAGCTTGTCAACACTGTAGTTTCAATAAGTGTCAATAGATGACGTTTAGTTTAACTCCACCTTTGTCACAATATGTTGGAATAATGCAATTATGCTTATTTAGCTAAGCGCTAATATAGTCGGCCGCGTCTTGCTTGGAGCGTCAGCCGCTCAGCCAGAATTAAGATGACAGCTTAACAGGGATAAAAAAGTAAAATCTGCCAGCTATGAGCTTGTCAACACTGTAGTTTTAATAAGAGTCAATAGATAACGTTTAAATTAACGCCATCCTTGTCACAATATGTTAGAATGACGCATTTGTGTCTACTTAGCTAGGCGTTAATCGAGTCAGCTGTGTCTTGCTCGGAGCGTCAAGCGCTCAGCCATAATAAAGATGTCAGCGTCACAGCGTTGTATGAAAAACTTAATTCAGATATCTGCCAGCTTGTCAAGACCATATTTTCAATAAGTGTCATCATGCTCGGAGCATAAACCGCTCAGCCAGAATAAAGATAACAGAGTCATGGGGATGAAGAAGTATATACTCAGACATTTGCCAGCCACATGCTGTCAAAACTGTAATTACATTAAGTGTCAATAGCTAACGATTAACTAAACGCCACTTTTCACAGGTTTTGTGATTTCGCAACGATACCTTTTCTTTTGACTAACTGTTACGGCGAACTTCGTACCGTTCCGTTCTCAAGATAAAAATGGGGATGCTATAATATTCTCTTAACTACTAAATACAAAAAAAAAAAACCGTCGAGTAGGAGGCATTCGACGAAAAACACCGTGACATAATAAATAATAATAAATTCTCCTGACTGACGCACCAATTCCCTCGCTCCAAACTAATCTTATGCTTGTGCTATGAATACAAGTGAATGGATAGACATACTTAAATATAAACACGTTTATAAACATCCATGGTTCGAGTACAAACGTCGTTCAGCACACGAAACATTTGCTCCTAGCGGGATTCGAACCCGCGTAAGATTTTCATATTCATACTAGTACTATAAAGAGGAAATATTTGATTGTTTGTTTGTTTGAATTGAATAGGTTCCGAAACCATTTGACCGATTAAAAAAAACTTTTACCAGTAGTAAGCTTCTTTATCAGCGAGTAACATGGGCTTTATTTTATTCCCGAACTCCCACGGTAACGGGAACTATGAAAAAAAAATATTCAGAATGATGAGTACAAAATGGCGTTCAGTTGTCTCTGCCTACCCGCTGGGGAGGTGGCGTGAGGTTTAGTTAGTTATAATAATAAATATCAAACTACATCACATACATTGATCTGACTCCGAGGTAAGTAATTTCAGCACTTGTTACGGATATCAGAATCAACAGTTGTATTACAAATATAATTATAGTTAAAAAATATTGGATATTTACACCCAGACACAGAACAAACACAAGTGTCCGTCATATGAATATTTGTCCTTGGTGGGGATCGAACCCACAATTCTTGGCGCATGGGGTAGGGTCACTACCGAATGCGCCATCAAACCAGTCAAAGTTAGTTATAAGTACAATAAGTAGCTAATAAATTATATGTAATTTACAAATAAGGCTACGTATTTGAGTTTAACATCATCTCTCACTCTAAACCAGAGCCTTACGTATAAATAAATTTACATATTGCTCCCACAAATTTGCGCTTCTACGACGGCCTTTGCATTTCTAAGCACGATCTGATCTTAGAAATCAAGGTTCTGGTCTAATTCTATTCACTGTAATGAAGTCTTAAAATGTACATATAGAGATATGTGGTTACATATCATTTGAATTCGTGAGTACCTAAATACGCGAAGGATATATGTAAAGTTAATATGGTAATATACATAACATAACATCACGCCCATAATCCCCGAAAGGGTAGGCAGAGTCAAAGGGCAACAAGCCCCTTTAACCACATTTAGCATAAAATAAAACTAGGCTAGATTAGATGTAAAGTAGGAGTGCGCGATATAAATCGATATTTCATAAAATATCGATATATGCTTGCGATATATCGCTTCGATCCGATATTATCGAATCATCTAGTATCGATATAAAAATCGATATATTTCATCCGATATATCAAGTATCGTGAAAAATTAAGGGTACATACATTCCGCTCCTTTTTTTATAGTGATTTCTTTTTTATAGTTGGCTGCATGAGTAAAAATGAAACGCAAAACCCCGAAATATCGAAACAAGACTTTTCTCAAAAGCTGCACAGGTTTTAACTCAGCAGGAAAGCAAGCTCCAAGGCAAAAACGCAAACAAAATTTTGTTTTTACCTGGGATTTATAAATGAATAAAGTTGATTTGTTTCTTCAACCTAGCTTGCCCTTTATTCATAATAACCTAATCCCTATCTTATATTTATTATTATAAACTAGCCGTAACAAATTACTTACGATATATCGAAAATATCGATGTATTTGTACGATATATCGCAATGTATCGATACAACACTACGATATATTGTATCGAAAAAAATATCGATATTTTTTTTAAGTGAACATCCCTAGTGTAAAGTTGTGTATATCCGTTCGTGTGTTAATATACATTCTTAAATAACATATACGTAACCAATAGAAATAGGAAAGGTCAATTCAATTACATACTTTTATAGACAATATAGTCAGTTCTAGTCTCTGCCCATCCCGGTGGGGAAGTGGCGTGAAGGTTAGTTAGTTAGTTAGAGTCAGTTAAACTAACTAACTAACTAAACTTCACGCCACTTCCCTAGCGGGGTAGGCAGAGAGAACCGAACGCCATATGGCACGATCCTTACACACCTCACTCGCCTCTTCAACATTCATAATCCTTTTCATACAAGCTCTACGATTTTTATGACTCCTAACAGAGTCAGTTAAATAACATATTTGTATGAACTGTCAAAAATCAATTCTTTCATAGATTTTCTATAGTAATTGCAGAATCTGTCACTCGTTGTCGTAACAATTAATCACAAACCCAATGCCTTATAGACCAGTGTTCCGCAAACTTTTTGTGGTCAAGGTAAATCTAGGAAAATTTTTTTTTAAGAATAGTTATCAACATTTAATATTAACCAACAAAGCAATATTTATTATTAATCAACAAGCTCGTGCGCACGCGTGATTAACATCTGTGTAAATATTTTTCTTCTGCCAGATTGTCAAGACCATAGTTTCAATAAGTGTCATCTTGCTCGAAGCATCTACCGCTCAGCCAGAATAAAGACGACAGCGGCATGGGGATAAAAATGTGTATATTGGAGCTTGGGATGCTTTCGTTTTCGTCGTGCTTACGTATGTGTCAGTTCCGTTTTCGCTTCGCTTCACTTAACCAAATTTTAGGGAATGTAACGACCCGCCACATAGCGCCACCACCTCAGCGACATTTTAGCGAATTATGACCACGGTACACCACTGTGCCGCGGAATACTTTCCGAAACACTGCACCACCAAATATGAAATGCTAAAAAAAATATAAAGATGGTAAATTTTAGAGTCCCTGACCAAAGTGGGACTAACTAATCAAATCAATCAACAAAATAATTTCCCTTTTTAAAGACCGTATCTAATCAGTTATATTATTCTTTAAAAAAAACGGTATTTTATATAAAAAAGAAAAAAAAAATAACCAACAAAGTTTTTGAAAAACGTGCCCACGCTCCTTCACCGCTCAAAACAATCTGCTGACTACAATGGACCTTCTCATAGTGACGAGCGGTTTTTTTGTTGCGCGCCCATCAATCATTATTATTTGTCACACCGTGAGCCCCGAACGAAAACAAATCAAATGCCCGTTTGTTTTGACACTTACATTAACGATGACGCGTTTATTTTAGTTATTATAGGAATATGGTGTTAAGCTGCTCAGAGACCTTATAATATTTGCTGATTGTTTGATTAAATCATAGATTTAGGATGTACAAGATACACAATGACGGCTCGGAGACATGACCAAAATAAATTTAAACATGTGTTGGTTGACGTCTATGTGTGAGTTAAAAATAGTGTTGTCAAAGACGCACTTTTACATTATCGACTGATTCAGTTGTATACCTACTAGTATAGGTATTTAAAACACATTTTTAAACTTTTGATTAATTTATGGCATTGATGAAATCAGCAGTTGTGTATATTAGGTAAATCTGAATTAGTCGGTAAGAAATCGCATTCTAAGCAGTTCTATAAACAATGAGATGGTAAAATGTATTCCTCGTATATTCAGCGTGTAAGAAAAGAAAAAAATAGAAATATGTTCTATGAGTTATAGAAATTCGTAGCGTTAGCGTAGTCAAAAAATTCTAAATCTATGGATTAAATTATAAATAAATAAATATCGGACTACATCACATACATTGATCTGACTCCGAAGTAAGTCAAAAGCACTTGTGTTACGGATATCAGAAACAACAGTGGTATTACAAATATATAGGTACTTAAATATTCAATATTAACACCCAGCCACAGAACAAACACAAGTATTCATTACACGAATATTTGTCCTGTGTGGGGATCGAACCCACAACTTTTGGCACATGGGGCAGAGTCACTACCGAATGCGCAATCGAGCAAGTCATAATTAGAAAAAAAAACGAAACTAATTTTATTGAACTTTATAATATATTAACTAGCAGCGCCCCGCAGTTTCACACGTGTATTTATTAAACCACAAATACAAACAAAGCCACAAGGTTTAGTCTTGAAACGTAACAAACCAACTTACATTCGCATTTTTTATATTAATTAGGATTATAGAGGACACAGATAGTTCTTATATGGTCCCTTGGAAAGTAACTCTAAAAAAGATTCAGAAAACTCATATAGGTTGCACAATACACTTTCAGTTGCGAGTCATGTTTCATCTGACCCTTGCATCAATCACGCCATTTGTCGCAGACCGAAAACAAATCAGCCTCCGCTTATCTGTAGCGGTCATACTTTAGCGCCTCGGGGAACGCGTGACTGGAATGTGGCACAGAACAAAGTTTCAGTAGGATCTATTGCTGTGTGCTGTGAAAGGATCGTCGTGGATGCGAAGAGTTTGGTCCTACTATGGCTAATATATCACACTACATCAACATTGATCTGGCTTCGAGGTCCTAAGTAGCTTAAGCACTTGTGTTACGGATATCAGAATCAACAGTGGTATAACAAATGTATACTTAAATATTGTTTATTAACACCCAGACATAAATCAAGCGCAAGTATTCGTCATGCAAATGTTTGTCCTGGGTGGTGATCGAACCCACAACTCTTGACGCATGGGGCAGGATCATCACCGAATGAGCTATCGAACCAGTCGCTTACCTAAGCTTAGCTAAGTTATGCTTTTGGGCGTAAGATTTTCCGTGCGTAGACCTTGGTCTCTCACAGACATACTTACAATCATGATCGTAGTTCTTGAAGGAGAAGGTAGAGTCCACGGCTAATGATGTAATAAAACCCTAAAACTCATTCAGCCACAAGTGAAATTGAGATGGATTAGGTGGAAAATTGTGAAAACGTAGGGATCAACATCATGGACTCAATAAGCCAATTAGTTGCTTTTTATGACATGCTAGACCATGTATATCTATTACATCTATTCGTACCCTTGGTAAAACAACGCCACATCTGCAAAAAGTCTACTTTACAGGAGAGAGGTTTAAAGATTGCGTGAGTGTATTTTGACGATAACTTTTTAGTCTTTAAAGGAAACTTCCTAAAATTTTGCATATTTACTAACATAAATAAAAGAAATTGAATGCGTTATACTGCTTCTTATTTAATACATTATTTTTGAAAACCGTATGACGGATGTGCACATATGGCATTGTTTTACCAAGTACTAGCTAACGTATGTGGTCATCTGCCATTATTTAACGAAATACTTCATATCGTATTTGCACATGTGTCTTTGTTTTATGAAGCACCTTATTACGCATGTATCGATAAGTCGTTTTTCTACAAAAAAAATCAACAGTATGAGGTCTCATATCTTCATAAACCTGGAAATTTCTTAGTAATCCAAAAAAAAAATAGTACTTACAAGTTTCCGAAATAACTTTATAACCTAATCCTGACTAGCAAAACATGTCTGGGTTCAAAATAATTTTATATAAACAAGGTTTTGGCACTAAGTAAGGACAAAAAAAGGCATTCGTGATTCTTTTAAATTCAATGTTACCTAAATATTCTTTGGTGTATTAGGTACTCTAAAACACATAAAAAAACTCAAATTCTAAAATAAAAAGCTATAACTTTTATGCAATGTTATTGTACACTTAGCAAAATATAATAACTAAGAATATAAAATATTTCTGTATTATAATTATACAACCTCCTTAATTTTTAGATCAAATACAGTCTTTTTTCTCACACAATTTTTTTTAATAAGCTTTAACAAATAAATTAAATTAAATTAAATTCCTCAGACTGACACACCAATTCCCTAGCTCCAAACTAAGCTTACGCTTGTGCTATGGATACTAGGCGAACGGATATACATACTTAAATACGTTTATAAACATCCATGACTCGAGTACAAATGTCCATGTTCATCACACGAAACATTTGCCCCTAGCGGGATTCGAACCCGCGACCCCTGGATTCGTTGCCAGGGTCTCTGACCACTCGACCAACGGGCCCGTCGACATTATAACAAAACATTTAACATTTTAATAAAAGATAACAAACATAAAAATAAAAGTGATAATGTTTATTTAAAAACCCCTTATTCGCTGTCACATTCATCAGTAAATTTAGTTTTGGTTTGGTCCTGGTCAGTAAAGTTCTCGTGGTTCTACTATCGATGGCGTTGTTTTTAGGCAATTGCTCAGAAAAATGCACGTATTCATCAGGTATAACACCCTGTTTTCATAAACTAATGAGATCATTATAATTAGCGATACTTAAAGGCAAATTTCCATTATTTTGTGCTTTAGATAATACTATAGGAACTATCTGTCTTCTTGTTCTATTTCTAACTACAACACTTTGGTCATTTTTGTTTAAATGATATTTAAATTTAATCTAAAAGGGGTCAGCTTTGGTAACAGTGATTTCTTTCACACTCGTCCAGTTAATTTTGTTACCCTGACTATTTTTCAGCCACTGTCATCGTTTATTTGCTTTTTAATATCTTAAAAGCTATCTTGTGGCATATTTTTTACCAAATACGGTTCATGGTCAGGTGCTCTAGCCCATCTGACAAGAAGCTTCCACTCTTCAGGAGTATAAATAGTCTTTAACGTCGAGGCCCATTCGATTGTGGAATGGACACTGTCCCCTTTGTTCTGGGTATGCCCCACCTCAAGAAATGTATGCGATATATATTATACTTATTAGCAGCATAAGCATAAAGAAAGTGAATTCAAAACCTCTCTGAACATGCGAGTCTATATAATCCAGTAAACATCCGTCTCGACCTTCGAACTGTTTTTTTTTTCTCCTCTCGGGCTTGGAACCATACATGCTTCGTTTGTACCGTCGGTGATATTATTTTCTTTGTCGGATTTGTCGCTCTCATTTACAACAGCAAAAACGAACACTTGATTATTTTCATCACCTAAGGAAGGCACTGGAGTATCGTTTTTGCTGTCTGAGGAAGTTATTAGAGCAACAGATGAACCTCGTGGCGGGTCTGATAGCAGAATGAAACGTTGGTGAGCCTGAGAAAACGTCCTTGCAATGTTTTTGACGCATTTTCGTTTTACGGTGTCTGTATTTTTATTAGTTTCAAACGTTTTTGAGAAAGAGGCGTTTTGTTAAAACTCTTATGATGATCATGTAAAGCATAAAATTCGCTTTCACAAAAATAACCACAACTGAAATAGTCAGGGGAAGGCATTGGGGTAGGTATATTAACTTCGTCTTGGAGAATGTTCATCACATTAGACGTTAATGGAGAGTTTTCAAAGCTGGATCGTAATTATATATTGAAAGGAGCACTTTCTAGCCACCAGAACCACGGGCAGGTGGTATATTCTCCTGATCAACTGTATCGAAGATTTCTTCATCAGACGACATGCCCCAAAACTCCGCAATTGATTTCGAAACTGAAAGTAATACATAACATTACCATTACGTACACGTATATTTAAAACACCAACAGTGTGTATAAAAATAAAACTTGGGAAACTTAGGTTAAAAATGCGTTAGTCAGATTATTTAGGTATGCTTTATAATAAATAAATAAAAAGCTGTAACATTTATACAACAAGTACGTCTTATTTATGCATGCAAAGTTTTAAATAACGACGCATCTTTGACTAGGACCTAATATAACGACGTAAGTGCACATACGGTACCTACTGTACCGTCATATAATGCAACATCTTAACAAGCGGCTATGAAATGTTCGTATAACAAAAACGCATGTGAATATACGACCACTCTTTAAAATAACACCAAAATGTCGTAAAACTCAAAGCTTAGCACATCATAACATGTTATGAATTAGTTTTTAAAACATTTTTATTCAAATGCCAAAAGATAATAAAAAATATCGTATGTGATCATGCGACTGGTTATCTTATTGCAATAATTAGTACCCAAACAGCCGTAAGCGCACATACAATTGTTTTACACAAACTTATCATGATAACATTAAAAATTACTCACCATTAGAGATTTTGTTTTCTGCGTCCATTTTTGACAATTTATTTTCAATGTGCGACACATGCTCACAGTCCGGTAAAACAACGAAGCATGTACACTTGTAACATTATTTTTCGACTACTAATAACATATGTCGTTTTCCGTGTAAAATATCTCCGGAATTAATAAAGTTAAAAATAAAATTATTTTGGTATAATGTAGAACGCTTTTTTTTAAACCTATTTCCGCAATAAAATCATTTTTGACGTATAGTCACATGTTGCGTTATTTAACCAAGGGTACGTATTATCTATTACATTACCATTGAGTTTCGGATGAGTACATTTTTTGTTATGTTTAACATTTGTCCCATGTTGGTCTGGGACTTAAAAAGAATGTGCCAACTGTGTTCCTTGTCTAGCATGTCGTAAAAAGCGACTCATGGTATACCGAGTTATGGGTATGCGATTGTGTAGGCAACAAGCCAGTTCTGTTTTTGGCTGAATGTGGTTAAAGGGTCCTGCTGTCTACTTTGACTCTGCCTACCCCTTCGGGGATTACGGGCGTGATGTTATGTATGTACGTATGTATTTTTAACGTACGGAACTTACTTAATATAGCTTACTTTTAGGCGTGAAAACGGAACATATATACAGAGTTACTTTTATATTTACAACTAGCAGCGCCCCGCGGTTTCACCCGCGTAGTTTCCGTTCCTGTGGAAATATGTGAATAAAATATAGCCTATGTTACTTCCGGATAATGTTGCTTTGCAATGGTGAAAGAATTTTTGAAATCGGCACAGTAGTTTTTATATTTATTCATTACAAAAATACACACACACACACACACAAAAATATAAAAATAGAAATCTTTTCTCTCTTTTTAATAATAGTATAGATGAGTGAGGTGCCTCCACAATAAGAAACTTTTGTAGTATAATGTTGCCTGTTAATGTAATTAAAATAATGTATGATGCAAAGTGATATAGTAGATATTAAGTTACTTAACTTGGCAACATATATATATGGGTATGTTTGCGTATGTTGCACTGTAGTGCTTCACGTAAGCGTCTTACGCAAAGGCATTGGAGGTAACGGCTTAAATGGTATACCTCGTCCAATTCTAGCTCCGACATCTCCACCTATATTTAAGACCCTAAGAATCTAGACCTAGACCTATCTAGACTGACCCGTTGGTCGAGTGGTCAGAGACCCTACCTACAAAACCGAGGATTGCGGGTTCGAATCCCGTTAGAGGCAAATGTTTCGTGTGATGAACATGGATATTTGTACTCGAGTCATGGATGTTTTTTAACGTATTTAAGTATGTCTATCCGTTCACCTAGTATCCATAGCACAAGCGTAAGCTTAGTTTGGGACTAGGGAATTGGTGTGTCAGTCAGAAGAATTTATTCATCTAACATACCTCTGATGATTCCTGGTTTTATCAGGACATATGATGTACATAGCATATGGAGGATATCATCACGCTTGTAATTTCCGGAGGGGTTGGCTTTCAAACAAACGCATTGAGTATGGTTTGGTGGAAAACGGAACCAATTACGGAAGGATTGCCAAAGATTTTTGCAATGCATGGAATTCGATGAATCTGCCATACAAATCTGGGCGACGTGAGAGTATACTAAACCCCTAAAATAGTTTACCTCTGGGATAATTTTTGAGTGTAATTTCAATGTTCTTCTGTAAGACGCTCGTCCATCGTATAGATTTCAGTTATGGGCAATTCATGACCTAATCCACATCATACAGAAACAACCACTTTATCAAGCGAAGCTTCTGATTCTCTTCTTTATTCTATGACGATCCTTTTACCGGGTGAAATACGTGCCTTACGTTAAAACGTTGTCCGTTTTTCCCCCTTTTCATGCTTTCGAGTTCTGATGCGTCGCATTATTATATTTTAGATTTATGGACCCCCAACTCTTTATGCTATATAATATGTGAGTTGGAGACTTTCTGATATGGAATAATAAAGTATTATTTACGACATCGATAGGACTTTTTCAATTCGGAGAAAGTTGTTGAACGCCAAATATTGCGCCTATTTTACCTAGTAGGCGCAATATTTGGCGTCAAAAGTGATTCGCTGCGTATTTTTTTTTTAATGATTTTCTACAAAAAAATACACTGTTCTGTTTTGTGACAATTAAGAAACAATCAATTAACAAAAAAGAAAAACTGAAAAAAATATGATTTTGTACCATCATGCAAATTAGTAGTGAATAAAATTTTAAAATTACAGGCTATTTTTGAGTATCGATTGAATATATATATAAATATATAATTTTATACGTAAATGCTAGCCAATAACTACACAATTATTAGCATCTTTGCGTTCCTAATGACATTCACAGCCGGGCTTCATTAGAAAATCATAGCAGATTTACCGATTATGGTTATTACATGGAAGGGACTGCCAATTTACCGTTATAACTGACAGGAGAATGAAATTAATCGGATTATAATTACAAACGCATTGTTTTCTGAATGTGTAGGATTACTTTACTGAACTAGTGGTATAAATCAGTATTTAGATTTTTGTAACTCAACGATGCGTATTATTTTCGATTGAATTGCCATTATTAATATTTATATATATTTTAATAATTTAAATGCTTAGACTATTTAGTAATTTTTTTCTACACCCCAGCTTCTCAGATTATTATCGCGTTTACTAACTAACTAAACTTCACGCCACTTTCCTAGCGGGGTAGGCAGAAAGAACCGCACGCCATATGGCTCGATCCTTACACACCTCACTCGCCTCTTCAACATTCATGATCCTTTTCATACAAGCTCTACGGTTTTATTGACTCCTAACATCACCTTCTGTTAATACACGACCAATAAGAACCAAAATAATCCTTTCTGATAATAACTGCTATTATGTTAAATGTTCCAGTTTTCTCATTATCTAACATTTATTTCTGTTTTAATCACATAAACATTCATATCACATTCAGACAAAAACCGAAACATGAAATTTGTCCCATGTTGGTCTGGGACTTGGCCCATGTTGATCTGGGACAAAAAAAAAGAATGTGCCAATTGTGTTCTTGCCTAGCATGTCTTAAAGGCGACTAATGGTATACGGGCTTTTGGGTATGTGACTGAGTAGGCGACGAGCTAGCCACTTATCACTATTTTTTCACAGCTTTCCGTCCAACCCAGCCCACTGTCCCATGTTGCTCTGGGACTTAAAAAGAATATGCCAACTGTGGTTCTTGCCTAGCATATCGTAAAAGGCGACTAATGGTATATCGGATTTTGGGTGTGTGATTATGTAGGCGACAGGTTAGCCGCTATTCACTGGCTTTTCACAATTTTCCATCTAACCCAGTCCGGCTTTATTTTTGGCTGAATGTGGTTGAAGGGGCATGCTGTCCCTTTGACTCTGCCTACCTCTTCGGGGATTATGGGCGTGATGTTATGTATGTATGTACCAATATACAAATAGTAGCCTAAGCAAAAGTTCTGTTTTCTACCAATTTGGAGTTTGGCATAGAGAAGTATGACCGGGACAGAGTCGTCCCGGTCCCCCAGTCCCGTTAGCATTTATGAATGCTAACCCCACAATAAGCGGTAGTTTCGCATGCGATCTATGCCGTCGGGGTCGGAATTACGTTACGCGCCCGCAGCACATTGGGGTCGCACGTAATCTCTCGACGCATCGCGAATTGTTGATCACTCATTACTGGCATTTAAACGGATATGAAGTCAAACCGCTGTTTATGGTTCGTAGTTTGATGGTAACGCAAATCATTGGTTAAGTTAGACAATTGGCAAGTAGGGCAAAGCTTATATTTGATGATGAGAACAGGGTAAGGAGATGAAGGTTTTTAGAAGAGCAAGTGATGATTTTTCCATAATTAGGTATAGGTACTTAGTCATAAATAAACCCTTCTTTATCTTGAGATGCAATATTTTAAACGTGTGAACACAAATACTAGAGCTTGAACTGACATGGCTGATGCAACCGTCGGACATGTATCAAAATTAAAAAGGCAAGTAGGGCAAAGCTTATATTTGATGATGAGAACAGGGTAGGGAGTTTAAGGTTTTTAGAAGAGCAAGCGATGATATTTTTCATAATTATAGGTTCTTAGTCATAAATAAACCCTTCTTCATCTTGAGACTCATTATTTTAAACATGTGAACAGAGCTTTAACCGACCTGGCTGCCTGTCAAACCGTCGGACATGTATCTCAAAATTAAAGGCATGGTCGCCATTAACTTCCACCATCGCTTCAAATGTCGAAGGTCGTTCGCATTGCGGTCACGTGCTCCCTGGGGAGCGCGCAAATTACTGATTGGGTGTGCGCGTTCCGTGTCGTTTGATTTGCTCTTAGCCCACTTTGAAAATTGAGGTATTTTCGATCGGAAGCATGTAATCATCTCGCCTGCAATCCTCAGATAGGCAGTCAAGGGTTAATATTTTAGAAAAGGTCGCTAGCTCATCACCAATCACATACACATCACCCAATATACCATTAGTCGCCTCTTACGACGTGCTAGACTAAGAATAGAATTGACACATTATTATTAAGTTCAAGACCAATATGGCATTCCATATAATTACTAAATCATTCATTTTCCTAGCGTTAATATCCCGTGCTAAGACGGGGTCCGCTTAGACCATGATCCAGGATTTAGCGAGTCTGGTAATTACATTGAAGCGACTGCCGATCTGACCTTCGTAACCCTTACATAGGGGAACCAGACAATTTTTTGGATCATGGTTACAAATTCAAAGTTGTTTGAATTTGCAGGTTTCATCACGATGTTTTCCCTCACCGTCGAGCTAGTGGTATAAATATGTACATAGATTTTTTAAAATCTAGAGGTACATGCCCGAGTTTGAACCCGCACTCCTCGGTTAAGAGGCGCGTGTCCTTACCATTGAGCTACCACCGCTCCTATATAATATAATATAAAAAAAATATAATTACTAAATATAATAATTAAATACTAAAATATTTTCTCCATATAATAATTAAATACTAAAATATTTTTTCTTATTGTTCAAACTTCTTAAGCTAAAAATGCATACCACCTACACGTTCTTAGACTTTAAACAAAGATTACTCAAGAAAAATAAATACAGAAGAGCAACTTGCAAAAACTACGCTTTAACCTACCTACACAGCGTCGATTTGTTCAGATAATGATTAAGGAAAGCTGCAAGACAAATAGCTCTGTCCGTTGCGCATGCACCGCGTTTGCAGTGCGGTCACGCGCGCCCCGGGTGCATCGCTGATTGCCCATATGTACGCGTTAGACGTATGGTGTCACAATACAGGAGGGCCAGTGAGGAAATGGTCTGAAGAAGTGCCGCAGATCGTTGTTGCACAGTTTCAGCAAAGTTTTCGATATTTTCACTTTGGGAAATTTAATTATTTTGTAAGCTTTATATATAAAGTTAATTTAAATAATGTTTTAAAACACAAACCTACTTACTCCTTACGGAAGTCTGCCTACTCCGTCAGGGAAATTGCGTTATGTTAGTTGGTTAGGTAGTTCTCTTGAGGAAATTTTATCATTTAAGCAAAACTGATTTTTTTCATTGACCGTTCATTTATCTTCGTGAAATCCGTTATTTAACACATATGGATTTGAAAACATTGTATTTACCTGGAATCGTAAAATGTAAACTACATTTTTTTTTATTGAGAACACCACTTTCATGTACAGCTAAAAATAACCATAAGCTTATTTTATTGCAAGTATAGTCAATTAAACAGAATTAAAACGGAAATGGTTTTATTTTAATAAATTAATATCAGACTACATCACATACCTATATTGAACTGACTCCGAGGAAAGTAGCTTAAGCACTTGTGTTACGGATATCAGAATCAACAGTGGTATTATGAATATATACTTTAATAAATAAAAATATTGGATATTAACACCACATAACAAATACAAGCATTCATCACACGAATGTTTGTTCTGAATGGGGATCGAACTAACTTAATTATTATTATTAACTTAAATTAAATATCTATTGACTATTTGAATACAAGCATTTCACATTGCGCGTTTTAACCTAATTGTAATATTTAGTATACTGTGGCTACATCTTTTCTGTTTGGCGTTGGCGTAGGTACCAAATCGGGGCGTAACGTCCCTGGGGCCTCTGCCGTCCGAATATTCTTTGGTATTTAACGTCTGAATGTACGATGTTTTATTCTCAGAGGACTTTCTGGCTTATTTATTTATTCTTTCGGAGTATTTATTTTGTACGTTACATTGGGTTGAGCAAGCGATCGCAATTGCGCTGCTGAATTGTTAAAATTAATGCAATATTTAATTTTCTCATGTTTATGTGTTTTATTATTCTCGTTCTATCTTTGGGTATATAAATAAACGGGCTGTGTTTGCAGTATATCGAGTTTCAAGTGTTTGTTTTCATACGAAAAACCACATAAATATTACAAAACTCATGTTTCGACAACGTTGCTCGCAACGTTTTCTTTGAGCTGAGAAGAATAACGTTAGGAAAAAGAAAATTTATTAAAAAATGTCGGGAAAAATTTTCATGCACCTTGACACAAAAAAACGATTCAAGCTCTTACCCCAGATAACGATTGTAGCGCTGTTTTTACAAAACACAATGCAGTCCTTTTTATTTTTTACTAAACTAAGTCTGTTGGCAGTAGGAAGCGCAAATAGCTCGAGCGATTTATTATCGCACAAGACAATGTCCTTTGTAAAGTTTTTTTGTATATTCTGATATCTGGGATATTCTAGTACAATTTCAAATGTAGAACTAAGAAATAAGTCTCATGGAATAATTAAACTACTATTACAAAGAAGTCCTTTTTAAAGTACCGAAATGAAAATGTTCGATTACAATAAGGAAAATAAAGGCTTTCGACAAAATAAAAGCGTCCTACTTTTCAAACATAATTAAATCTAAATCACGTGGATGTAAGTTGAAAAACTCTTTTACATTTATTTATTCTGATAGATAGGTATTATAAAGGAGAGACAATAAAATTTTTAGAAAAAAAAATAACAAAAGCGTAACCTTAAAATATTATTAAAATCGAAGAGACCTTTTGCTACGTAAAAAAAATATTCTGTACAAATTTTACAGAGAAAATTACAAAATGCTCTATAATCTAAAGCACTTTCTGTAAGCGGCACCGAAATTGAAATAGCCAACTGATATAGAGCCTCGATGTGAATTTAATAAAACACACCAACAGCTATTTATTTACAAAGTAGCGACGTTTTCCACTACACTACGTCCTTTGGTAGTGAGAGCCGCAAATAGCACGAACGATTTATCACTGCGAGACAATGCCCTCTGCAGCTTAAACGGGGCTCTGACGAGCGTTTAGTGTTATGAGATATGCTTGCGCTGTGTGTTGCGCAGACTATTCGTATACGATATTTGAAATAATGATCTTGTACAGTTTGCATTTTTATTGTACAAGTTCATTATATTGAGATCGTGGATAAGTTCATAAGTTTCTCATTTAAGCAACTACGCTGAAGATGCTATATTTGTGTGCTTTTTAAAGGACAAGAATGATCTCACTTGTCGGAATCATACACTTATAAACCATTCTAATTTATGCTAATTTGAAATTTTTTTTTTTCTTTTTTTTTTAACCATGAGTAAAAAAAAGGGTAATGATTACGTGACGAACAGAAGTTGAACCTTTTTAAGAAGTTTTCATAGCAACTCATCGCGATATATCTTCGTAAACATTTATGTTGTTACGATTCTGCACAAGTAAAACCGTACGCAGAAGTTAGTTTCTAAATAAAGCCCTCCTCCATCCCCTCTCGAGAGCAAGAATTATTTCACATGTCACCTCAAACAGTTAGCAACTGGGAGCCGTCTACGGTTACACTCCAATTTAACCACCTTTCAGGGTAGAAACTGCCTTCCAAGGAACTTTATACCTTACTCCACACTTCCAAAGTTCACAATTGTGCACGTTCTCCGTCTAAATTGAGAGCGATACGTACGAATTCGTCAAATATCCTTTACATAGCAATTGTGGATGTATGTATCACAACATTTTCGCTGATGGTTCTATTATCTATTGTTTAAAGAACAAAGGAGAATCTATTCAAAGTTTTTTGAATAGGCTTATACCGCGATACAGGTGAATGACCTGAAAAAATCGTACGCGTGATTATTTATGCTTATGGTTAATATTGAAAAACTTGTTATCATGTTCGTAGCGTTATGTCCCGTGCTTAGACGGGGTCCGCTTAGACCATGATCCAGGATTAAGCGAGTCTGGTAATTACATTGAAGCGACTGCCGATCTGACCTTCGTAACCCTAAGATAGGGGAACCAGACAATTTTTGGATCATGGTTACAAATTCAAAGTTGTTTGAATTTGCAGATTTCATTACGATGTTTTCCCTCACTGTAGAGCTAGTGGTATAAATATGTGCATAGATTTGAAAAATCTAGAGGTACATGCCCGGTTTTGAACCCGCACTCCTCGGTTAAGAGCCGCGTGTCCTTACCATTGAGCTACCACCGCTCCTCTAATATTGAAAAGCTTGTAAGGTTCGTTTATCACACCTTCAAAATGAATTGTTAAATAGACATTGTAAATATTAGTGAACAGAAATTATGTCAGAGGGACGCAATTTTATACAAATTAAATGGGTAACAATTGTTTTGATAAATTTCTAATGGAACACTAATATCTGATGATCTACGGGGTTGCAACAACTACATAGGTATTACAAAACATTATTATATATATATATATATATAATATTATGATTATAACGCGTTAAATAAACTGCTTGAATGTTAATCGTCGCTCCAGAATTTTGTAGTTACCAAATCACACTTGAACAAATAGTATAACTTAGTACATACATACATACATACATAACATCACGCCCATAATCCCCGAAGGGGTAGGCAGAGTCAAAGGGGCAGCAAGCCCCTTCAACCACATTCAGACAAAAATAGAGCCGGGCTGGGTTAGATGGAAAATTGTGAAAAAGCAGTGACAAGCGGCTAACCTGTCGCCTACACAATCACACACCCAAAACCCGATATACCATTAGTCGACTTTTACGACATGCTAGGCAAGAACCACAGTTGGCACATTCTTTTTAAGTCCCAGACCAACATGGGACAGTGGGCTGGGTTGGATGGACAGCTGTGAAAAAGGACTTATAACTTAGTGTTTACACAAATTATAATTTTATTAGTAAAATCACTTAATTACAAAATAAAAAAAAATATTGTAAGCAACAGAAACCCACAAAACTGGTTTAAAATAAGACTCATACTTCTGCCCGCGTCCATGTGTGAACCAAGAGCCCTCACTTGTGACTCGCGAATCCTTAAAACGGCCACTGCTCAATTGCAACCAGCAGACATAAAATATTTTAGTACATACATAACATAATATGACGCCCATAATCCCCGAAGGGGTAAGCAGAGTCGAAAGGACAGCAGGCCCCTTCAACCACATTCAGCCAAAAATAAAACTGGGCTGGGTTAGATGGAAAGTTGTGAAAAAGTAGTGACAAATGGCTAGCTTGTCGCCTACATAATCACATACCCAAAACCCGATATACCATTAGTCGCCTTTTACGACATGCTAGGCAAGAACCACAGTTGGCATTCTTTCAAGTCCCAGACCAACATGGTACAACGGGCTGGGTTAGATGGAAAATTGTAAAAATAATTTAGTGTTTGCACTTATTACATTTCACTTATTACAAAACATAATTAGACTCAAATCCGCAGCAGTAAAAAGCTGCATAAACCGCCTTGTCCCGAGCTGTCGGTTTAATTAAACCAAGTTAGTTGTAACGGCTAACTCAATTTCGTTAATATTCTGCCGCAATAATTCACAACTTGCCCCAAGAAACTTGGCTGTCTCATTTTATATTAAGAACTCCGTACTGAATAATAGCGTCCTTATAGCTACTTAATCTTTTTACGTCGTTCAGGGATGAAATTAGGAAAATGGAACTCACTTATTAAGCTACAAGTCTTTGTTGTTAAGTGTTATAGCCTTTCGAAACTGCGGTGATAAGTTATCGTTTTTGCTGGCGAGATTATATTTATTCCTAACTATTAGTAAATAAATGAATAAATTAGAAATGCCAAAGCAGCATATAGACAGAGGTCTATATGCTGCTAACATTATCATGCCTAAAATACATACAAGCCTTACTGTAACTGAGGTGCAATTTTATTGACTGTATTGGAACATTTAAATAATATATATATACATACATAACATCACGCCCATAATCCCCGAAGGGGTAGGCAGAGTCAAAAGGGGCAGCAGGTCTTTTTTATATTTATAATGTCGACCAAATATCTTCGTGTGGTATATTTTATGTAAATATCACTTAAGGGGCTCCTAAGTAATTAAAAAAAAAAAAAATTGAGGCAACTGACAAAACATTTCGTTTTGAAACAAAAAAAAATAAAATTGGAATAATTTTTTTTTACAAAACGGATAATGCATTAAATATTAACAAAGATTTTTGTTTCGGCAAAGTTCCATAATATATGTTTATTGAATAGTACGGTAAGCTGTGCCAGAAATTACATCATAGGGCACAATATTAGAGAGTGCTCGCTAAGACCTAATTAAGCTAATATATTCCGACCTCGACCCCAATCGACAGATAACCTCGTTGGCACAAACCGCAAATGCTTGGCCGACAGAATAAATGCTTACACGTAAAAAGGCAAGGGAACTTTTTAATGGACTGATTTAATATGTATGTATAGTATAGTTTAACGCTGAGAGACAATGCCATGAATAAACCTGGATTTGTGGAAACAATGAGTGTCATCATAAACTATATTGAGGAATTTCCCTTCGATGTAAATCAATGTTTTAATAATAACTAGCTGTCCCGGCGAACTTCGTATCGCCCAGTAATTGACATTTAACATTGACAGATACGAATCCCACCGTTTTATATGAGAAAATACTTTTGTTTTTATTTTGTTTTATCGTCAATTTTTCAGTGTTTTTAATAGTTATTCTGTTATTCTGGACGAAGACAAATCCAACAAATCAAAAACAACGTAAATCGGTTCAGCCGTTCTCGACTTATAAGTGGTGTAACAAACACGACTTTGTTTTATTTATATAGATTTCCTAAGTGATATGGTCAGAACAGATCCAATTAGATAAGAATATTTTTAACGCTGAAGACATTATAAAAATCTTCTTGCTTAAACTTACTAATCTTCGTTGCTTGATGGAGTTATGTTGACGTTACTAAAGCTTCAAAATATATCTCATATTTTTGTACTGGCAATAATCAAACAACATTATGGTATAGTATTAAAATTGATTCTCAGAAGAACAGTTGTTTGTTGACCTTTATGTTCTGTGAAAAATATTTAGGACTCCACATGAATCCACTTAGCACCGATGAGTAGTTGGTATTAAAATTTCTTGGTCTCTTCCGAGACTAAAATTTCAAAACTAAAATTTCACTTTAATATGTTTGTAGAAGTCGGCAATCATTAAGCGATCCACTTCAACTTCAATAGGCATTCAGGAGGTTTTAGATTTCACCAGTCCAGTTAGAAGTGGATTATGTTCTATCTTGAAGATTTTTCTGGGCAGATACGAATAAGGCATATCACCAATCAATGGCGCATTTTTGATAGTCGTTAAGACCTTTTTCCGACCGTATTTCATATAATGCAAAGGTATCTAGTAAAGATATTGACTAGCTCGATGGCGCATTTGTAGTGATCCTACCCCATGCGCCAAGAGTTGTGGGTTCGATCCATACCCAGGACAAACATTCGTGTGATGAATAATTGTGTTTGTTCTGTGTCTGGGTGTTAATATCCAATATTTAAGTATATATTTGTAATACCACTGTTATGTCCCATGTTGGTCTGGGACTTGGCCCATGTTAATCTGGGACAAAAAAAAGAATGTACCAACTGTGGTTCTTGCCTAGCATGTCGTAAAAGGCGACTAATGGTTTACGGGCTTTTGGGTATGTGATTAAGTAGGCGACGAGCTAGCCACTTGTCACTCCTTTTTCACAGCTTTCCATCCAACCCAGCCCACTGTCCCATGTTGGTCTGGGACTTAAAAATAAAATGCCAACTGTGGTTCTTGCCTAGCATGTCGTAAAAGGCGACTAATGGTATATCGGGTTTTGGGTGTGTGATTATGCAGGCGACAGGTTAGCCGCTTGTCACTGCTTTTTCACAATTTTCCATCTAACCCAGCCCGGCTCTATTTTTGTCTGAATGTGGTTGAAGGGGCTTGCTGCCCCTTTGACTCTGCCTACCCCTTCGGGGATTATGGGCGTGATGTTATGTATGTATGTATGTACCACTGTTATATCTGATATCCGTAACACAAGTACTTAAGCTACTAATCTCGGAGTCAGATCAATGTATGTGATGTAGTCAAAGATAAAAACAAATCGTGAAATCTTTCAGATATGTCCCAAATAGTAACCATTATAAATCTAGTTCAAATAAGTCGACAAGTAAAAAAATGAGTAAAAGAGAAACTCCGTTTTTAAAAAAAAGCTTGAGACTAGATAAAATTCAAATGAATGCTATTTCGAACCTGTTTACAAACACATATAACAAAATACCAATTACATTTTACGGGGAATTAATTCAATAGACTCGCGAACGGAACTTTTATTAAAACAACGCGAACATTTAAGCCCAAAACTGTAATAACACTGTTATCAAAACAATCAAGTCGTTCCATTAAAACTAACTGGTCCACAAGTTATGATCGTCTTCTCAAAGTTCCATCTAAGTGTTTTGGTCGAGTGCCAAGTACGATTTGAAAAATGATTGTCTCGTACACTTGGGATTCTTAGTTATATTTCTATTGAGAGTGCTTCTGCCTAGCTTGGTTGCATTTTTATCTTCCGCAAGCTGTACCCGCGGTTTCACCCGCGTTTATGGTTAATAGCCTATAGCAGGGGTGGTGAACTTTTTTAAATAAACGTGCCAAAGTTTCTAAAATGTCAATATAATTGGTTCTTTAAGTGCCCGGGGAGCGGTTGACGTGGCATCTATTGTCATTGGTACATTTGTGATATCAAATAAAAAGCGTGCCCACCATCTTGTATGACGTGCCACCTATGGCAAAATATATAAATTTTCTTGTAAATAAATAAATAAATATGTATATAAATTTTTGAGATAACACTGTTGGAAGTTCATTTATGTATGTTAGAAATAGTAAACAACCCAGGACACTTCCTTGCGGGATAGACCCAAACACAGGACTAACGGACGAATTAAATTGCTCTAACAAGTGTTTTATTTCGACCGACCGACTGACCCGTTGGTCGAGTGGTCAGAGACCCTGGCCAGGAAACCAAGGGTCGCGGGTTCGAATCCCGCTAGAGGCAAATATTTCGTGTGATGAACATAGATATTTGTACTCGAGTCATGGATGTTTATAAACGTATAATTTAAGTATGTCTATCCGTTCACTTAATATCCATTGCACAAGCTTATAAGCTTAATTGTGGACTAGGGAATTGATGTGTCAGTCTGAAGAATTTATTTATTATTTATTAATTATTATTTATTTCATTTAAATATATATATTAGAGGAAGTATGAAAGTGGCACCAGTGAAAGATAAGATGAGAGGAAACCGTTTATCTTGGTATGGGCATGTGATGAGAACAGAGGAAGGACATGTGACAAAGAGAGTGATGAGTAGGTATGAATATTAGTGGATGGAGAGGAAGAGGAAGGCCAAATAAGAGATGGATGGATTGTGTGAAAGATGATATGATTAAAATGGAAGTGGATAGCTTGATGACGGCTGACCGGGACGTATGGAAGAAGAAGACATGCTGCGCCGACCCCAGATGAACTGGGAGAAGGGCAAGAGGATGAAGATGATTTCATTTAAATGTGTAATAGCCTGTAACACATGTACGAAGACGTTAATAAAACCATCAAATCAATAATACCATATTCATTGCCGTCTCTCTATAGATAGCAAGTACCACAAGGCACGCGATGCATCAGGACCCGACTGCTAAATGGGCCAATTTACATGTCAAACGTAAACCGCTGTAATGATTTGAAATTCACCTGAAGAAAGTTGAACAAAGGAAACTGGAAACCTTTGTATCGCGGCTCTAATTATACAATAGTTAGTGTGCCGTTTGTATGATATTTTGGCTCTTGTGTTGTCGCTTTTGTTCGTGCATTTGCAGTCTGTAAGTGCTGATTCATGAATCATCAGTTAACGATTGTTTCTTTTGTAATTTAAAATTGAAATATCTTCAGATAAAAGATATTAAACAAATGGGAGTATTTGTCACAAATATGACTTAGGACAGTTCTTATTAAATTTGGGGCTGTCTGTGGCTTTCAAGTTATACAAAGATAATTATTATATCCTCCGCGATTAGGCTGTTTTTCATGGGATAATGTCCTCCTAATCAATATCGATCGAGGCGGTCATCTCAAGAAGGATTAGCCATATACACAGGAGATGATTATTGTGCACAAGTGTGTGTAAAAACACAAGTGCACTCTCTATTCTTTCACTCTCATAGTCCAGTTAGACGGCAATTTGACATTACCGGAGAGAGGTCAGGCGCAGGGCAAACGGCTTAACGTGCTTTTCGAGGCACGGGGGTGATTAAACCGCCAACTTCCTGACTCCGGACTCTTACTGAGTACCTAATTTCAATATTGTAATAACCAGCCACAAATTTTTGGCCCAACCGGGATATTGAACCCGGAACTCTTGGTCCTTAGGCGGCGCTTGCTACCACTAGGCCAACGAGGCAGTCAATTCATGGGATACTACATCAATGTTTTGTTTGGTACAAGAAATTAATACATAATCTAGTAGTTTGTAGGTCAACTTAATTAACTGAAAATAATTTAATTCATCATTAGGGTATTCTGAGCATGACAAATACCTATTAGAGTATGATATCTAGATTTGTACTATTGTACTAACTTAGCTCAGACTTCGCGTCAAACACAAAAAGCACGTACCTATTTACTGATCTCAAAACGTTTACTTAAGCGAAACTCGTTTTTGTTGAAACGAAAGGTTCTTAGGATTTTGACTGATTTACCACAGCATCATAATACCATCAAAGGAAATGTTTTAACGTCAAAATCCACTTTCTAGAAAACAGACTTACTGTGTCCCGTGTTAGTCTGGGGCTTAAAAAGAAAAGAATGTGCCAACTTTGTTTCTTGCCTAGCATATCGTAAAAAGCGACTAATGGTATATTGGGTTTTGAGTATGTGATTGTGTAATCTAACCCAGCCGTTTTATTTTTGACTGAATAAGGTAAAAGAGAACTGCTGCCTGTTTGACTCTGCCTACCTCTTCGGGGATTACGGGCGTGATGTTATGTATGTATGTATGTATGTAGACTTACTGCAACATAAACCATAGACAATATTGTCTTTTTCTTGGAAAAACGACGCCACTGATGTTTTAGCATATAAAGGCTTTTTCATGACACAGAAAGCATTTTGCACTCTACATTACGTAAGCGCTTATTTAAATAACTCTCTCGTACTATGTGTGTGTTATTTCTTAACTAACTAACTAACTAAACTTCACGCCACTTCCCTAGCGGGGTAGGCAGAGAGAACCGCACGCCATATGGCACAATCCTTACACACCTCACTCGCCTCTTCAACATTCATAATCCTTTTCATACAAGCTCTACGATTTTTATGACTCCTAACATCACCTTCTTTTAATACACGACCAATCTGGTCGTGGTAGGTGAGCCTGGGCCTTCCGCGGCTCCTACATCCTTCCACATTCGCATTGTATATCTGTTTAGTCAATCTTTCGTCATCCATTCTTTCCACATGTCCGAACCACCGGAGCATGCCTCTTCTTACCTTGACTCCGACGCTGTCCTTTAGACCAACTCTCTTTCTTACATCATCATTCCGAACGCAGTCTGTGAGCGATACACCGCTGATTTTCCGCAGCGCACGCATTCGCATTTTTCATGACACAGAAAGCAAATTGCACTCTACATTGCGTAAGCGCTTATTTAAATAACTCTCTCGTACTATGTGTGTGTTATTTCTTGGAAACTTTATTCTGACTTTTTTAAGAACCATTAGAATGTTCGTTGTGTTTGATGCGTCTCAATTTCAATAATATTTTATAATATGAATATCCGACTACATCAGACTACATCTCATACATTGATCTGACTCCGAGATAAGTAGCTTAAGCACTTGTGTTACGGATATCAGAAACAACAGTGGTATTACAAATATATACTTAAATATTGGATATTAACACCCAGACACAGAATAAACACAAGTATTCATCATATGAATGTTTATCTTGGCTAGGGATCGAACCCATAACTCTTGGCGCATGGTGAAGGGTCACTACCGAATGCGCCATCAAGCTTGTTGATAATATGAGGGAGTATCCCAGAATCAATTTATCTATCTAGAGACCACTTCACAGAAATAGGTGAATAATTGTTTTATGATTTTAAATTTGTGCAAAATTGGTGCATTCACTATGTTACGATGTTATAAAGTGATCTATACTAATATTATATAGAGAAAAGATTAGTATTTTTGTATTTTATGTCTGTGTGTGTGTCTGTTTGTAATGAATAAACTCCAAAACTACTGTGCCGATTTTAAAAATTCTTTCACCATTGGAAAGAATTTTTAAAATCTACATTATCCGGAAGTAACATAGGCTATATTTTATCCCCATATTTTTACAGGAACGGGAACTATGCGGTTGAAACCGCGGGGTGCTGCTAGTGTAAATATACATTTTCGATCAATCCACTTTTGGGACTTATATCGAGTGTGGGGTGTCCAAAATACTTTTATCATTGATGAAACTCTTAGCAAAACAAAACAATCCAAAAATCCTTGCAAATAATCGTTTGTATTTTTTTAAACGAATAACGTACATGCAAACGGACATTAGATGTTAATTAAAAGCTAATAATAACATATCAAGTTAATTTTCCACAGTAAAAATATGGATGAATGTTCAACTGTAACAGATTAATATCGCTAAAGGAAACAATGTATTGAGCGTTGCCTTGCGCTTTTGTGGAGATAGATCGCCATTGTGAACTTACATTCAATTCGTTTAATACCAGATGCATCTTGATAGTATTTGATCACACATAAATCCCAACATATCTATTGCATTTGTATTAAATTTTATAGAGAGAAATACATAACATCATGCTCCCAATCCCCGAAGGGGTAGGCAGAGTCAAGGGGCAGCATGCCCCTTGAACCACATTCAGCCAAAAATAAAGCCGGGCTGGGTTAGATGGAAAATTGTGAAAAAGTTGTGACAAGTGGCTAGTTCGTCGCCTACTCAGTCACATACCCAAAAGCCTGTAAACCATTAGTCGCCTTTTATGACATGCTAGGCAAGAACCACAGTTGGCACATTCTTTTTTTTGTCCCAGATCAACATGGGCCAAGTCCCAGACCAACATGAGACAAAAAGTATAACTATTCTTTATTATCGGAGTATAAATATTCTTTATCTAAGATCTAATTTGTTTGGTTCTTTATTTAAAGATTACGTAGCAGAGATAGAACAGTCGCTTAAATGTAATTACCAGACGCGCTAAATCCTGGACCATAGTCTAAGCAGACCCCGACTTAACACGGTACACAACACTAGGAGGATTATGATTAAGAGTATTTCATAATAACGTCCCACATAGACTCACAAAATGATTTATGTATTAACTCACTAACGTAGTGCATTAATAAATACATAAATCATTGTCTACATACATAATGGCTGAAATAAATAGAAATATAAAGTCATTTGTCTCTTGTGGCAACAATAGCCATTTGGAATCTTTGTCAATGTCGGAATATGCCGGCAGATGACAAATGGTATTATAGGAGAAAAAATTACATTATCTATTTGCAGGGATCTTCTGTGCGAAAGAGACGACATAAGCAGCAAGTAGAGTTGACATTAACAAATAACTTGTTCATGTCGTGCTTATTCGGGGTCCGCTAAGACCGTGATCCAAGATTTAGCGAGTCTGGTGATAATAGCGATATTAAAGCGACTGCCAAACTGACGTATCCCCGATAGGGAACCAAGCAAATTTTGATCATGGTTACACATTCATAGTTTTTTGAATGTGCAGGTTTCCTCACGATGCTTTCCCTCACATGTCGAGCTGGTGGTATAAATACATACAGATTTGAAAAATCCTGAGGCATGTTCCTGGGTTTGAACCCATACCCCTTGGTTGATTGTGAATGCATTTTCTGTCTAACAAAAAATCTTAGAATATGCTATGTATATAAAGCACATAAAAAAAATGTTTATTTCAACTTAGTTATCATGATTAGCATTTTAAATTAGTTCCTTAAGTTAAAAGAATTTCTGGAACAATTCCAATAGTAGTAACTAGTTCCAGAGACTTTCCTATTGATAGTGTTAAGAAGGTCATCCTCTTTTATGACTTTAAGTCAAAGTTAAATTGTGATTTATTATGTACTTGTATTGGTTCGAAAGAATGATCTGGTAATTGTCACATACAAATGATTATTATGGTTCTACCATCGGTACGGTATGTTGTGCATTTTAGTTGTCATGGCTACAGACAAATTTTGCTTAATACAAATTTTGCCTAAATTTTTCACTATTTTGCTAAACAATCCACTTTGCAGGTAAAATATCAATTCACTCCAAAACACACCCGAGCCAAAGTCCATAATTGAAAGCGTGTAGCAACGTGATGTAACGTGACGGAGATAAAGTGAAGAGCAAAACCCGACAGTTGACGGGAAAAACGTCACCTCCTACAAACTGCATCCTGCATGCAACCCGACTAAATTGATAACTCCCAACACCTTATCAATTTGGCTAACGAACTGGGCGCCCTAATTCGCCAGGTCTGGCGCGAGCCCAAGCGGTGGCGTTACTTAGCGCCGAAATTATTACGTGACCCACTTTTGGCCCTCGCCGCGTGACAGTATCACGTGACAAAGTAACAGCAATATCACGGACGTTTCAGTGGCTGTCTCGTTTCGAATGCTATATTTGCTGTTGGTGAATTTAATAACTGTTGATGTAATATGCTATAAAGGATGTTTGTATCTACGATATTGTCGCTTGACTTTGTAGAAGTGTGTAATTTATTAGCAGAAAATTACGATATTTATGGGAGAAACTTACTTTATGTTAATAACCAATAAGTACTTCACTTAAGTTCCTATTTGTAGTATCAAAATCAAAATTTGTTAACAGATAAAAACTAAAAAAATTTTTTTTTTTAGTACAAATAGCAGATATTACGAGTAGTAACTGAATTTGATTTGTTAAAAAAATATAAGATTGTGCTTAAAATAAAAAAATAAAGCATTCCATGCAGACTGTCGTTCCTCTATATATTTGTAAAAGAATGCTTAAAGGCCCTTTTAAATTGAAGGCATATATTAAAATAATTTCGGATTAAGCATGCTTCATTATGTTGAGGCATAAAGAATGGAGCATCTAAATACATATATGATACGGGTTAGGGGGAAACTCGCCCGTGGGCCGCGGCCCAATTTGTACACATTGGAAACAGTAGTGGTAAACTTGTCCGAATGCGCCGGCCAGATTGCCACGGCAGAATTGAAACGTGGTACATTCGACCAATAGATGTTTTAATTAATTAAATAAGAATAATAAGTGCAAATAAAACATTATTACCTCTATTTAAAGTTATATTTTGTTCCATTATAAAATATATAATGGACTGGACTGGACTGGACTGTGGCAACACCGCTAGGAACATCTGATTTCGTTTGTCCCGGTTTTAAATTTTGTAATTAAATATTAATTCTCATTAAATGGCCATTTAAACGTCACTAAACAAACAATTGCAATACGATTAATGTGTGTGTATATTAATTAGTGATAAAATCTACGTATATTAGTGATAGTGAGACGAGAAATTTGTGAGGTAGATGACAGTTTAAATTTAAATTTAAGTGATCATTGTTTATCTCTCTAACTCGGTAAAATATATATTTTTGGTAAATAATTGTGTTCAGTAAGTAGTAACGATCAAATATTTGTTTATTATTTAATTAAACCACCGAGGTTACTTTTATAACCTCACTAATTGTGTAAACAACTCCTCGGTACTCACGTACCGCTTGCTTATTACCGTACGCGTACGTGCTTAGCGCGTAGTTGTATCTCGTGCTAAATACGACAAAATATAATCGTTAAGATGCTTACTCGCAGCAAGGCCTTAGCTCGCCAAGGGGAGCCTGGACTCAGCTCGTCTCGTCAGGCAGAGTCAAGGCTAGACCTAGCTTTGAGGGAATTAAAGGCTACCAAGGAGGAGGTTACACAATTAATTAGGGAAAGAGAGGACAATGAGAAGGAATTGTTGGATGTATTGGGTAGAAATGGCAAGTTAAAGAAGGATATGGCTGAGTTGCATACTCAACATATAACTGTAATTGAGGAGCGGGACAAACTTCAATTAATAGTAGACGGGTTTGGTGAGTGCAGTCAGGAGTACGTCCACAACCTGAGACGGGTCACAATGCTGGAGCAGGAACTACAAGAGGCTCACCACCAAATCAGCCACCTGGAGACGAAGAAACAAGACCTGGCTGCTTCCCAAACCCAAAGCTTATTTGAGGAACTTATAGGTAGTGCGCCCAGTCTTATTCCTGATGCAGGTAACATGCTCCCCACTTTTACCATAGACCTGACCAGTGATGATACAATTTGTTCCACGGCTCCAGTTGGGATTGTTAATTGCAGCAGGAATAAGTTTAAAAGATATGTCAAAATTAATAGATATATTAAAAGAACCCAGAAATTAGTAAAACAACAAAAAGGGTCTTGTTGTAATGTAAAATGTATCAAAGAAAGACAAAGACTAGGGGATGAATTAGATTTATATACTTTAACCTTAGATAATAATATCACTAGCCATGAAAAAGATATACAACAATTAGAATATAAGATACAGTTGTTGAAAGAATCCTTGGACAATATGACCAGTAGGTACATAAGTTCCAAGAAGGAGAATGAGGAACACATTTTGGCATTGAAGAACCTTTTAAATACATCGACTTTAAGTAGCAATAACCCAGATAGTATAGATATAAATAATGTAAACAGGTCTCAGTCAGCGTGTGACTCATCATTCTCAGATAAGAAATGTAATAACTTGTCATTATTATCCTGTACAAACAGTACTAGCAATTCCTTCGCGCGGACGGATATTGTAGGAACACAAAATATTGTTATGTTTAGTGACGAGTTAGGCAAAAATATGGGCCAATATATGAGTAACAGCATGGGACAACCGATCCTAAACTATTGTTTACCTAACATGCCATATAATTAAATAATTAAGAAAATTAATAAATCTGAATTCCCAGAAAACACTACTTTGATATTGTTGATTGCAAATAGGGGAAATTTAAACAAAAACATGTTTATAAAATGCTTTGATTGTTTAAATAATTTAAAGATAAACAAAATTGTAATGTTTACACTTCCCTACAGTAATTGTTTGCCACAATCAGAAAATAATATTAGATATAAAATAAATTTGACTATGAGTACTTTGACATGTAATTATAACTATAAAGATAAATTCCATTTGATTGACTGCAATAGCTTGACATATAATTTAGCTAGTAATTTAACAACTAATTTTAGTATGACAAAAGATAATTTTTATCTTTCTAATTTCTTTAAAAGACAAATAGCATCTTCGCTATCTTATTATATTAAATCAGTCAAGTATTTGGCTACCCAACCTGCTTTTATTGAGCAGAATAATTCTGACATTTGTTTGAATTTGGAAGCTTTTCCAAATAATTTAAATTATATCATAAGACAATAGAGAATACCTCTTGCGAATTAAATTTAAAGACTAAAGGAAAGTCAGATTATATAAATATTGTTCATCAAAATATTCAAGGCTTTCCTGGGAAAGAATATGAATTAGAACTTTGCCTTAATAAAATGAATATACATGTTGTATGTCTCACCGAACACTGGTTACGGCAGTGTGAGTTATTAATTAGTATAGACAACTATAAGGTCATAAGTTCGTTCACTAGATCGACCGCTATAAGGGGTGGGTCACTTATATTACTGCATAACTCATTAAAATCAAAAGACCGTACCGATATAACATCTCTTTCTATTGAGCGAACCATTGAGCTATCATGTGCAGAGCTTGAGCAGTACATCATTGTCTGTGTGTATAGGCCTCCATCTGGCAACTATATCTTATTCGAATCCACAATGGAAGAGGTTTTAAAAAAAGTTTGTAAATGTAATAAAAAAGTAGTTGTATGTGGAGACTTTAATATTAATATTTTAGAAAATAACTCACAAAACTCGACTAGGTTTTTAAATCTATTTAAATCCTTCGACCTTCACGAGCTCTTTTACGAACCTACCCGAGTAACTTCCACATCGGCTACTTGCCTAGACAATATTTTCTGTAATTGTAAAGTGATTGAAAAATCTATACTTAATTTTATACATTCTGACCATACTGGGCAGATGGCAATGTTTGAGTATCATCATGCACGTAATTTATCAAATATTAGTTTTAGACCAATAACAGTTTCCCGCGTTGAACAATTTAAAAAATCAATATATAATAAATTCGCTGATATCACATTCGTAGAAAGTAATATTAATAACTTATATGAACATCTATTTAACACAATCAAAGAAGAATTTAATACTATTTTTACTAAAAAAGTTATCAAAGTAGACAATCCAAAAATTCAATTCAGTGATTGGGCTACTAAAGGTATTTATAAAAGTAGGCGTACACTATTTGAGTTGTATGCAATTAAAGCTAATTGTAATGATGTAAACACTATAGATTATGTCAGAAAGTATTCTAAACTTTTCAAAAAGATATGTGCAACTGCTAAGTCTAATTATTTAAAAAATAAAATAAAAAATTCCAGTAACAAAATTAAGGCTACCTGGAAAATTATTAACAAAGAGACTTGCAGAAATAAAATACAAGATCATACTTATTCACTTCTCATTGACAATCACTGTGTAAATGCTGATGCTGAAGTAGCAGATGCATTCGAATCATACTTTTCAAACATCCCTGTTAAAATTACTAACGATTTACATTCTTGCCCACGTACTGCTCAATCTTACCTCAAAGACAATGTACGGCAGTGTCAAAGCTCCTTCAGTTTCTCCCATATCGATGAGATAACTATTTTGAAGAATTTTAAAGAATTAAACCTAAAAAAAACTGAGGACTTGTGGGGAATATCAGTGGATATTTTAAAAACTATTATATATACCATTGCCCCTCATTTAGCTGTCATCTTTAATAAGTGCGTAGACACAGGCAATTTTCCAAATTTAATGAAATTCAGTAAAGTTATACCCTTATTTAAGGCAGGGGATAAAAATGACCCTTCCAATTTTAGACCAATATCTATTTTGCCAGCACTTAGTAAAATTTTTGAAAAAGTAATATTAAACCAGTTACTATTTTACTTTAAACAAAATGATCTGTTACATAGCAAACAATTTGGCTTCACCAAAGGCAGATCCACCACTGATGCGGGAGTAGCACTTGCTAAACATATCTTTGATGCTTGGGAACATAAAAAGGATGTTATAGGTATTTTTTGTGATTTGTCTAAAGCTTTTGATTGTGTTAATCATGAAACCTTGCTTTTGAAATTGCAGCATTATGGTATCTCTGACGTTGCATTAAGTATGTTAAAGTCATATCTTAGTGACAGAATACAACAAGTTAGTATTAATGGAATTAATTCTCCAGGCGCTCCTCTACTTATGGGAGTGCCCCAGGGCTCTATATTAGGACCATTACTCTTTTTAATTTACATAAATGACCTTCCCTATTATACTGAAGGCCTATGTGAGACAGTGTTATTTGCGGATGATACGTCCTTAATTTTTAAAATCGACAGACACAAAGGTTCCTATGACGATGTAAATAATACTCTCTCACAAGTTTTGCGTTGGTTCACTGTCAATAATTTACAACTAAATGCCCAAAAAACTAAATGCATTAAGTTTACAATGCCTAACGTCCGACAAAATAACGCTAATATACTTATGAATAACGAAAATATTGAATTCGTTAATTCCACAACCTTTTTGGGCATAACTATAGATTCTAAACTCCAATGGGGTCCTCATATATCTGCCCTGGCGGGAAGACTTAGTTCAGCTGTATACGCAGTTAGGAAAATAAGGCAACTGACTGATATTGAAACGGCAAGGCTTGTTTATTTTAGTTATTTTCATAGTGTTATGTCATACGGTCTGTTGCTATGGGGCACCGCTTCTGACATACAAACAATATTTGTGTTGCAGAAGAGGGCTATTCGATCCATATATGGCCTCAGACCTCGTGACTCACTCAAGGCATTATTTAAAGAAATAAATATACTTACCATAGTTTCTCAATTCATTCTCGATTGCATCATCTATGTACGTAGCAACATAGATGAATTTCATAAAAAATCGGATATTCATAGTCTTAATACACGAAATAAACACAAACTTGCCGTCCCAAAACTCAGACTTGGTAAGATAAGTAGCTCATTTGTGGGCCTAAGCATAAAAATATTTAATAAATTGCCACAAAATGTAACTGAATTACCTATAAATAAGTTAAAGATTTTTATTAAATCACGTTTAATGATAAAGGGTTACTACAAAGTAGAAGATTATTTAAATGACAAAAATATTTGGACAAGATAGTCTGCTCGCACGCACAGTGAAATTTATATTTTTAATTTATAATGTCACTAAATTAGATATATAAGTAGGTACATAAGAACGTATTTAAAAAAAAGGCCATCTGTTGAGTTTCTTGCGGCACCTCTTCTCAGCAGGCCATTCACGTCGAGGTGCTGGTAGGGCAAAAAAAAAAAAAATGTTTGACGTGCAAAAGAATTTGTTATGAATCCACTTGCAGAATAAATTATTTCATTTCATTTCATTTCATTTCATTTCATTTCATTTCATTTCATTTCATATAGAAAAACAACAATTTCTCACTAACAAAAAACCACGCAATCCAACTTATAAAACTAATTTGGATGGTAGAATCAAGATACTTGCTTAGTACAGTTTATATTCGTGTAATTTGGCAGGTCTGGTGCAAGCCCGAGCGTTGACGTCACTTAGCGCCAAAATTATTACGTGACCCATTTTTAGCCTTCGCCGCGTGACAGTATCACGTGACAAAGTAACAGCAATATTGTGGGCGATTTAGTATGTGCCTCGTTACAAATATTTGGAGTTGGTGATTTTTAGGGCGATTTAAGTCATAAGAAATGATCTTTATAATTTTTTTACTGTTTTTGCGAAAAATGCTACTTAATATACACGAAACATTTTTGTTCGCCGCCGGCGCTCCAAATCACCATAATTTTCTTTTAAACTTCACCGCGGGCAATATTAAGTGACAAAGTGACAGTATTAATATTGACTTTTATTATAATTTTAACCGTTTCAAATCAGCCTTCTCAAGTTAGATTCTCAAGGATTCTTCTCGGTAGATGAAACATTCCGAACCGGTGGTAGAATCATATCTCTTTAACAGTTTTTGACGATTTATAAGTGTTTCGTTGAAACCTATATAAATAAAGAATATTTTGACTTTGACTTTGACTTTAGTAACCGTTTCAAGTGTGCTCCTCCAGTATCTTATTTTTTTTTTACTGGATGCATATGAACATTTTCACATACAAAAATCATATTTTTTCTTTATTAAATTAGTACAAAAGCCAAATATTGCAGGAAGTTGGAAAAATACATTCAGCAGTATGAAAACTTGGGCTTGCAATTTGATCTGTCACACCCTCGTTTCTGTTATGAAGTAATAATAGCTTTTTTGGGCGCCGTAACTGAAGGGAAAAAATGCAACTCTCACAGACCGTAATTTTACTGTCCATTCGTTTGTCTGGTCATTTGTGAAGGCATTTTTCAGAAGTGGGCATATAAATGAGAAAGGTTTTTACTTGAGAGGGGGGATGTAATATATCTTTATTGATGTAGACCTCAAAAAACACTTAAGCCAAATGATTGTGTTAATAGACAATAACTACTTATAGACTTTGCCACATCACTTTATCAGCTTATCTTATTTAATTTTATTTGCAATAGAAAATTCGTAGAGTAGCAACATGTGAATTCAAACAAATTTGACAATATATGCATACATTATAGTCGTGATAGAAGGTACCTATAGTCTGAACCCAATCAAACTTGTTCCAAGGTCAAGTTTATTATGGAAGTATAGCAAATAGTACTAAGTGCCGAAATTATAACGTGACCTACATTTCGCTTTCACCCCGTGTATCTCGTGACAAAGTAACAGCTATATCAGGACTGACGGCGCCTGTGATAATATAATTCACAGAGCTGTGATTTAGTGGAGGTCTGATTTCGAATGTGATACAGAGAGCAAGGATTTACAGAATATGAACGGACCTAATATTAATAAATCACAGTCGCGTATTGGTTGGAGTTGTCACTGAGAACTTTGAATTTAATTTGAATTTAACTAAATTGAAAATTGAATTTATTGTTAAACAACAACACATTTTGATGGCGGAAATAGATATAGGAGTATATTTTAAGCTCAGATTTGCCTGCAGCTTCGGACACATGAAATTTAGTCTATTAAAGAGACTATTTAGTGTGTCCTTTGGGATCTATCATTTTTTTAATGCAGTGACTTATATCCTTTCTTAGATTTCAAACTTTAGGCGTTACAAATTTCGTTTTCATTTGCATGCTACTAGCGTTTATGCTAATGTCCTTCTTTGGAATCGGATGAATGTGTATGATGAGGTCTGATTAATATTCAATTTAATTGATAGCAAGTCATTGTTGCTTGAAATTCGATTGCTAATAGCCAAGTGATTGTCTTTGTTTCAGATCTCAATAGAAGTTCTGTAAATAGAACTCTTTAAAGAGAGTGAATGTCTTACAATTTTGCTTAAACGCTTTCTTTATTATAACAGCAATTAAGAGGCTGGCTGCAAGTGCATAACTCTGCATTACAATACAAGACAGCAATTAGACCGGACTGGGAAGTAACGACTGTGATCAACGTTGCCAGAGAAGCACTCGCCTTTATTACCTTGTACAATTTTGAGTAAGGCTTCGTTTTGTTTTCGTTCAATTGTTATTAATGTTTAACGGGATTATTCTATAGTATGTTAGATTAAAAGTTGAATCTATTATAAAGTTTGAATGTAAACTCACTACTTAGGGAATTGGTTGTTTGAGTCTTTTTTATCAGCTAAAATTGTCTTAGTTCACTGACTACTCTATTGGATCTAAACTAAAACACTCATGCTTTTAAGAAATACTGTAAAAATTCAAATAAAATATCTAGTTATAAATTTTACCAAGTTCCGCTCCCAAATTTTCTTGTGCAAAAATAATTTCTACAGCAACTTTGCAAAACCTTTCTTCGGGTTGAATTTTAGAAACAATTTCTTAATACACACCTGCATTACAAAGGGAAGTCTTCTTAAAATTTCTCAAACTCATAATCATAATATTTACTAATTCTTTATATATTAGAAAACTATATATAATAACGTTTTACTCCAATTTGGTACACACACAAATAAACCCGCTTGGTACAATTAAGGCAGGTAATAATTAGATTGGCTAACCAAAACATCAAAGGTCGATGATGCCAATCAAAAGCGAATAAAATCTTTATTGCATACTAATCTGTGACGTCATTACCATGTAAATTCGGTGAACAGTGGCGATGCCAATTACATTCATCGTCTGTGATGTCACACTTCATTACTCGCTATTTGCCAGGGGAAATCATCGCCTACAGGGAGTATCTGGATTTCATATCGGTTTTGCTATTGTGAGGGGAATCATTTTGAAATAATAGGAACTCTGTACCCTAATTTAATTATATTCGGGGTGTGGTTTCTGTCACGTGATATTGAGCCCCGTCATATGATAACTGACTGCATATTTTAATTGTAAAAATTACAGAAAATGTAGTATAATTATATTTTTACAAACAATACATAGTATACTATATATAAGTAATAAATATTTTTATTACATGAAAGGCACCAAACTATCTTGTCAGATTTTTATTCTGCACACCATTTGTATTTTTTTTAAAAAGTAGGTACAGGAAACTTGCTTTTCATTAATACAAAAGGTAATATATCACATACATTAATCTGATTTCGCAGCGAAAAGATCATGCACATTACATATTTTACTAAATAGAATCAACAAAGGTACCGACCATAAATAACTAGATCCGTAGATAAACACCTGTTACAATAACGACGTTTTTTAAAATCGAACTCGTGCTCCGTGCTTAAGAAATTATGATAGTTTTAATGGATTACCCTCTGTTCATACTTTTAAAAAATACACCAACGTTTTGACAGAGCGTAAAGCGTCCAAGTTGTGATCCTTGGAAATGTGACGTACACAGCCAAATATTTTTTATAAACTACGCAAAGAGAACTCAAAAAGAAGAACAAAAAAAGTCTCATTTCCAGCGCACTTCTAAAAATAAAACGCAAAGGGGCAGTGTTCATTGCCCCTTTTTAAAAATATATTTTCGCCTGGAGTAATGGAGTGGAAAATGTCCTGAATAGGAATACCCGGCGAGTCCTCATGAACTAATTGACAAAATGAAAAGGTCTCATAATGCGATTCCAACGCAAACACCCCTTGAAAAAGCCCGCAAAACCAATATGTTCCCAGTGAAGTGGAGAGAGGAAAATAAGTAAGCGACAAAACAGTCTATTGGAGAGTCAATGGGTGTTGATGTTACTCCTGAATCTCGAATTTAACTCTCTTGTGTTTTATTCTTTCTATACAACATTGCATAAAAGATTAACCTTTACATAATGAACAAACAAGTTATTCTATTCAATAAACTAAATGATACACGTATTGCTCTAAGTGATTTTTGAGCAGTTTTTTAAACAGGGCTGAAACGAAAATCTATATACTTATAATAAATCTGTAGAGAGGTCAATTCTGTACAGGAAATATATTTTTAAAATAACTATCAGGGGGTGATTGGTGATCGATACTGATGCCAAAAATGCAGTAAAATTTTTGTTTGTCTGTTTGTCTGTCAGTCTGTATGTCTGTATGTTCCTTATAGAAACCAAAACTACTCGACAGATTTTAACAAAACTTGGTACAATTATTCTTCATACTCCTGGGCAGGTTATAGTATACTTTTCATCACGCTACAATCAATAGGAGCAGAGTAGTGAAGGGAAATGTTGGGAAAACGGGAGAAGTTACTCCATTTTTTAAGCTTCCGTCGCGTTTGCAGCCTTAATGGTTAAAGTTACCTAGAAATCATATATGACGGAAATAGTCTTTTTAATATTAACCATAAACGCGGGTGACACCGCTGGCACAGCTAGTTGTAAATAATCATGTTTATGTATTGTTAATACGCTCATAATTACTAATAATACAAATCTATTTATTAATGACCCTTAACAAAATGTTAAAATATCCATAATATCTGGGTTTTGGATTTTTGAGATAAAGAGTTTTTGAAACAAATTTATGAAATAATTTCACATCGCACAGATTGCTCAGTTACTCTCGGTACTAATTGTTTAAATAGTTTTTTGTTACAAGTAGTTCTCAAACTTGAAATTTCATGTCTAAATAAATAATTTTCTTGCGATATAAAACTATGTTACCAACTTACATGGTCTAAGTATGGGTCCTTGAGGCATTCCCGGTACTTAACTATTTAGTTCAACAAACTTCATTATATAGCAGCTACTTTGTCAAAAGCTGATTTCTTAGCTAGTACAGCAATTTCGTGGTAAAGTTTGCCGCGTAACAACACGGACGCAATTTGTGGATCCCTTTCATTTTGTTTGCACACGTTATCGAAAGCCTGCCCGGAATCAACCGAATTGGGTTGCGACCCGTCATAATCTTCGATATTGTCATCCGGTGGATAACATTTAGTATTTCATTTTCTATTGGAAAATATTTTTTTCCACGGAATAAGGATTACGTGAAAAGAAATTTCGCTGCTGGCTTTTCCGAAATATACAATCTAACCAAGTTAAGTACTTGATAAATAACAACTAAGTTAGTAAATAAAATTATCGCTGTATTACACGCACGTATTTTATTATATGCTTTTCGTTAAATAATTGAGATGTACATTAAATCAACAGCATGCTCTTCTATATTGTGAAAATTCGTTCACGGAATTGAATTCAACTGTTTGTTTTTCTGCAAAAGTATGTTTTTAAATTTTTAATATTTGAGTTTACACACTTGTTTTCACGTAACATATAGAGTATTGAAAGGAATTCTTGGAGATTTTGATACAATGTCTTTTAAAAGACTAGTAAATAAATTCGGGTATAAGTATACGGATTTAAAGATAACAATGTCGACTAATGTAATGCTATTACCAATGTACAACATAATTTTGTTGGATGTACCTAGATGTAGGCATATAACCTTTTAAGGAAATTACTATCATTACTTTGATGGATCACTCTGTTATAATATTCATGGAATACTCTATCGTATTACAGCGTCAGTATTGATTAACCGCGCATGTAATTTCAGCGTATATAAGTAAATTCTTTATAAGTTACTAGGAAATTTTGTTACTTTATTAGTATATCGGAATAAATATAGATGTTTAAACGAAAAAGGCCATAAATACGTACACATGTATCTAAGTATTGTGTTTTGTATAATGTGTTTCGTATTACTCACACAACAACTAAAAGTACTATTTGAATAATTATATTTATATTGGTTATACACTATAGTTACTTTAAAACACGTTAAAATTACAAGGTACTTACCTACACATGTACAAACCATATTTAGTCATCACTTTATCTCCAAAAAATTAAAGCGTATAAGACCCGAAACAATCGTTTCACGAAACATACTGTCACAGGAACCCCGTTAAAATGAAAAGCATTAGCTCGCAAAAAAGCCGTTGTAACAAGTCACCCCGTTTACTCGTCATGTATTATTCTAAGGCTTGGCTGGCCGTCAGCCAGGCCCCCGCCCCAGTTTCCAAAAGCACCCAATATCACTCGCCTAGGTGGATGTATTGAATAATACAGTTTTTCTATAGCGCCCCACAATTCTCTAGCTGACACCGCAGTATATGACAATCGCCAATTTGATACGGAGCGCTTTGTGCGAGCATTTCTCTACCCTCTGCGGTTTGTCACTCAGCGAAATGTAACGTTTTTTCGTCTATGAAATATTTTATGGATTTGAAGCGTTTGATTCTTTTGCCGGGTTTATAAGTTTTTTTTTCGATTTGTTTTCTGAGAAGCGTTTAAGTCAGCATGTTCTGAGATTTCTATAAATGGTATAAGCATGTCATTGGTCTTATGTAGAGAAATGTGTTTTTCTTTTTATCAAAGGTCTTTTAGAGGTTATTTTGAAATATTCATATGATGTCCCAGATTTTGTATGTCTCATGTCTCTAAATTTCTTTTTAATATTGTTTTCACTAAAACCGCGCAAAGTTAGACTCATTAAAGTCGATGTTTTTCTCTGTACCGCACCACATTGTGAAAACGAAGCGAGTTGAACTTCCCACAAAAACTCACTAATGAAAAACAAGTGGGAAAGCAAAGCATAGGAAATGAATGAAATTTCACCGGGCGCCACCCCAACGCAAAAAGAGAGACCGCACGAAAAAAGTGAATCCGAACAAAGTTAAAAAAAAAAAACAACTTTTGCGTACCTACCGCCCGAAAATATGAGTTCCGATTTCGTAATTTTATTATTTTCACCCGTGCGATCTCGGTCGGTATTCCGTTACTCTCTTGTTTTATACCGAGGTTATTATTGTTCACGGAAGTACTTAAACGTGAAACTTAATGGGTCTCAGCCGTGGCTTCGTTTACGTGAGGTTCTATTTGGTCACCGAAAGAGAAAGAAAGAGATGGATGTACCTATACAGTGAAAATACGGTTAATTTTACGGCCTCAACTCCTTTATGGATTTTTCCTTAGCTATAATAAAACTACAGCCACAAATACTTACTGTTATCAAGTTAAGGGCGCGAATTTTAAGTTCGTTTGAGAATGCAAATGTAAAGCAATATGATTAGAAGTTTTATTTTTTTTAAATTATCCTCATAATCATTGAAAAAAGGCTAATGATACTTTAATATTTCTATCTTTGTCATCCTTTATAGCTTCATGAACTTACACACAGGTACCTATACTAAGGAATCTTAAGTTAATAAAAAACAATTATATGTCAATTGAACTCTCATATTTAGAGTTATTTGACAGTTGAGTTGAGGATAACGACTTAGATGTTACACTAGCCAAATTTTCCTAGAATTTTATACATATTGTAAAGTAAGTTTGTTTTTTGGTCTCATTAAGACATTTTTATTTTTCTGGGTAAATAATCAGTCGAAAAGTGACAATATCAGAAGTTCAAAGCGCTTTTTATCTAATGCCGTTGCCAGAATTAAAATAATGGATCAGGATTACCCTTTTTCCCATTGTAGCAGAGTTTATTTTTGAACGGGCTACCGGTCAAATGTAATCTCGACCATCCACTAGCCTCCAAGATTAATTTACAAAAACCTCATTTTGGATCGGAGCCAATTTGGCCTACAAGAAAACGTTTGGCCTTCTTGGGATAATGTATTTTAATTTATGTACTCGTTTGATCCCTTTTAGATTGAGTAACGTTTATTCACAGATTGAAGGGTTTCATTTTAACCCTTTTAAGGACAATGATGGGCTCAAGTTGTTTGTGCAAGTAGCTCTGGTTGATTGAAATGTTAGCTTCTTTTGAAGTAGGTACTTGGGTGTGAGACATTGGGCTTAAATAACTTTTTAGGTTTGAGTAAAAAATTTTCATTTATATTTAAGACCTTAAAAATATTTAAACCCCAATAAGAAATAGGAACGGTGGTCGCTCGATGGTAAGAAAATGCATCTCATGCGTGGCCTTCCCACAGGATTACTACTTATCTTCATCAGACGAATCTTTGTCAATACATGAATATTTCTTCCTTGTGGAGTTTAAGCTCGAAAGTTTTTTAAGGCCACAAGATTTTTGAACTAATCTTACTAATACCCTTATAGGTTTTGTTAAAATATAAATATAAGATCAAAGGGGCGCCAGGCAGGGTAGTATTACCTACCCTATAATACACGTACCTAAATCAAACGTACGGGTGCTAGCTCGCTTGGGTAGTAGGGCAATCTCCGTCCCCTCCTATTCTCCTAATTCTATCAAAGCTTCCGAAATAAAAATGTATTAATATTAGTTTCAATTTATTAACAAGGCAAGTCGAAATTTTCTACAGCAAACAAATTTCTTCATTTTCAAAGCGCAGTGCAGTTTTTTTAAAAAAAAAAACACTGAACATGAGTATTGGCTCAGATTTTTATCAAAATTAACAAATATTGCAGATACACAGTATCGCCTCTCCATTGCAATATCAATCATTGCTGTGATTTCAATCAAAAGTTGGTCTTTTGTTGATAAAATATTTCTACAACAGTCTGGATTAGTTAGAAATCTGATAACACTTAATAAAATGAAAACTGTTACTAGTAAATTTTCAAACCTCTGTATTCTTTTAAGCTTGAAAAATACATAGAAAATGTTTGTATAATCTAAAAATTATGAGAAATGTGTGAGTATGTGATGAAAATTATTTTACTTAAGTGAGAGAATTGGCATAACATTACCTTTATACTGGGAGCTGGATGTCTGTAAGATAAACTTGTGCTTATACGTCTACACTGTACGGAAATCAAGGATTCATAACTATGTTACGGGATTTTATAATGAAAAATAACGCTCTTATTAGAATCTTTTGATGTCCTTTTAAGTATGTAATAAATCCTTCCTTTATTTTCGCCTTATACATGCCCATTCTCTTATTTAATAAAGTCAAAGTAGAATATCTTCATGCTTGAAAATTTCCAGCCGGCTGCGCAAAGGAATCTTTCTTATAAGCATAATTTAAGAGGTTAAGTCCTTAAAATAACCCTCATATTATATTCTGTCCTCTTTGAAGTGTTCATTAAAAAGGGTCCCTTAAGAGGTCATTTAGCCTATCCCGACCTTGACCTCAGTTTAAGAATCCTCTCATCTAAAGGCACTTGATCTTTAATGTCTATAGTGACATCATATAAGATACGTACTATGACTTTGAATAGACTTTCTTTACTTAAAAGAGGAGAAATTTGTGTTATTGTTTTTTTTCATAAAATCAGGCAAGTGCGACTGTTATATTTTACCTGAAGGCTACCGTACTTTAATGTTGGAGGTAGGTACTTCTATCTTCTTTATTCAGTTCCCTTTTTTTCTGACCCCGAGCAAGCATAGTACATATTACCCTATGCATAGTCGATCCATGCTTATCGTTATGACGATAGGCATAGCAACATCGTTAAAATCTCTTAACGATGTTGCTCACGATAATACATGTTGTTAGGTAGTGACTTTATATGTTCTCATCGGATTTTTGCTAAATTCTGAAAGTTCTGAATCTGTTTTGTTCGGTATATTACCTGAAATAAACTTTGCCCGAGAGCTTGTATTTTCAGAGTCACATCAAGAACAAACTAAAAGGTTAAAAGTCTTTAAGTAGAAAAAACATATTAAAATTACATATAAAATTGCCTAAGCCTTTTTGAAAGCAAAGTTATTCGGGATGTTCAATATAGCGTGAATGTTGGAAAAATTTTCTTAGAGAGCAAAAATATTTTTAAACAACAGTCCTTCATTAAGTGCAATCTTTGTAAACATGTTTAACCCCCGACGCAAAAAGAGGGGTGTTATAAGTTTAACGTGACTGTCTGTGTTACCATAGCTTCTAAAATAATAGACCAATTTTGATGTGGTTTTTATATGTTTTGCATGTGATTTGTCCATGCATACAATTTTATGTAAGAATGCACATTTAAAAGAATAAACGAGTATGACTACGATATTTAACGATAGGTACACTATTAAACAATAAGAATAAGAATATTATATGGTTAGCCTCAAAATAGGTATTTTTTCCTGCAATGATAATAATTTAACTTAAAAAAGTTTTTTTTTTCTTTTTATGATTACTTTAAAATCCACATCACTTAAAATCAATTTACAATTGAGATATAACTAAATATACAGCAAATTACGGATTTTACATATATAATAATTTGAACTGATAGATTTAAAGACTCTTAGCATTTAAAAAAGCAACTATCGAATTCATTGCCGATTTCTTCCCGGTAGAATCTACTTTTAAACTGGTGAAAATATTGATTTGTTTTGACGATTTCTAAGTGCTCTTTTGGAGCCTATATGAATTTCAGAATGCCTTAGTTGACTTTAAAGTCGCTACAAGCTGATGTTCCGTTCAAAAGAGTAGCATCGCATTGCGTCTCTCTCCGTAGACAGAAAGGACAAGTTTGCACGCAACATTTCGTATCCTCCGGGCGTGAAATCCTTCATTGGCATGCCATGTACACCGGGCATGCCAGGTAAACACCTGGAAACAGGCCAAGGTCACAGGTCGCACCCTTTTGTTGGCCCAGGTTACAGGCGAGTTGCGTTTCTGTAACTTATCACACGCTAGGTTTTGTCAATTATTACAGCTTTGTTAACGAAAAGGTTTAAACATTTCTAAATAATAGCGATCAACAAAAAAAAAATTAAGTATGAATGTAATATAATTATTTTGATTGATTTTGTAATCAAGATATTTTCCTATATAATAGTTTTAAATAAATTTAGGTATCGTCTCTATACAGCTAAAGTGGACAGCTTGTCCGCAGACGAAAAATGCCGCCCAATACGTATTTTTTTTTCATAAATATATTGATAGACTTTTGCTTTCTTCTTATATATTATAATATACCAATACAAAATCAATACAAATAAATATAAATATCACACTACATCACATACATTGATCTGACTCCGAGGTAAGTAGCTTAAGCACTTATGTTAGGTATATCAGAAACAACAGAGGTATTAAAAATATATACATAACACAAGTATTCATCATACGAATATTTGTCTTGGATGGGGATCGAACCCAAAAGTCTTGGCGCATAGGGCAGGGCCATGACCGAATGCGACATCGAGGTTGTCAATAATAATAGCTTGACATAGTGATAACAAACTTTTTAAGTAAATTATTTGATAAGTATTAATTCTTTATCTTCTCTCATTTCAGGTAATTTTCACTTTCCAGAGTAAATCTTCACGCTGTAAGTGTGTACTTTCCGCCTTCAGTACCAGTCCGATGTATGTATGTGCTTTATCTCATGAATATTTAACGAATGAGTACCCCTGCGATTTTCGGCAGAGACCGCTTGAACCCCGGCCTAATATCGCTGTACTTTTCCAACTTACATCTATGATAATGGGGGCGAGAGGGACGCATGACTCGTGCCCCCATGAAACTATGATATTGACGGTTTTGGTGCAGATTACAGAGAGCCGCAGATGATAATATTGTGTGGATGGTATGTGTGTTAGTGCCAAAAAATGTATAGTTTCCAAAACGTCATACAATATTTGCAAAAATACTGTAACTAGCGGTAGGTTAAACTTTACTAATATTATAAAGAGAAATATTTGATTGTTTGTTTGAATTGAATAGGCTTCAAAACTACTGTACCGATTTGAAAAATACTTTCACCAATGGAAATCTTTCTTATCAGAGAGTAACACGGGCTATTTTATCCCCGTATACCTACGGGAACGTGGAACTACGTGGATGAAATGTTTTATAAATGAACTACGTATACCTACATTAGAATCAAACTAATTAAAAAATTAACAGTGCCTACTCCATTTTCTCTGAATATAAAAAAAACTTAGTAGATCAAATTTGAGATTAGAAAAAACCCTTCTCCTCGCTTGATCTTACCCATTGACCAACACAGAAACACAAAAATGTACTGACATCAAAAGTGATTTGCTATGCAAAGGGTCATCAACAATGGGGTTCTAGAGTCCTCCATGTCAATGTTAGCTTAGGCAATCAAACAACGCAAATAAAGCCGATAAAAGCAGAAGCACCGGCCTAATCGCAGTTTTTCCCCGACTCAAGTGTCAACAACTGGGCACCTCCCACGGGAGGACTCCCCGCGATAATTGCCCATGTTGGGGACTTTTACCCTACTACCCACTCTAAGGGTAATGCAGATAACTGTTGTAATACGTTTATTATTGTTCTGAGAGGTACTTGGGTGGAAGGGTCGGTGATGTTCTTCTGTTCTTGTGCACTTATGTGTACGTAACGATACGAAGAAGCGGTTGTATGTTGACGAAAAATATTTCACGACATAACTGTGTGTGCAACTATTTGCGCACACAGTTATGTCGTGAAATAATTTTCGAGTCCACCTAGTTTATTCTATTCGTCCTTATGGACGAATAGAATAAACTAGGTGGAATAGATAAATAAGAATAAACTAGGTGGACTCGCGGTTTCACCCGCGTTTATGGTTAATTTTATGTCCTTCCTCGATAAATGGGCTATCTAACACTGGAAGATTTTTGAAATCGGACCAGTAGTTCTCGAGATTAGCGCTTTCAAGCAAACAAACAAACTCTTCAGCTTTATAATATTAGTAAGTATAGAATTTATTAAGATATGCAACTAAGTGTAGTGGCATGCGATCATTATGGCCTCAAAATGCAATGCAATAGATTCATGCCATACTATTTTACCTTATTCCAGGTCAATGGCGCCCTTTTTTATCAATTATTTACTACTTTTTTCCGACTAAAATAATACTCTGCTCGGTTTTTAATTAGAGTAAGAAATTATATTTGAGTCCTTACGCTGAGACGATTGCTATTTTATCATAGTATCTTACCTATATGTGCATATTAAAATGACAGTTGATTGTCGTTGTATTATATTGTATATGTTTATTGAACCATTCTTTAACGTCTCTATAAGCGGCTGAAATTTGGCAAACACATTAATTAATATTTTTATTACATTCTACTTGCCCATTGGTTTTAATTACGAAGTTTACACAATAGACCCTTTTTACAATAATATCACCCAACTGATACATTTATTAAAAAAAAAAACTGTTATTAGGTTTTCAATCCAATCATGCATTAAAAACGCCCATCTCCACTGAGCTACCATCTGATCCCTCAAACGAAAATAAACAATATAATAGCTCATTTAAAAGGTAAACAAAATCCCCGTAATTACACTGATCGGATGCACAAATGTTTACCTCGACCAATGAAAAAAGGGTTCGTTCGAAATCAAAGGCCCGATCGGATTCCATTCGGCCAATCGCGCTGAACCCTTCGGTTATTAACGCTTACAAATCACTCAGTGTCAGTCGCTTACGTTTGCGGCCTATTTGTTCGTTCACTCACTCATTTGTTAGGTCGTTCATTTAGTTGCTTTGGGTAGGGTTGTTTCTTAAATGGTCCTTTGTGTACATATGTTTAAAGTTAACACGTTAATCTTTATAATTTTAAGGATATACCTACTTTTAAAAGCCAATTCGTTTTCGGGTCAAATTAAGGCTTCATTTTAAAGAACTTGTAATGTATGCTTGATTATCATAATCGTCAAGGCGTCAAGTGAACATTTCTAGCTAAATTTAACGATAGATATTACTTTTTAATGCTAGTAGCTACAAAAAATTTATAGCTACCTCTTAACTACCTCTAATACAAAGAAGCGCGCAAATTAATCGTAGATTCAAATCTTTGCAAATAGCTTAAGTTAAAAAACAAAAAGTAAGCAGTTTAAAACACGAGTTAATGTTTTTCATACAAAACTAACGCAACATATATCGTTGAATAGAAATTGACAACACCAATCTTTAACATGACCTTGCTAACTTCTATCAACAGTCTCTTCCATCTAAACCTTTTAATTTTGTTCACCAACCCAGTCCATTAACATTTCCCACGTGAACGTCTAAATGTTTCACATAATTGCGAACACAACCCTAGTCCGGCACACCTAACACATTCCCTCTCGTGCAAAATGGCCGCGTTTTTTTAAAGCCGCCAGTTAATTTGTTTAAGAGATGTTTAGATGAACGTTTAGCTCGTATTTCGCTTTGTTAACATGGAAATTCGTTATTACAACACACTTAACGAGGTTCGCTGTACTTTATTCACTTCTTCTTTTTGCGTGCAATCTGTTTGTTTGATGTTTCTGGTGTAATAAAATGTCGTATCTCTTTGAGGTAAATCGGAGTTAACATTTTTAAGGGTTCTTATAAAGTGCTTTAGTATATAACGTTTTTTTTTATTTAAGTAGATATATTTCTGGAATGGAGAATGACATTGAAACTAAATAACAATATAACTTAATGGTTATAAAGTATAATAATGTTACGAAGTTATGCCATTTTATCAAAAATACCTTTAATAATACAAAATGTATGAATACTTAGTTAAGGTGTACAGTAAATATATTGTTTTGATGTAAGTTTTAAAATATTGAGCATTAGGTACGATTTTTTAAATAATTTTATAATAAAAACAGGATGTTTACAAAATAAAAAGAAAAGAGTCAGGTAAATTCCTGGCAATTACTGTAAAACTAAAGTGGTACTTTGATGTCAAATAAAATATCTCTTAAAGACATTAACACGCCTGTTTCGAAAAGGTCAATTTTCCTTTGATCGTAAAAATTTGATAACATTTCAAAACCTTCAAAGTTAGTTACTTCCTTAAAAAAATATGAAATTTTATATTGGATAGATATATAAATTACAAAACATTCACCAAATAATGTTATGTTCAATGTTCCGTAATTTTTTTTTATTGATAAATGAAGTTATAAGTATAGCTTGAATTCTGTTATGGAAATCAGCAAGTGAAACAGCATAATACATGCATACCTACATGCAATCACGCCCATAATCCCCAAAGGGGTAGGCAGGGTCAAAGGGACAGCAAGCCCCTTTAACCACATTCAACTGCATAATAATGATTCAAATAAAGTTGTACAGTCAACGATTCCTTTCCCACCCTACAAACTAGTTACATAACCTTTGTTTTTATTGCAGACGTTAATGTGTTTTTAATTTGAACGCCAATTAATTTAAATATAGTTTGCATTCTTTAATGAACACGTCAGTTTTGTGTCATGCAAGTTTTGTATTTTAAAGGTTTGGACTTTAATTGCATTTTTGCAAGCTGGCTTGTCTAAATTGCCTTACAAATACAAACCACTTATAATTAAGGTAAAATATAAAATATAACGATACATTTTGTCGTCCCCGTCGAAGGTATCTCCGCACTGATACAAATTGTTGTTGATGAAATAGGGATTTGCCTCGAGTCTATACGAGTATACCTAGACCCGAGACAAATTCCTTAGAATTTAAAGACCCCACGTAGGTCTTTAAATAGACAAGTTGACTGGCTCGATGGCTCATTCGGTAGTGACCCTGCCCCATGCGCCAAGAGTTGTGGGTTCGAACACAAGTATTCATCATAAGAATGTGTGCCAACTGTGTTTCTTGCCTAGCATGTCATAAAGAGCGACTAATGGTATATGGGGTTTTGGGTATGTGATTGTGTAGGCGACGAGCTAGCCACTAGCCCAGTTTTATTTTTGGCTGAATGTAGTTAAAGTGGACTGCTGCCCCTTTGAATTTGCCTACCCCTTCGGGGATTTTGGGCGTGATGCTTTGTTAAAAATATTTCCTGCATCTAAAAGGGTATAAACTAAGGCACCTTACAGGATTTTGTAATATGATAGTTTGAAAGAACCTCGCAAAATACAAACAAGCAACTGTGTCAGAGTATCTAAACTTTTATTATGCACCCCGTCCAACATTAGCCTATATTATAATACGTAGGAAGTGGGACACTTAGTTTTTGCCACGGAGTTCCGTAGACGGCGGAACTTTTAGAATAACGCTTCGGAGCTGAAAATTTAAAAAGTTTTCGCTTCGTCGCTCTTTTTTTCGTTTGACTTTTTGCTGCGTGAGATTTAAAGCTTGATATTGGTTGCCCTAGTAAGCTTTTGCGGTTCAGTTTAAAGCGAAAAGGAAGATAAATTGCGGTCTAGTTTCACATAAGTGTATCTTGATACATCGGAAAGAGCAGAAAAGCTTCTTTTTTATTTTTTATTTTTTTACTTTTTCATCCGAGATTCTGGTTTTTTAAATGAATGTGCTTTGAGGCAATGGTAAATCACCTAAAGTTATATTTTTAGGATTTCCTGCAAAAAAGCATTTTTATTCAGGCGGAGTAAGTAGTACAATCAATTTAAACAAGATTTTTTGGATTTTTTATCCTATTTATGAGTATCGGAATAGAGGTGGAAGCTCAAAACCACTTTTATTGTGATTTGAATTATAAGCAACTTGGCGCAGAACGAGACATTATGCAAGAAATTAGAAGAAATGGCCGAAATTGACCTACAAAATTGTCCAGCTAAAAATCCACTTAATTTCATTTCAGCAAACCTCCAATAGCAAAGCTAACCTAATCGAAGCCATAAATACTTAACTCGAATCCAATACAGAAAACATGCAGCAAAAACTGGGGCGGTACAAACTTTTTAAATTGCAGCGCGGGGAACGTTATTTTAAAAAGTTTGTTGGGTAATTTTTTTTTCTATGGTTTCTCTAAAGCAGGTCGTTGATATTTGAGACCGAGGCGAATTGAGATTGCAAATAAAAAAGTGTATGTTATTATTAAACTACAGTATAAATAAATGGAAGCGGTGGTAGCTCAATGGTAAGGCAATGGTGAAGCGTACTTCATACCCAAGGGGTGCAGGTTCAAACTGGGCACGTACTTCTAGATTTTTTCAATCTACCTACATATTTTTTGGGTCCCGCCAGAATACCAGCGCTCCTGCGGCGTTAGCTTGACACCACAGTAGCATAATGCTGAGGCAGGGACCCAATTGGCGCCAATCTGCTTTCTTTTTTTTTACTGTTTTTTTTTTTTTTTTGTACTATTTAGTCCTGTGTCAAATTTCGTTTTCCTGTGTATGTATTAACAATTGTGCGTCCAATAAATGTTATTTCTTTTTTTTTTCTATATTTAGATGCTAAGCTAGGGGTGTAAATACATATTTATACCACTAGCTCAGCGGTGAGAAAAAAAAAGTGTTAAAACCTGTAGATTCAAATATCTATGCGTAACCATGATCCCACGAAGGTAGGAAATGCAGTCACTTGAATGTAATAACTAGACATACTTAATCCTTCATCATGTTTTAAGCGACCCCGACCAAAGCTAGAAACGGGGCATAAAGCTAGAAATATGTTTAGAGAAGAAAGGGAACATTTACGAAAGAAGATTACGATATTCTTTATATTGTCCCATGTCTCATTTCCATTGTCCCATGTTGGTCTCGGACTTAAAAAGAATGTGCCACCTGTGGTTCTTGCCTAGCATGTCGTAGAAGGTGACTTTTGGTATATCGAGTTCTGGGTATGTGGTTTTTTTTTTTTTTTTAATTATCCATCTGACCCAGCCCGGTTCTATTTTTGGCTGAATGTGGTTAAGAGGGCTTGCTGCCCCTTTGACTCTACTTACCCCTTCGGGGATTGTGGGTGTGATGCTATGTTTTTTTTGTGTTGATGTTTTTTTAAGGTATTCATGACTGTGACATACCTACTGACCTTGGTCTTCTAGAGACAGTAAGTAGAGTGAATATTGCGTGTCAGCGATTTTGTATGCCCTTATATTATATATATATATATATTTATACCACTTGCTCGACGGTGAGGGAAAACATCGTGATGAAACCTGCAAATTTAAATAACTTTGAATTTGTAACCATGATCCAAAAATTGTCTGGTTCCCCCTATCTTAGGGTTACGAAGGTCAGATCGGCAGTCGCTTCAATGTAATTACCAGACTCGCTAAATCCTGGATCATGGTCTAAGCGGACCCTGTCTAAACACGGGACATAACGCTAGGAAGATGATGATTTTGTATGCCCTTAAAATATCATTGCTAACAAAGAGGCACGCTTTAATCTGTAAACGTATATCGGTTTTCAACACAGAACTTTAACGAATAATGTAGTCCATATCAATAGGAGATATGATATTCGTACAACATTTCTCATTCTCAATAAAAGTTTCCTCGGGTGTTTGTTATGAGTTAGCTGTATTGAATAGAAAATATTGAAAATAAGTTTGTATTAAAGCCCGTATATCGTTACACTTCTGGCAAGATAAATGTAGTTAGTTTTTTTTGAAAGTCGAAAGAATAAATATGATGAATAGTATCTAACAGTAAGAAATGAATTTGATAAAGGTAAAAGTATAAAAACGTATCCTTTTATATGTATACACGAATAACATAACGTTTCCGCTAATGCCTTCGACATCGTATGTGGCGCCATTATGGGACATCGACTGGCTTGATGGCGCATTCGGTAGTGACCCTGCCTCATGCGCCAACAGTTGTAGGTTCGATCCCCACCCAGGACTATACTATACTTGTGTTTGTTTTGTGTCTGGGTGTTAATATGGAATATTTGAGTATATATTTGTAATACCACTGTTGATTTTGATATCCGTAACACAAGTGCTTAAGCTACTTACCTTGGAGTCATATCGACGTATGTGCGTTTAGTCCTGTGAGTCTGTAAGTATTATTTGCAACACGAATGTTTAATATCATATATCATGGTCATATGCAACACCAAAGGTATAGGATATACTTTTATGACTTGATGATGCTTTTGTTAATGCAAACGTACGATGACTGCTTGCTATCCGATATTACTTACCACCAATTGACCCGCTAGCCCGTTTGCAAATAAACATACATACATACATACATAATGTCACGCCCATAATCCCCGAAGGGGTAGGCAGAGTCGACAGAGCAGCAAGCGCCTTCAACCACATTCAGCCAAAAATAAAGCCGGGCTGGGTTAGATTGAAAATTGTGAAAAAGCAGTGCCAACCGGCTAACCTGTCGCCTACACAATCACACACCCAAAACCCGATATACCAATCAATAGTCGCCTTTTACTACATGCTAGGCAAGAACCACAGTTGGCATATTCTTTTTAAATCCCAGACCAACACGGGACAGTGGGTTGGGTTGGATGGGAAGCTGTGAAAAAGGAGTGACAAGTGGCTTGCTCGTCGCCTACTCAGACACATGTCCAAAAGCCCGTAAATCATTAGTCGCAAATAAAGAAAATAATTTTGTGAAAAAAGTAACCTACTAGATACCCACACCCCAAAACACTAAAAAACCTACCGCATTACGGCGTAACATTAGCAAGAACCATTTATTTACATTAAAGTACTACCAGATAGTACCCAAGGAGTTTGCAAGTTACAAAAAAGGGTATAATTAGAATATACTTAAATGAACTCGCGCTTAACAAAGTTGGAATTATGAAGTCTGGTGCGCCGACGCCGCGGATAACTTCAGCGAGTAATTTACAATTCGCCCGCAAAACTGCTATATAATCACTTGAAACACTTTTGGGTCTTAGTTGGAAGTTATTTTAATGCCTTTTTGTGTAGGTAAAAGTGTTTGTCCCGTGTTGGTCTGGGACTTGGCCCATATTGTTCTGGGAAAAATAAAAAAGAATGTGCCAGCTGTGGTTCTTGCCTAGCATGTCGTAAGAGGCCACTAATGGTTTACGGGCTTTTGGGTATGTGACTAAGTAGGCGACAAGCTAGCTACTTGTCCCTCCTTTTTCACAGCTTTCCATCCAACCCAGCCCACTGTCCTATGTTGGTCTGGGACTTAAAAAGAATATGCCAACTGTGGTTCTTGCCTAGCATGTCGTAAAAGGCGACTAATGGTATATCGGGTTTTGGGTGTGTGATTGTGTAGGCGACAGGTTAGCCGCTTGTCACTGCTTTTTCACAATTTTCCATCTAACCCAACCCGACTTTATTTTTGGCTGAATGTGGTTGAAGGGGCTTGCTGCCCTTTCGACTCTGCCTACCCCTTCGGGGATTATGGGTGTGATGTTATTTATGTATGTATTTAAAAGTGCTTTGCTAAAAATTAAATGCCATAGTTTTTGATGGCATTTGAAAAGCAGGTTAGTGCAGTGATTAATTAGCTTGGTTGTACCGAAGCTCGCGGATGCCAACGTTATTGTTGGCTAATATCCGTCGCATTACTTAATAGTATTGTGACCTTACTCAAAATTTGTTGTATATTTAAATTAATACTACTTGGTAAAACATTATGGTTCATTTTCCATCAGCAGCATATTTTGAGTTAGGTCAGTTTACCACTAAGCATGCGTCGTGTCCCGTAATGAAGACGATATGGGAAGAGTGCTAAGGTATACCAGTCAGATTGTCAATATCAGTATTCATACGAGCGAGAATCCTTATAATCGCTTAAGGACTAATTGAGTTGTGTTAGATGAAAAACAAGCGGCTAACTCATCTAGGTACACATTGAAAAACCTAACGTCCAATACTCTAGTCACCTTTGATGACCAATAGAAATAGAAATAGAAATATCTTTATTCACGTAGGCTTGACAAAAGCACTTATGAATAGTCATAATAATACAAAAAAAGTGATTCTACCGCCAGGTTCGGAACGTTGATTCTACCGAGAAGAACCGGCAAGAAACTCGCTAGTTACTCTTTTAAATCGCCATGTATACAATCACAAATCTACTTTATATCTACTTCTGCTAATTTATATAATTCAAATACAATTAATGTAATACATTACAATAGTAGAGCAAACCATGAACGAATTAGAGCGCAAACTGTAGATTCCTATCATTAAAAAAAATCTTTAATTTTATAGTAGCCCTTTTTCATGAGCAGAAAACAAAGTCGGTACATTACTTTAAGCCCCAAACCAAATTTCTTCCTTTAAAGGCTTCGAGAATAAGAAGGAAAATCACAAAGCTGCCGAAACTTGTGAAGTATCTTAGATATAATAAGCCACGTCAGATGCCTGACAGATGTCAAACTCAGAATCCATACTAACTCAATGAAAAATAACCCTCCTTGATGCAGTCGGTAACACGGGTCTCAAAGACCCTTTGAGGCGGTCATTCCGTAGTTTTGCTTAGTCTTTTTTCGGTTTTGCCAAACGCACGGTTCCTGGCGTGTGCATTTTTGTTCCAATAAAAGCTGGACAGAGTCGTTTTATGTGTGTAGAAGCAAAAATGCGTTTCACGTAGTGTTGCTGCTCGATAGGCCAATATCGGTTGTCTATCCATAGGCTATCTATTCTATAGATAGGCTATCGATCGATACTGAAAAGTATCGGTGAACAGAAATACTACCGAAAGTATCGATAGTTTCGATCGCTGTTAACCAATGAACGATCGATAGGACAAACGATAGTATTGCTCTTCAATACCGAATAGACTATTGATAGTACAAAACAAATGATATTATCGATAGTCTATACGATATTGAAGAGCAATACTACCGATAGTACCGATATTATCGATAGTTCATTGGTTGGCAGCGATCGAAACTATCGATAGTATTGCTATTTGCCGATAATACTGCACTAACAGAGACATCGATACTATCGATACTATCGATTGTCCAAACGATAATATAGATCATTTAGCCGTTAAAATATCGATTGCAAAACTATCGATTTTTCGGCAACACTAGTTTCACCACTTTACCCTTTGAAGGATTCCGGGCCTTTAATAATACGTACATTATTTTGCTATATATATATATAATGCTACATTTTAATCGTTTAACAAGTCGTATAGTTTTAATTTCATACATTTTGTCTCTGATTATAGCAAAATAAACTACTTAATACACACAATCTTTTTTTTTATCAAATAATTTGGTTATTTTACGTATAAAACTTTAATATAAATATAAATTAAGTATCTAACTATCTGCATTCTTAAATATTATAGTTCGATCCTACTATTTATTTTATTCCATCGAACACCCGCAATTGTAATGTATTTTAGTTTTACTTAAACAGTTCGTAAAAGCTTTGATAGACCCGTTGGTCGAGTGGTCAGAGACCCTGGCCATGAAACCAAGGGTCGCGGGTTCGAATCCCGCTAGCGGCAAATGTTTCGTGTAATGTATATGGACATTTGCACTCGAGGTATGGATGTTTATAAACGTATTTAAGTATGTCTATCCGTTCACCTAGCATCCATAGCACAAGCATAAGCTTAGTTTGGAGCTAGGGAATTAGTGTGTCAGTCTGGAGAATTTATTATGTATTAATTATTTATTATAAAGTATACATTTAATTCAAAGAAAAAAAAAACAATCATTAGCAAACAAATCAAAAGTTGATATCCACTAAACCAAAAGTATTTTATGCCCTGAAATTCATTTCATCAATAGCTAATCTTTTGCTAGTTAAATTTTATAACAGCAGTGAATGATTTACCCCATTTATTACTCACTAACCAACCCTCCATTACACCCTTAAAACGAACACGCGCTAAGTCGAGAAATAATCAAGCGAATTAAGTTCACTTGTAAATAACGCGGAGAGTGTTGCGCGGTGTTAAAGCGTTCGTCCACAAGATGGCGTGAGGCACGACAACATGGCAGCCGGATTAAAATGGCTGCGTGCGATTTGTGTAGAAGATGAAGCCCACAAACACGTAAGGAGGTGAACTCAGGGCTCCTTAATCTGAGGTTCATATATATCAACGGGACTATGGGACAAACTTAACGGGGTCAGGGGGGGGGGGGGGTATAGCTCCAGGGTCGTTATCAAACACATAAATAAATAATAAATAAATTCTTCAGACTGACACACCAATTTCCTATTCCCAAACTAAGCTTGCTTGTGATATGGATACTAGGTGAACGGACAAACATACTTAATTACGTTTATAAACATCCATGACTCGAGTACAAATAAATGTCCATGTTCATCACACGAAACATTTGCCCCTAGCGGGATCCGAACCCGCGACTTTCGGTTTTGTGGCCAGGGCCATTACCAAGGTTTGCCTTCGATATTTTATTCTCTTCTTATATGTCTAGTCCACTCCATATTTATAGAAAACAACAACAAGCAAAAAGCCTATTTAAAACATAGATCGCATCATTCAACTTGTATTGCAAAATCCTTATCAAATCCATCTGCACAAATTAAACGAATTCCCTTATCGCGCCGTTAGCCAACCACGAAAAGAGTCCATTTGCAGTAAATATGTCATAATACATTATAATAAAATAGCGGTCTGCGGTCTCGACTGAAATCGCCTGGGCTTTTATCGAATTAAGTCGATAATGTACGAACATAGCGCTAATATGGCTGTGTAAGGCTGGGTATGTACGCGAAGCAAATGCTAAAGCTATGAATACACATGGGAATGTTTATTAAAAGGTTTGTTTATGTTGAAGATTGAATAGATACATGTAATTGTTTTTAGTTCCACGTTCATCTGAGATTTGTTCCATATTTTAGTTAGGGACATAATAATAATATGCCATTTACTTCATTGGTATATTACACACAATGCGACACTTGCGATTGTGAAAGATGTAAGTACATACATTCACAATCAAAAGTCAATTTTTTCAAATCAAGTGTGTAGGTCATTAGCTGTGCCATTTATAATATTAATGTTCCTCATAAATCAAAATTTTTTTTAAGCTTGTGCAGCAAATAACAAGCTCGATGGCGCATTCGGTAGTGACCCTGCCACATGCGCCAAGAGTTGTGGGTTCGATCCCCACCCAGGACAAATATTGGTATGATAATTACTTGTGTTTGTTCTGTGTCTGGGTGTTAATATCCAATATTTAAGTATGTTTTTGTAATACAGCAGTATTTTTCCTGTTATCCGTAACACAAGTGCTTAAGCTACTTACCTCGGAGTTAGATCAATGTATGTGATGTAGTCTGATATATATATATATATATATATATATATATATATATATATATATATGTATATACATACATAATAACACGCCCATAATCCCCGGAGGGGTAGGCAGATTCAAAGGGGAATAAATAAATATACATAACTACGTAGGTACATACATAAATTTTATCACTTTCTGTAGAACACAAACTCAATTTGCCTTCTGTGAGCGAGTGACACACGTGCGGTTTGATTCAAATTAAATTAAAATAACACAGCAACCCACGAAAATAATTGTATTTTGTTAATGACGAATACACTAATGATTAGATTAAATATAATATTCCAATGTGCTGTTACAGATAACAATTTTATTAGTGGAGATAATATTAAAAGCGTATTGATTTAATAATTTCATTTTAAATATATTCAATTTATCGGAGACTGAATTGCAAGAAGGGGATACTCCCCTTCTTGCAATTCTATACATTCAGCTTATTACACAAGTAATCACTTATTGTTTGCATGATAGGACAAATGGGAATGCCGAATGGAACTGTTAGGAATCTAAAAATAGCTCTAACGCATATTAGTTGAAAAGACAATCTTTACATAGTATAAAACAAAATCGCCGCTTCTGTCTGTTTGCTTAGATCTCTTGAACTACACAAGGGATGTTGAAGCAGTTTTTACAATAGATAGAGTGATTAGAGTGACTGATGAGTTATAGACTTCATAGGAGTGGTAATTCTTTATTGGTCTAAGTATCAACATGTTTAATAAGCTGCCACAAAGTCTCACTGATCTACCTGAGCATAAGTTTAAATAATATATTAAATCTTGTTTGATTAAAAAAGGCTACTATAAGGTAGAAGATTATTTAAATGATAAGAATATATGGCCAGTCGCAGAATAGGCTGTTCGTCTGCACTGATAGATTTGAAATTACAAAAAAATTGTAACTACATAATAGCTATTAAATCTTGGCATTTAAAAGAATAATTATCGAGTTTCTTGCCGATTTCTTCTTGGTAGAATCTGCTGTTTGAACCGGTTTATATTTATTTTGTTCTGACGATTTATAAGTGCTTTTTTTTTAAGCCTATATATATAAAGATCATTTAATTTAAGAGAAAGGTTTATATTTTTGTATAATTTCATATTGTTTTATGATCATTATCACCGTGCAAAGCCGGGGCGGGTCGCTAGTGTTGAATAAGCAAAATATGTGATGAAAAGTTATAGGGATAGATATCTTTGACTAACTATATGGGTTAATGTAACGATTTATGTAATAGGTATAATAACATGTGTATGTACTTGATAAACCCCCACTTCGATATTTTAAATTTGCCAATTCTCATTCTCATCTAAATGTGGCCTTTGCGAAGTACATAATTTGCGCTAGCCACAACCCAACATGGCTCGTAAAAATCTGAAATGCTTTTCCGTTACGACTCCCAGTTCCCTCGGGATTGGCAGAAATAAACCGAAATGATTACGTTACGTTATCCACAGCTCCTGAACCCTATTTCAATCTTCATAACACAAACGGGTCCTTCAATAACACACTCCCTAAATCTATCAAGCTCTACCGACCAAATATATGAACCGTAAACACGCGATAAAATATAAAATATAGCCCAATACATCTTGTTTCAAATAAAAACGGACTAAACAATACCAAATACCGCTGGTTGCTTATGACAAGACCATTTCTTGCAATACCCCATCCACATAAATTAAGCTAGAATAAACAGTACACTCATTCTAGTAAGTATCGCTCGCTGCCTTATTACTTCGCCAAGTCAAAGAAAAACCACCTCTATTCTTTAACTGTTAAGGCGTCGTCTCAATGGAGTTTCCCTGATAATCCCAAATGACTAATCTTGGCCACTCGAACTGCCTTTTGCAGATGTCGATCGATTAATCTTACCATCGGTATTATTCGGGTTGTTGACTTGTTGCCATGGCAACTGAGTGGTCGGGTATAGTTTCAATAATGTCGAGGGTAGGTGGAGGCTGGATTGGAGGATGCTTCATTTGCATTCCGATGCCGGAGCTAAATGTATTGCTCATTTTCGCCGACAGAGCGGCGCTTTTGGGCTAAACGATCAAATTATCAACTGTCAATTACTGTCAAAACTCTAGTGTTAAATTATATGCCTTTTTTTCAAGCTCATTCGAGTAAGCTGATTATTAAATATTTCTTAAGTAGGTACCGTGTTTATTTTAGTGACTTTATACGATTTTACTCTCTTGCGACTCTATTTAATTTCATAGTGAACTGACTAAAAAATTTGAGTGAAGTTAACTCAAAGTTTTCCGTCAGTTAATTTCACTATGAAGTTGGATTGGAATGAAAGTTACTGTGTCTATCTGTTATTTCTTTATACTTGATTGCAATAAATTTTGGTACGATAAACGTTTTTGGCTGAATGTGGTTGAAGGGGCATGTTGCCCCTTTGACTCTGCCTACCCCTTAGGGTATTATGGGCGTGATGTTATGTATGTGTGTATAAACGTTTTTTAAACCTTAAGAAAAAGCATAGGCAAATTTTAATCTCCGAAAATGGATATATCCCACGTGGTAGAGTCTGTGTTACAAACAAAGTTTCAGACGCGTGGAACCGCTTGTTCTCAAACAAACATACAAGAATATACCAACACACTAAGCTCAGCTGGACGGAAAATCATAATTAATACCATATTTTCCTTCGCCGACCCCGGCTGTCAAATGAATTAAGGTCGCTTTTAAAAATGGGGGGACGTCGCTCTCACGGCTCCCCTCTCGCCGGATGCTCTTGTTTGTCGATGGGTCCACTCTCAATACTGTGGGATGATACTAGCAAAGTCTATCTCAGCTGTTGTAGTTAACAACTTTTTTAAACTTTTTTTCGATAAAAAAATCACTTTTTTTGTCAACCAATTAGTTATTAGAGGGTTAATGAAATGTTACAGATTTGAAGTCCTTGGCCTAACAGTGTGACTGTGGTTTTACGTGAAAAACTATACCAATAATAGCATGACACATTATTATAAGCAATTATTACGCAAACGCTTTTGAGGTTTAATAAAATTTAGTTCAGCTTCAGATGCAGAAAAATAGTGGACCTTGCTGATTCTAAAACGGGAAAGTTGTTTAATTACGTAGCGCTACTGCAGCTGTGAAGACTATTTTTATATTGCAGAAGCTAGCGCTTAAAGCTATATAGCCCATATGATCTTAGACCTAGATTCTGATTATAATTTAAAAATACATTGGTTTCTAGCAAGACCTAAAACATAGTTAAGAACCCAATAAACTAAAAAATAAAAGCTGTCAATATTCAGACTTCAAAAATTAATGCTAAAAGCCATCAGAAACTCTTGCTTACAAACTGTAGAAGCGTCAATATTGACGTTGCACTTCGAACAAAATACCGTCAGGAAAACAATATCAAAACGTTCCTGCAGTGTTCAACTTAATAAAATGAGATCCCTGATAAAGTATTGTGTTACGACAGTGAAAGCGTAAAAAGCGAACTACGACTTATAACAGTACAGTGTGCATTATTTTATGTGCGCTGCAAAGGACTTTGGAGCGCACATACAAAAGGTGTTTGTTAAACGGTTAAATTGGAATCGGGGGCGAATTTTTCAATTCATCTTGATAAATTTAATAGACACAGCAGAATTGATTAAGTCAATTTTCAAATTGACTTTTGATTAAGTCGATTTTTCAAATTGACTTCATCAAATATATTCTGCTATGTATATTAAATATTAATGGTTATTTAGAATAACTACAACGCTCGTGTACTATAGAAATACTGTCGCATTAAGCCCGTATATTTTTATGTAGTAACACAACGAATTTTTTTAAGTAGAGATTGTAATGGAAAATTAGGGATAATTAGTCTTGTTTAAAACTTATGCAGGTGTCTCGCATTTTAAGAGGTTTAAAAATGTGCTTTTTTTCACACATTCTGAACCATTCACATAGCTATAAACCGGCTATGACAGATTTTTCCCCAGCGTAAAATAGCTGGTAGCTAGTGTAATAAGAAGTACCTACTTAATTTAGGTTTCTTTCATTTTATATTTTTTCTTTTATTTTAAGGCTTGTTGAATTAAAACATCCAAAAGATGGCTTAACTGTGACGTACGGTCTTGTCACCCTCCTCATTTGGTAAGTTTCAGAACAAGATATACGTATCACATTTAAGTCCACAAGACTCCCTCGTACCTTACCGTTTTTGTTTTTTGAAAACTCACATTCTGCCCGGATAAAATCGAACAACAGCTCTAAACGCGAAGTATTTTTGTATCTAAAAATATTAATTAGTCGGGATATACCAACCAACATGTCCAGTCACTATACATTGCTACAATATTAATTAGTCAGCAGAACACACCGACATATACTAGTCAGTGCACATTGTTACAAGATGATGCAGACTCCGCATCTGCAACGGAGCCCGTACCACATCTTAAAACACAATAGGACTGGTCTCTCTTAGCTCAGGCCGGGAGCTCTCGCAATTTTTCTCCGGTGTGTATAAGGCATTGTTTGCGACGGAGCGCCTCGGGAGAGTGCCATTGCAGTCTACTTATAGTTGCTGGTACGTCAATATTCTTTCACTTCATTGCAAAGACGCTGTGGACAAAAGGGTTGCCTTATTATAAGGCAAATAGATTTTTGTTATGTCAGTGACGTGAAATTAAATAATACTATGCTGATGTTGAAAAAGCAAGTGAGGATTTTGGATGCGTTTAGTCTTGCTAGAATTATTTCTATTGTAAGTGATGTTTTGGAAGTTGAGGGATGTAGGAGTCGCGGAAGGCTCAGGCTCACCTGCCATGGTGAGTAGTGAGGAGTCTTGGGACGCGGTGCTCTCCTTCTGCGGCAGTGTCATGTCGCAGAAGGAGAGCGCCGAGCGCCAGCGCGAGCTGGACGATCCCGCCCGACGTCGTAGGCGAGGCCGCCGTGGCGATGGTGTCTAGCCCGGCGGCGCCCTGCAGGGGGGGCTCCGAATACTCCTGAGGTATCCCTGCCTGTCGTAGGAGGCGACTAAAAGGGCCTTTGGGGTCGTGGGGGTTAGAGGATGGGTCCTCTGGCCCTCTATCGTCCCCAGAGAAGCCGACTGCAGGTGTTACACCCGGTCCGTCAGGATCGGGTACACAGCTGTCTATGTGGTCGTGAAACACCACCCTAGGTGTTCTGGGGGAGAATATCACTCCCTCGAGAGGGGCCGCTAGGCGGCAGCGCGCGCTGCGTAGACTTTTCGAGATGAATCCCGACAGTGGGGATCCCGTTGGTTTTGCGTTAGCGCCCGAAGAACGACAGCCTTGAGGTTTAGTCGGTAGGGTCTCCGGAGATTGCTACCGGTTTCGAGCCCGACTCACCCTTATGGGTCCACCCAGGATTCTATTTGGATGGTGCGTAAATGCATTCCTCAAGTAAAAAAAAAAAAAAAAGGCTCAGGCTCACCTACTATGACCAGATTGGTCGTGTATTAACAGAAGGTGATGTTAGAAGTTATAAAAACCGTAGAGGTTGTATGAAAAGGATCATGAATGTTGACGAAGCAAGTGAGGTGTGTAAGGATCGTGCCATGTGGCGTTCAGTTCTCTCTGCCTAGCTCGCTAGGGAAGTGGCGTGAAGTATAGTTAGTTAGTTATATGCTGATATTACAACGCGTTAGTAATTATGAAGTATAGTTAAATTTGCAGGACTATTACTAATACATACATATGTACGTACATACATATAATCACGCGTGCAATCCCCGGTATACAGAGTCAAAGGGGCAGCCAGCCCCCTCAACCACATATTGACAAAAAATTAAACTAAATAGCAAAATTTTAAACCGTCCTGGATATTTTATTCTCTACACTAAACGCTAAGTTATTTTAGAACATAAATCCCCACTCTCCGAAGGGTTGTCAAACCGGCACTCGGTATAATTAATCATTGATTTAAATTGCATTAAAAAATCTTATCTTTACTAAGCCTTCGGGGATTAGGATATGATTAATTGGCGAGAGAATCATGGTCATACTTCACTTCGGAAGTATATTGAGAAATTGTTATTAATGACCTTTTTCTTGGTAATCGTGTTAAAAAGTTTTACGGAGTGCGTAGGTAGAATTCTTTAGAGCGATTTTTTATTTAATCTTCGGTGTAAGGATTCTGCGGTAGTTTGGTTTTTAAGGTTCCGTACCTCACATTGGAAAATTAAACCCTTAGAGTATCGCTTCGTGATCTATTCGTTTGTCTCACGTGTCTGTCAGTCTGTGATGATTATTTTTCTCATCATGTGGTTACCACATAGCTAAAATAAATATATTCACAAGAAATATACAATTTTGAAAAAAAGTCAAACTCAATTTAAAAATAATCATAATCTGTTGGTAGCAACTTTAACAACAAATTTCAGGCAACATTTTAATTAAGCAAAGCTTAGACCTCCCTAAATATTAACATGTATGAATGTCATACAACTTCTAACACAAAATTCAATATGATTTTTACCACGAAGGGCTAAAGCCCCTTATATCATCACCCTCGTAGAGATTTCACCCTAGACAAAGGATTTGAACGTTCCCGTAATATAGAAAACTTACACTCATTTGATGGAGCCTGCGACAAATGTATTTAAAGTGTTGCACGGCATTATGTGCATAGATTTATGTATTTGCCTTAAACATTAGATTTTTATGAATGAGGTGTTAAACTGTGCTGTACTAGCAGATTAGACTACATTTTATCAGACTTAGAAATAAGTGAATTTTCAAGTATTTTTTTTTTTTGCATGAGAGTTTTGGTTTTTATTCTTACTTGATATTTTTAAGGTAGAATATTATGATAAACTAGCTAGGCTCACGGTTTCACCCCCATTTATGGTTAATGTTTTATAGCCTATAGTCTTCCTCGATAAATAAGCTATCTAACACTGAAAGAATATTTTAAATCAGATCAAGTAGTTCCTGAGATTTGTGCGTTCAAGCAAACAAACAAACTTTTCAGCTTTATTATAAGTCAAAAAGTCAAAAGTCAAAAAACTCTTTATTTATATAGGTTTGAAACAAACACTTATAAATAGTCAATTCAACAAAAACTAATAATATGAATCTACCACCGGTTCGGAATGTTGCTTCTACCGAGAAGAAATAATACTAGTACTAGTATAGATTATGAAGTTTTTTACATCAAAATTTGCGAAAGGCGCTTTTACTAAACTGTATATTAGGTATATGTGTAAAACATGAAGCCTGATAAATATTTGGTTTAACAATTTTCAATACATATTAGGTAAGAGTTTGACCTAGTTTGGCATGATAAGTCTGTGGCATTAACGATATTTCCATTTTAGCAAAGTTTAAATTCAAAATATTTCATACATTTTAGTGTAGACATCTTTTGTTGGTTTTAATGTACCCAAAGGTTAAATTTATAATAATTTAGTTAACATTTGGTTTAAACAGGTTACTGCTCATTGAATTACTAAACTAACTAACTAAATTGGTGAATGTAAAACAGTTTTGTCAATGGTCTTTTTATCTCATTAAATATTTGGATTGAGAAACAGTGCCCCGTTCTTTAAAAAGTTAATTGTATCGTTTTCAACGTAGCGATGGTGGTTCAAGTGCATGCGATCAATGCAAGAGACGTAGATTCATACGCATGCTTCTGGATTGTTCAAAAAAAAATAAAAATTATACGGATTAAGTGCAGTAGCTCAGTGTCAACAATACATTTTGTAAGAAAACTTGGTCATTCAAATAATCAACTTTGGTTCCCCTATAAGGGTTATAAAGGTCAGAGACTGGTCGGTTCAATTTCGTCTTCGTCCGTCACTATTTACATTATAGCAATTCCCTGACTCACTAAGTCAAGAATCACCGTCCAAGCGGATCTCAACTAAAATGTGACTCAAGATAAATCGTTTAAGAGTGGACTTGCACTGGGAGACATTTGAAAAATAAGTTTTTGAAACAACTGTTGCTATCGCGTTTTGGTGCTAGCGCCATCGAGTCGTGCGATAGGGACAACTACAGTTTGAGCTGAATATTGCAAATAAAAAAAAATTAAATTTTGGTTCGGCTCTCGACGATTTTCTTCTCCAAAATTAGACCTATGTAAAAGTAGATTATTTGTTGTAAAAACTTACTGAATCTCCACACTAAACGTTTGTAGTAGTGATTAAAATTTGGTATTTTTCGGCATATTTTTCGGTTTCTGGTTGCTTGGAAAAACAAGTTATCGAGAAAAGAAAAACATAGTAGCATAGAATAAGTAATTATTTATATTAAGTATGAAAATAATTACTTTGGTGTTAGAAATCCAGGAGGAATCCTTCGAAAACGTTTGTATAGAAAATACAGTGCCCGCCACCTCTCTTAAAAACCTATTTTTAAGATAGAGATAACACAAGAATATTTTTCTTAAAGTACACATTACAGGAAAATATCTAAAGGTATGTTTGATAGAACTTAATTTCTGTAAAAATTAACAATACTTTTGAAGACACAAGCACAAGCAAAATGAATAAACGTGAAATAAACTTCAAATGAGACCCGCAACATTCCCAATTTCATTTCCCTCTGCGAAACCATAAGCTGCAGTTTTCAAAAGAAAAAAGCTCGCCTCATTCGTCTGGGGTACGTGTATAACGAAATATGAGGCAGTAAGACATCTCTGATTTGGTCTCGAATGACTGACCACGCTTTTTGTAGATACATCACTAATCGTTGAACGTCGTTATTATCAATCATTATCAACTATCTAAACGCAATGGTTTTATAGACTTAAAGTATTTTCGAATCATACACATTGAATGTTAGTTCCGTTATCATCATCTTCCTGGCGTTATGTCCCGTGCTTAGACGGGGTCCGCTTAGACCATGATCCAGGATTTAGCGAGTCTGGTAATTACATTGAAGCGACTGCCGATCTGACCTTCGTAACCCTAATATAGGGGAACCAGACAATTTTTGGATCATGGTTACAAATTCAAAGTTGTTTGAATTTGCAGGTTTCATCACGATGTTTTCCCTCACCGTCGAGCTAGTGGTATAAATATGTACATAGATTTTTTAAAATCTAGAGGTACATGCCCGGGTTTGAACCCGCACTCCTCGGTTAAGAGGTGCGTGTCCTTACCATTGAGCTACCACCGCTCTTGAATGTTAGTTCCGTTATCTACTTAATATATTTTTTCTTAGTGCTGATTTCAGAAAATAAATCGTTTATAATATTTATGGAAAGACACGAATATAACACTGCCGAACATCTGACCTATACCACTTCTTTTATTATTACGGATTCACCTAACGCTTGACCGTGGTCTGCGTGGTATTCAATACAGAGATATTATCGTACATACCGTATCCTATAAAAAGTGGCATAGGTATATTAAAAATATACAGACTTACATATATTCATATAATAACGCTCGCAATCCCCGGCAGCTAGCCTCTTTAGGCACATTCAACCAAAAAATAGATGGTTAGATGGAAAATTGTGAAAAAGTATGTAGTAATAAGTGGCTAGCTCGTCGCCTACACAATCACACACCCAAAAACCGATATACTATTAGTCACCTTTTACAACATGCTAGGCAGAAACACAGTTGGCACATTCTTTTTATATCCCAGACCAACATGGGACTTCTAAAATACCTATACCTTTTGAAATTATGTTTTGTTTCCAATATTATATTTGCCGATAATTTTCCTTACGGAACTGCTTTTACTGTGTCTGAGATCCTTTGGCAACCCCAATAAACCATCAGATTCGCGTTATTTATACGGATGTGGGAATGGAAGTTATAATGCTGCCCGCAAGGAGTCATATTTTATTTTTAGAGGAATGCACTTAAGAAAATTGACTCCATCGGTATAAAGTTGAAAAATATGTGATTGAGAATCGCTGATTCCGTCTGGGTGGGAATTGTATGGGTTTACTAGTTTATGTGGGCTGGGTGGCTGGGTGTGATCACGTTTTGAGGTTTGTTTTCTTTACCTATTTCTTTATAAACGTATCAGCGGTTTGGAACGGGGTTTATGTTTGTTTGAGTCAGTATGCAACAAAAAAAACACTATATATCAGAATGTGTATAATGCATTTTTCCCTGAAGGCAGTTAAAATCACGTATTGACTGACCCGGTGGTCGAGTGGTCGGAGACACTGGCCACGAAACCAAGGGTCGCGGGTTCGAATCCCGTTAGGGGCAAATATTTCGTGTGATGAACATGGATATTTGTACTCGAGTCATGGATGTTTATAAACGTATTTAAGTATGTCTATCCGTTCACCTAGTATTCATAGCACAAGCTTATAAGCTTAGTTTGGGACTAGAGAATTGGTGTGTCAGTCTGAAGAATTTATTTATTTATTTATATCATCGCTCTTAAAGATTTCACTCTAGACAAAGTATTTGAACGTTACCGTAATATAAAACTTACACTCTTTTCATTGTAGGAGCTATTACCAGAAAACGTCAAATATACATCTCAAGACTGGATTAAAATTGGAAATGATTTTATACCTTTAGACATTTGTAAATCTGATTTTTAAATAACGAAGATGAACATGCGCACAATACCGTATCATACAAGTTACTGGTTCATCAGCTCATTTGCTATTTAAAACGACGTTACTACGGGATAGTGAGGCGCGTCCCGGGCGGCAGCTTTACCGGGTAATGGACGCACGGTAACGAGCCCCGGGACTGGGAATGGACCGCTTTGAGAAAAAGTGCGAGCGAAAATAGACTTTATTGTCGCCGTAGAGGATAGGCGGTAGGTGATTATTGTATATATTTTTTTGATAGATAGATAAATACACACTATCACACCTGCACAGAAAAGGTAGATAGAATTCATACATACATAACATCACGCCCATAATCCTCGAAGGAGTAGACAGAGTCAAAGGCAAGCAAGCCCCCTTGCACATTCAGCCAAAAAATAAAAACTGGGTTGGGTTAGGTAAAATAATCCGAAGAATGGCAGCCTTGAGGTAAAATAATGGTAAGAAATAGTAACAAGTGGGTTGCTCGTCGCCTACATAATTATACGCCAAAAACCCGCATTTTACGACATGCTAGGCAAAGGAACACAGTTGGCACATTCTTTTTAAGTCCTAGACCAACATGAGACATAAGAAAAAGCAATTCTAGTATATAAACTACCTCATTTAAGTCCGAGTCTCTCAAACTCCAACATACCAATAAAACTTCTAGTGCTTCCCTTTCATTCTTCCGATCTCCATAAATTTTTACGATTTGGCGATTCCAGAAGGTGAAATTAGGGTATCAGTATTCACTCCATTCGATTGAGAAAGTGAAATGTGCACCCTGAATGCAATAAACTGGAACAGAACCCTTCATAGTGCGGGTCGATTCGCAATTTACTGGGATTGGGTGCGTAGGGAAATGACATACTTAATGATACGGTTATTCCTATGATTCCCATATGCATGCTTGAAGGATTCGCGTTTATGGCCTGTTTTCAATGGAACAGTTTTTGCTTCAATTGGCACTGTGGTAATATGTCTATTAATTCGATTAAATGAACCAATTAATAGCCCCAACTGGCACACCAATAGTGTGGACACATACTTAAAAAATACATACATAATATCGCGCCCATAATCCCTGAATAGCGCCCATAATCTGCCCGGGTAGGCAGAGTCAAAGGGGCAGGCCCCCTTAACCACATTCAGCAAAAAATAAAACTAGACTAGCTTAGATAGAAAATTGTGAAAAATTGGCTAGCTTATCGCTTACACACACATTTCCAAAACCACATATAATTAATGATGATAATAATTATTCTTTAGCCTCTACAAAAAGCAATAAAGTTTTTGAATATGATGTTTGACAATGGTCCATCTAACCCAGCTCAATTTATTTTTGTCTTGCAACAACCTTATTGTTCAGATTCCTTGTTTAAGGAATTTACTAATCCCATAATTAGTGGGTGGTTATGTACATTACATGTTTCTTTTTTAAATAAATGCATGGAGGTAATGGTACAAACATACATACATACATAACATCACGCCCATGATCCCCGAAGGGGTAGGCAGAGTCGAAGGGGCAGCAAGCCCCTTCAACCACATTCAGCCAAAAATAAAGCCGGGCTGGGTCACATGGACAATTGTGAAAAAGCAGTGACAAGCGGCTAACCTGTCGCCTACACAATCACACACCCAACACCCGATATACCATTAGTCGCCTTTTACGACATGCTAGGCAAGAACCACAGTTGGCATATTCTTTTTAAGTCCCTGGCCAACATGGGACAGTGGGCTGTCTTGGATGGAAAGCTGTGAAAAAGGAGTGACAAGTGGCTAGCTCGTCGCCTACTCAGTCACATACCCAAAACCCGATATACCATTAGTCGCCTTTTACGACATGCTAGGCAAGAACAACAGTTGGCATATTCTTTTTAAGTCCCAGGCCAACATGGGACAGTGGGCTGGGTTGGATGGAAAGCTGTGAAAAAGGAGTGACAAGTGGCTAGCTCGTCGCCAACTCAGTCACATACCCAAAAGCCCGTAAACCATTCGCCTCTTACGACATGCTAGGCAAGAACCACAGTTGGCACATTCTTTTTTTTTGTCCCAGATCAACATGGGCCAAGTCCCAGACCAACATGGGACAAAAGGTAGGTAATGGTAATCTTATTAATTAAAGTGCCTTTATAGGGTTTATAGGTTCTATAACTTTGATGTATCGCCATATATCTTTGTTATTAAAAAAAATATTACAAAATATTTAGGGTACGTCTATACGCTATAATCAGCCCTAAAAATGTTTGCATGACATTACTAGTTTAAAGTTTGTCAATTAGTCTAGTTTTATCGTTTAGGCATAGTCCATTTTATAAGTAGATTGACTATGTAGGCATATTAAGTAAAGGGTTGTGAAGTATGTGAATATGTGTGACCCTGCCTCCCTAAATAGAGATGTCCATTTTCAATAGGTTATCGACATCCTGACAATAGTGGGAATTTTACTAGATCTATCAATATAATTATTGAGCATGGTCGTGTGTTAACAGATGTTAGGAGTCATGAAAACCATAGAGCTTGTATGAAAAGGATCATTAATGTTGAAGAGGCGAGTGAGGTCTGTAAGGATCGTGCCATGTGGCGTTCGGTTCTCTCTGCATACCCCGCTAGGGCAGTGGCGTGGAATTTAGTTAGTTAGTCAATTATTGAGCATATAAGACACTAGCAGCGCCCCGCGGTTTCACCCGCGTAATTCCCGTTCCTGTAATAATACGGGGATAAAATAAAGCCTATGTTACACGCTATTAAAGAAGCTTTCCATTGGTGAAAGATAATTTAATACGGTCTAGTGGTTTCGGAGCCTATTCGATACAAACAAACAATCAAATCTTTGCTCTTTATAATATATAGCGGCCCGTCCCGGCTTCGCACGGGCACATACAGTTTATTTTTTATTTTTTTTTTAACTCGTGATATCTTTTGAATGGATTGTCAGAATCGAATAATTCAAAAAGTAATATAAAGATATTGAAGCAGTCTTAAATAATACATCATTTATTTTGATAAGGGTTAATACCAAGGTACAAATAAAGAGCTTTTTGTAGCGGTGGTATTTTAATTTCTTTTTTTCAATAAAAAAACGCTTATTGTGACATGACTGTAATAGTTAGAGATATGCTGCCGCTGATTTTTTGTAGATAATGGTGTGTTCTAAAAAAATGTAGTATATCATTTTGTTCTATCATCAATAGTTTTCGCAGCGCACGCGATGTAAGGTAGTTTTTTGATATTTTTTTCACACCTTGGATTACGTTATCGTAATTTTAGTAAGGATGCCTATTTTTTTTGAAAATGAAATATAGCCTATGTCACTCAGGAATGATGTAGCTTTCCAACAGTGAAAGAATTTTTCAAATCTGCCAAGTAGTTTCGGAGCCTATTCAATTCATACAAACAAACAAACAAACAAAAAATCAAACCTTTCCTCTTTATAATATTTGTATAGATATGTAGATAATATTCCTAGTATCATTACTATCGTTAATATCGATATAATATCGACAGGCGCATTGGTTGAGTGGTAGATACACTAGCCACGAAACCAAGGGTCGCGGGTTCGAATCCCGGTAGGGGGAAATGTTTCGTGTGACGAAAATGGCCTCGAGTGTACTTTGTACCCGAGTCATGGATGTTTATAAACGTTTTTAAGTATGTCATACGTTCACCTAGTAGGTATCCATAGTACAAGCTTATAAGCTTAGTATGGAACTATGGGTTTGGTGTGTCAATCTAAAGTTTTTTTTATTTATAACTAAACTTTGATGTGAACAATACGTTGCTATTGAAATTCATCATACGTATTCTACCATCGCTCTACGCTACGCTCTTGTGGCATAGAAAACTACGCCTGTAACAAATACTGTATCGATGCTATAGAATTTGTCATTCCCTATACGTTATTATAATAACGGAACATCAAATAATTTTAAGTATGACCACCCTTAATAAATAAATAAATAAATTTTCTAGACTGACGCACCAATTCCCTAGTCCCAAACTATTCTTAAGCTTGTACTATGGATACTAGGTGAACGGATAGACATATTTAAATACATTTATAAACATCCATGACTCGAGTACAAATGCCCATGTTCATCACACGACATATTTGCCCTTAGCGGGATTCGAACCCGCGACCCTCGGTTTCGTGGGCATGCCATCGGGCCAGTCTTGTAGGTACTCTTTTATTCTATAGTATTACTATTTAAACTCAAAATTAATTGCGATTTCGTTAGGGCGTCAAATATTGACACAAAAACTATCGATATTCCGACATCGCCGTCTTCGCATCTCTTAGCTTGGACTGACGAAGCCACACCAAGCCTTGCGCTTCGTTGGCCGGCCAATTGCGTGTGCTTAACGTGCTGGAATGACGTCATCATAAGGTATAGTCATAGAGACGTTCGGTCTAGTAGTTACTGTATGAAGCATCGTGGCTAACCACCTGTCTAGAGTGATTTATTTTTCTTTTTTTTAATAATAAATATAATAAATTATAATAAATCCTACTACATCACATACATTGATCTGACTCCGAGGTAAGTAGCTTAAGCACTTGTGTTACGGATATCAGAAACAACAGTGGTATTACAAATATATACTTAAATATTGGATATTAACACCCAGACACAGAACAAACACAAGTATTCATCGTACGAATGTTTGTCCTGGGTGGGAATCGAACCCACAAGTCTTGGCGCATGCGCCATCGAGCCAGTCAAATTGTCAATAGATAAATTGTATATTTCTAGCGCGGTGGTAGTTTAATTGTAGGGACACGCATCTCTTATCCGAGGAGTGCAGGTTCAAGCTGGGGCACTCTCTGGTTTTTTCAAATCTATGTACGTACTTATACCACTGGCTCGGCTGACTATCTGAGGGTTAAGAAGGTAGGATCGGCACTGGGCTCGGGATCAAGGTCTAAGCGGACTCTGACAAAGCACGGGACATGATGCTAGAAAAATTTTGATGATGAATAATATCGACTGGCCCGTTGGTCGAGTGGTCAAAGACCCTGGCTACGAAACCAAGGGTCGCGGGTAAATATTTGCCCCTAGCGGGATTCAAACCCGCGACCCTTTGTTTCGTGGCCAGGGTCTCTGACCACTCGACCAACGGGCCAGTCATGTCAATTTCCATGGTCCATTGGTAATCTAGAATTGGGGGGCCCTCTAGATCGTGTGGGGTCCTGGGCACTTGCTCAAAGTGCCCAGTGGGAAAGAGGGGACTGATTCTAGTCAATGATTACTCCAGAAAAGGTCAATCAAATATAATATTAATTATAACTTGGCGGTATCAGTTGATCTTAGTGATAAGAAAAATTCTTGTAAGCCCTGTAGTTTCCAAGAAACTTTATATCAGTACAAAGATCTTATGAGCAGCTTTCTTTTTTTTTTGATGTATTGGACCCCAAAAATCTACAGATCTATAGATTCTTTTGAAGTGCTCCTTTAGAGATTTATATAAAGGAGTTTATTTTCCGACCGATTTACCCATAGCTCCCTCAATAATGGTAGCTTAAGTATTGAAAGACGAATAAAATATTGGATTATCCATTTTACTTGGAAAAAGATTAGTGGTATTATTTTTTTGTGTGTGAAGATAATATAATAATATTGTATCTGGGTTCAAGGTACCTATATATTTAATATTTCTAAAATGTAAGAGTTTTTAGTTGTTATAAAAATCCAAGTTAGCAGAAACTAAAAAAAAAAAAAAAAATAAGTAATTGAGTTAGAATATATGGAAAATATGTAAATATTATAATAAAACTAGCTTCTGCCCGCGGCGTTGCTTGCGTAGTACATCAATTAAACATAGCTTATGTGTTATTCTAATGTATAAACTATACTATTGTAAAGTTTCATTAGAATCAATGTAGTACTTTTTGCGTGAAAGAGTAACAAACATCCACACATCCATCCATCCATACAAACGTACGCGTTTGTAATATTTGCAGCATAATAAGAGGTAAGATATCCCTCTTAGGATAGTTGATTGGAATCCGCAGTGATATGGAATACCTCAGTTCCATATCACTGCGGTCTTAACCATCTTGTAACGCAATAGATATAGTCTTTAAATGCCGCCTGAGTACTACCCTTATACACATTACTACTCCAGAGCGTATCTTATAAATCCAGACTCAGTCTGAGAATTACCATGTACAGCTAATAGCTCACGTAAGCACAAACGAGACAACATTTATCACCTTCTCCTAACAAACACACGAATTACCTAGTTAGTCCTAGACCTCAACAAAAAGACCACTAAGAGTAATTACTGGCATACGTCACTGCGGAGGCCCATTCGAGAAATGGGGCCTGGAGCTTTTTGCTGGTCGGTTTAATAGCCCTTCGGGGGATATCGATCTTCGTTTTTGGGCCTTCGTCACGGCCGGGGCAAAAAGGGGGTATGATTAGTTGGTTTCATGGTAACAATGTTGGGACTAAGTGGGGTGTAGTTTTGAGGAAATTAACTCGGCGGTTTCATTAGATTTTATGAGTGTAATGCAAATTTGGCTTTTCAAAGCGTAGCTATTGAGTTTGTTGCCGTGCTGGTATGTAGTATATTTTTTTATTCAACTATGAACTATGAGGAAGGTTATGTGCTCATCACTCAATGTACGTATATTCGTATCCATCTTTGTTTCTTTGCAGCAGAGCAACTTATAAGGGGCTAATTTTGTTGATTCGTCAATAAATTTGACCTTGAGAGTAGCTTAGCAGTAATTGAAATCCAATATTCCAGTCTTGAAAATTTATGTTTTTAAATGTTTTTTGAAGGCTATATTTATATGTACTAGTACAGATAATTTCAATTGACATCACACTCTAGCTTAATCAAATAAGGTACGAAATTAATATTTAAAAGTTTTTTAATTTTTTTTTTTTTAAATAATTGTTATAGTGGAAGCCTTGTATAACCACAAGACTTGGCGCAGTATTCTAGAATCCATTTAGTACGAAGTCGATATTGGCTTTGTGAAATAGTTATTTATGAAACCGTTTTGTTTTACTGCTGTATTCTAGTTTACAATCAGCTTAAGTACCTAATATTTATCGATCCTGACTATAAAATAAATGCTTAAAGCTATCTACCTATTTTAAAGTAGTAAAATGAAAATTATCTGATGTTTCATATTTATTCATGAGACACGCGTTACGATCTCATTTCAAATTCAAAAGAAATATGAGTTCCTTTCGAACCCATTTTGACGTTCACTTGGCTGACTTTATATAGTTCTATTAATAGTGACTCATCGTCCAATGTTGGTCTGGGACTTGGCCCATGTTAATCTGGGACAAAAAAAAGAATGTGCCAACTGTGGTTCTTGCCTAGCATGTCATGTAAAAGGCGACTAATGATATATCGGGTTTTGGGTGTGTGATTGTGTAGGCGACAGGTTAGCCGCTTGTCAGTGCTTTTTCACAATTTTCCATCTAACCCAGCCCGGCTTTATTTTTGGCTAAATGTGGTTGAAGGGGCATGCTGCCCTCTGACTCTGCCTACCCCTTCGGGGATTACGGGCGAGATCTTATGTATGTATGTTTGTATGTTAATTTGTTTAATTTAATGACTTTTTATACTACGAAGTTGAGTAAATAAGCACGCAGCCGTAGTACAATTGCCGTAACCTACAAACGCTTGCAATATAGATGTTGTCAGAATGATCAACAGACCAGGGACCTTTATATGTCGATTTCCGATACTCTCAATCACAGAACAAAACGCAGCTTAAAGACGTATATTACGGCAATTTTACCCAAAAAGTTAGTACTATTCTTTATTTTTACCCGGATATATGCGTTACCCAGGTCGCAACTGGAGGACGAGATGATTATATGGGACTCCCAGATCATGGTGAGAACCCAGATCGAGCCCAGTCATACCAAAACTAGCACCGTTTCTGCTAACTCTACCCCGTACAAACCAACTGTGCTAAAAAAACGCTCGCTCTGAAAGTGGAGTACTTCCGCAGAGCTGGGTGTTGCTTGTTCGGGGACCTAGGTCCGACTTACTGTCTCGGTGTATATAAATTTTGTGGCGAGAACTTTGTCAGCGCGATGCAGGAATGTATGGCGTTTCTACATGATCGATGAATATGTAGAAGCGCCCAAATCGTCATCGGTTGACATATTATTGGAGCTATAATCTTGACTATCTTGTGGCACGGTCGCCACACAACCGCTGCTTCTACTAAACAAGTTGTCCGCCAAAAATAGATATGACACTCCTCAGTGTCACGAGTGAACCGTGAGATAAGTCGGGCGGCGAGTTAGCCCGACGCCGAAACTAATTTCAATTATCCGCCCAGCGGAGCGTGACTGAGCCGCGTGTTCGAGCCGATGTAAATTTAGTAATTCTGTGTAGCTGTGCCTATGTGGCAGAGGATCCTAACTTAATGCATAGATTACTTAATACACGGGAGACAATAAACGATTGTTAGTATATTGTTCTACTAGTAGATTATTATGACATTTAGAAGAAAAAGCATTTGGATTTGATAATTAAAAATATATAGGAGTACATTGTATTTATATATTATATAAGTTTTTATGAGGAAAAGCTCAGTGAATAGACTTCAATTCTTTAAGTTAATGAGAACATACGTACATATCGTTACATAAATAATAAATTAATTCTCCAGAATGTCACACCAATTCCCTAGACCCAAACTAAGCTTGTGCTTGCGCTATGGATATTAGGTGAATGGATAGACATACTTAAATATATTTATAAACATCCATGAATCAAACATGAAACACAAATGTCCATGTTCATCACACGAAACATTTGCCCCGGGCGGGATTCCAACACGCGACCCTCCCACGTTTCATGGCCAGGGTCTCTGACCACTCTGCCACTTGTCACTACTTTTTCACAGTTTTCCATCTAACCCAGCCCATTTAGATTTTTGGTTGAATGTTGTTAAAGGAGCCAGCTACCCGTTTGAGTCTGTCTACCCTTTCAGGGATTGTGGGCGTGATATTATTATGTAAGAAAAATCTCGCCAAAACTCATAGAAATGGAAAAGCACTAACCTTCATTCCTACTTTTCGTAAATCAATCATTAACCATGGGCTAATAGATAAATAGATAAATAAATAAATATCAGACTACATCACATACATTGATCTGACTCCGAGATAAGTAGCTGAAGCACTCGTGCTACGGATATCAGAATCAATAGTGGTATTACAAATGTATACTTAAATATCAGATATTAACACCCAGATACAGAAAAAACACAAGTATTCATCACACGAACGTTTGTCCTGGGTGGGGATCGAACCCACAACTCTTGGCGCATGGGCCAGGGTCACTACCAAATTCGCCATCGAGCCAGTCAAATACTTGTGTAGTATTTACGATCCTATTATCACAACCCTAACACAAAACCAGGGCCGGCTATCCTTACAAATGCGCTCCTAATCGCGGCCATTTAACACCGGTTAAAGATTACGCCAATTGCCCTGAGTGCTGGCCAGTTTGTGCCCGAACGCCTAATAGGGGTATTTCACTGTTGCGTTAATGGACAGCTGGGTTTTGTTGCCTTTCGTTTTATGATGAGAAAGCCTACTTCAATTAATCGTAAATTTTGCTAGCATTTTTCACTTTTTTATTCTGCTTACTGTACTGTGACTAATTTCAATAAAAATCTAAATCTAGCGTTCCTAGTCAAATGTTCACTTTTTATAATAAAGAAAAACATATTTCCATGAACAGCTTTATCGAAAGCTTAAGCGAAACTAACTTAGGTTTGATTTAATTCTATGCTAATCGCCCTGAGTAGATAGGTGTTGTTAATTTTGCAACCGCGCCAATCAAAAATTCATTACTTAAAATATGAATAAGTAATAAGTAACTTACAATGTAGTCGTAGGAAATAATAATAATAAAAAAATCCTCCAGACTGACACACCAATCCCCTAGTTCCAAACTACACTTATTTCTTGTCCTATAGATACTAGGTGAATGGATAGACATACTTAAATACGTTTATAAACATCTATGATTCGAGCGCAAATGTCCATATTCATCACACGGAACATTTTCCCCCAGCGGAATTCGAACCTGTGACCCTTGTATAATAGCCAGGGTCTCTGACTACTCGACTAACGGGTCAGTCAAATCGTCATTCAAAGATCGTCTCTTAAATTATTTACCTACCGCTCCTTAAAAGTGTAACAAGCCTATAAAATTCTAATCTAGAAATGAAAGAATGTGCATAAGCAACATCGCGTGTGTCAAGCGATGTCGGCGACGTAGGCAATATAACAGATTTAGTTCGCATAATATTCATGCCGACCGGTCCATTAACTCCACGCCTGGATAGGGTTGCTGCTAAGTTACCTGTCTCGGAAAGCACGTTAAGCCGTTGGTCCTGCGCCTGACCTCTCTCCGGTCATGTCGAATTGCCATCTCACCGGACTATGAGAGTGCATCTGTGTTTGCGCACACACTTGTGAACTATTATATATTTTGCGCAGATGACTAATCTTCTGTGAGATTGGCCGCCGTGACCGATATCGGTTAGGAGGACATGAAATCTGTTTCAAATACTTAATTTAACTTAACAATCATAATACACGTACTAATTATATGAAATGTACGAACCGTTTTTTTTATATCAATTATAATAATATAACATCACTCTCATGATCCCGGAAGGGGTAGGCAGAGTTAAAAGGGCAGCAAGCCCCATTAACCACATTCAGCCAAAAATAAAACCTGGGCTCGATGGAAAGTTGTAAAAAAGTAGTGACAAGTAGTCACTTGTCACATTACACGGGTTTGGGTATGTGATACGCCTACACAATCACAAACCCAAAACCCAATATACCATTAGTCGGCTTTGACAACATGCTACGCAAGAACCACAATTGGCACATTCTTTTTAAGTCCCAGACCAACAGAGGACAACTGAAAATTATGTGAGGCTAACACAAAAAAAAAAAGTTGAGGAAATAAAATACATATATTAATAAAGGGCAAGTCGTTATCCTTTTGGTATTGAAAGCTAATAAATAGTAAAAAAAATATAAATAACAAAACATCATTATATTCTTTGATATCACATCATGAATACTGTACACACATTATGTAAGTAATTTTATTCAGTTATTTAGTTAGATTTAGCCTATATGAAAGGAATATTTCTTTAACTTTCTCTCTGTGACCAAAACATGGCTGTAGATTGATGATGTGGGTGAAAGATTGTTAGTACTTATTTATAACATTCATTTTGTATTATCAAATATATAAGGTATTAGTGAACATAAATATTTTAGTGAACATAAATATTTTTATCTATCTATACTTTTAATAAATCTGTAGAGAGGTCAATTCTGTACATGAAATATATTTTCAAAATAACTATCACAACATGAATTTCAAAACATTTGCCGAAGTAAAAAATATAATAATATTATTACACCCAGCTACAACTGCCGTAACAGATGCTCACATCCAAAATCCACTTCACTCCTAACTTCGTTCATCTATTTTACCGGCTTTAAAAATAACCGTCCCCGCCGGCACTAAAAATTTTGAAGCAATATACCGCTGCCAATAAAAGAGGCAGCCCTGGAAAGTGGCGTCCAAAATTGCCTTAATAAAACACGAAAATAAATTTCCTTTTTCAAGCCGAGCCTGATGGAAGATATTAATGCTGTATCCTCCACCACATTTGTGGGTGGATCGGCGCATTTCTCATGGTGTGCTACTTACGCATTTATGCTTGCTTAAAATGACGCTGGTTTGTAACAGGACTAGCTGTGCCCGCGGTTTCATTCGCGTTTATTGTTAATGCTATATAGTATTAACCATACGCGCCTTCCTAAATAAATAAGCTATCTAACACTAAGTGAATTTTTCAAATCGGACTAGTAGTTCCTGAGATTAGCGCGTTCAAGCAAACAAACTCTTCAGCTTTATTATTATTAGTAAGTAAGATTTCATGTGACACGTCGTTGGATTTAGTAAAAAAAATGTAATGCGTTTTTATGAGACAAGGTTCAGTATAGAACACCGTAAAGAAACAATAAATAAAACAATAATTCGTCAATGTTTATTGTAAAATTAAATATTTCTCAACTTTAATTTTTACGTTAATAAGTATGACACATTATTTTTTGGAATTCTTGGTATCAAATTTGAAGAAGCAGTAATATAACTTTAGTTTAAGCTCAATATAAAAAAAATCAAATTTCAATATAACCATAATTCTCAAATGTATTTTAAATATATCTTGCTTTCGTTTAGTAAAACGTATAGAAGACCACATTGATACAAAGAGCGGAATCCATATTATGTTCATTCTCTATCAACGATCCAAGCCGTCCACTCCTAGATATACCTATACGGATTCCTAGATAGATTAGTCAGAAAACTTGCATAAAACAAATTCCTGTGAACCGGACTAAGTAATTTGCCTAGTTCTGTGTAACCTAAGCTACATATTTCATGACAAAAATTTTCCACTGTGGAATTTATCTTGAAAGTCGTTTCTATTTGGTTTAAAACATATAAACTTTTTTAAGGAAAACTCCTCTTGACGAAATATTAAGAAAACCTTGTTAAAATAGTTTGAGGTTTTATATGAGGTTGAAACCTATTTAAAAGGAAATAAGGGACAATCGATGATCAATGCGATAGTTACCAGTAATTTTTTAACAGTTTTGGTATGTTCTATTAAAATTTAAATGTGATATACCTACTCGATATTGAGTCGGAAAATATACAAAATATAATGAAAAATAAATAATAAAAAAAGAAGTTCCACAGTAATACAGATCAAATTCCTTTGCTGGATTATGAACCTACGAGTTTCCTAGTCTTTTTTCGGTCCTTCAATACAAAAAACTTAATTAATAGATCTGTTTATTGAAACAGATCTATTAATCAAGGATTGCCTTTAAGTGATATTTTTAGCAAATTCTTAATATTCGCCCCATAGCAAGCTCGCTATACCTCCGGAATTGCATATTTCCAGGATAAAATAAATGTAAGTAAAATGTACCAAAAATTGCTTGTTGGCTACTTTTAGCAATAAAAAGTAAACCCTTGTCGTCGATCAGACAGGAAATTCAAGGGGTATGTATTAATTATGTTGTCACAGTACTGATTCCAACAAACTATACTATCAAAGAACCTAGGTACGTAGCTTCACTAAACATCCTCCGAACGAATATTCGCTCCTTCAAAGCGAAACGAATGACCCAGCGTTTGAGTCCAATTTATCGCTGCGTTCAATTAACATCTTCCTACAGGCGGTTCTTTCACAGCTTTGTGCCGTTGAATACAGTTTCTTCCTGTCTTTGTTTCAAATTGGGTTCTGTGGTCGAACGCCGGGACGGGAGATGATTGGAAGGAGAACGTTTTTAGAGATATTTTACTTTATTAGACACTAACAAGCAATAGCAATGAGTAAAAATAATATTGCGTCGCTGCAAATACTTAATATGCGAGAAACGTTTGTTTATGATTGGTCATCCACTTCGTAGCCATTCTTCGTAGTATTGTAGTCTTATTCTACGATACAGCTACGAAGTTACGAATCTTCACTGATATCAACGCTATGCTACGAAAGTCGTAGCACTGCCGTAGATCTTGTGAATATAGTTGTAACATTGTTTCGACTGCCTTATAACAGAGGAACCGAGCAGATTGGATATGGATAATCTTTAACTATCAGAATGTGTAGTTTCGCTAGAATATTTTCGCTCACGTTTAAAGAAATAGAATACTAAATTAAATACTTTAATTTAAAATTAGGTTTCTGCTCTGCCCTACAATTAATTTAATTTATATTATCAAAATCCATAAAATTTTAAAAAACGCCACTCTATAAATAATTTTATAGGTATCTAGACACAAAATGTTACATTTAATTAGTCCGAGTAATCCTACATTCATCAGTTTAATACGTTCATAAGCAATTAACTCTCACAACACTTAGTATAAGCTAAAATACGCTTAAAATTTACCACTCAGTTTAAATTCCATTCCCATCATGGAAAAACGATAGCCAAAAAATTCACTCGAATTGAGAACCTTTTTTTTTTGAAGTCGGTTATATAGGCAAACTTGTTACCAATATTTCATCCGGAACCGCGCCCCGCCCCAATTATCCGCCACACTTTTCCTCCCATTCACCAACGCCGGTTAATAAGTCCGGTGGTATCACTCCTTATTGTTTAGACCCCATTCAATTCCACATTCAAAGGGCCCATTACTTGATTTAGATTGGGGCTGGACGAAGAGATTTTTACGTTGGCTCCCTCAAAGAAATACTGACCCGTTTTGAGATTGTCTCCCTTTTTGTTGGGGCCCGAGTAATGAAAAAATACGGGCGAATACAGGAGGCGGGCCTTTATTTGGGCGGAATAATGGAGCTCTTTATTTTAGACGCTTTTATTCTGGAATCTTAGCTGACGACGAGGATGTTTTAACCACTGGAGGTCGGGAGGTACGGTCTCTCGTGGTGGAAACTCGGGGTAAATCGGTTTTGTTTTTCCTCGAGCTTTTTTTACAACTAAAATAAGTCTAATATTCTACTTATCACTAGATACAATATTCTAGATCAGGGCTTCCTAAACTATGGGTCGCGAGCGAATACTTAGTGGGCCGTTCCTGTAGACCGACACACTATCCTTCCTTTTTCATATTGGTGACGGTTAAATACCCTAGAGGTTGATCCCGAGTTTGTTAATTTGTATTAGATGGGTCGTAGCCCAGACAACTTTGGGAACCACTGGCCTTGATGGTCCAGTGAAGTGTATGGGATTAATCGATAAATAAAATATATATAAAATCATCAACTTATTGAAGATATATAGAAGCGTCTGTCTAGTTTTATGTAAGCAAATTATTTAATTTTAGATTTTAAGTTTCAGTGTGAGATAAGTAAAGGACTATTATAGATTTGCAAGACATTACATAAGTTATTTATCTTGTGGAGTGACACGTTTGTCAGGTAATTTAATATTATAAGTATTATTATTTTAAGAAGCTACGTATTATAAGAATAATACAAAAAGCATGAATGTTACGTCGTACTTCAGAACGAAACTTGCTTCCAGTGGTTAACAATTTTCTCGACGAAGAATCTCCACTACTTAATTAAGTCTTATTCTCAAAGTTACAACTCAGTTTTGTTAAGATAAACTTAGCGTAAGCCGATGAAAGAAGTTAGTGCGTGAAGAATTTGAGTTGGTGTTTAGTTAAGAGTTTTAATGGTTTTATTGTTAATCTGGAATGGCTGTATTAGCCATAGATATAGCGTAACATCTTTGAGTTAATGCAATATCCTCGTTAACTCATCGAGTCATCGACATTGGGCCATTGCGCAGAAAAACGAAGCTCGCTAAACGTAGTAACATTTTTGAGGCGCTAAACCTAACTATTTGGTTCTCTCTGTTTACCCCGCTAGGGAAGTGGTGTGAAGTTTAGTTATTTAGTTTTAAACCTAACTATTTTCGAATTATTTTAGTAATGTGTCGCGCAGCGCACGACGCGCAAGTATATGTTGAAGATGTGATTTAAAAAAGACAGAATAGGTTATCATATATTCTTAATTGTTAACATGTATAACAGTATATTCTAAACTTAGTATACATTCAAAATTTAAGTGCTCACTTTAACTTAAAAACCATCTGAATTTGATACTACTTCCGCCAACACAAACAAGACTGTATGGTTATGACCCGATCAGCCAACGCAATCTCGCAACAATCCCGTCTCATGTTATAAAAAGAAAAATAACTTATTTCCAGCTTAACGCTCCTAATTTCGACGAAATTGCTTGCTTTTATCTAATTTTATTCTCCAGAATCGATTTGTGAGAAGAGAACTCACATGCTCAGCGGTTATGTCCAATCGAATACAGACTTTGTGCAAAGTTTCTTAGATAGCTTTTCCGTTGGTAACTTTAGTTTAATCAGCTGATTGCAAACAGCTGCTTTTATTCCGTTGTAAAGAACACAATTTGTGCATTTTGGCGGACCAAGGATGTGGTCAAGCTGTCTCTATGTTTGGATACGTAAGGGTTAGGATTTGATAAGTAGAGATAAAAATATACTGAAAATGTATTTAAAATATCACGATCTGTTTTACAAGATATGGTTTTCACAAATAATCAAAGACGATTAATATTTAATAATCATAAATCTAGTACTTATAATTAAATCTTTTAGGTTTATGAGAATTTACGAAAACGCAACTGCCCTGAACAACCTTGTTAGCGAACTATTCGAACAAAGTTTGTCATTTATTTAATAAAACAACAAATCTTGCCAATTGTCTTCACTCCCAATTATAGAACTTAATCCAATTTAGATTTGAAATTAAAACAACAACGATCATCCAAGATATTCTTCCAAGTTTAAAACAACTTCATTTCGTGGCCTTTTAGAAAGGGAAGTTTATGGCCAGTTTTTATTATACAATCATAGCAATTTCTAGAACATTACATGATATTACAAAGTCTTATAAAATAAGAGTACATACATTTCTATTATTTTCTTTCTATTAATAAAACAGATATTCAATCTTACATAACATCTATTAACAATGACCAGAGTTATTTTCGGTGAACCCAATTTAACCCATAAATTCCTATACAATATAACTCAAAACTGAGACAAAGATAATGAACGCATACCCGGATAAAAGCGAAACGCTGTTCACCCGTCCCGCCCGTTCTCAAAGCGGTAGCTAATTAAAGCGTTTGATCGGCCATTTCGGAATGCGCTTTATTCGTCGGATGAAGTGAGCACATGCCGCGTCCAAAACTCCAGTGGCCATGTTAATCTAGCCCGATGTAACCAGCAGGAACGCTTTGCCCCGATTTGGAAAGAGGTATTCGTGTTCGTTGATAGTTTGTGCTGGTTTATTGGATTTTGGCCTTTTCCCGCTAGCATTAAGATTGTTGTTGTTGTTAATTTTTATGTTTTTTTTTTCGCCATAATATTAATTTTGACTGGCTCGATGGCGCATTCGGTAGTGACCCTGCCCCATGCGCCAAGAGTTGTGGGTTCGATTCCCACCCAGGACAAACATTCGTATGATGAATACTTGTGCTTTTTCTGTGTCTGCTGGGTGTTAATATCCAATATTTAAGTATATATTTGTAATACCACTGTTGATTCTGATATCCGTAACACAAGTGCTTAAGCTACTTACCTCGGAGTCAGATCAATGTATGTGATGTAGTCGGATATTTATTTATTTTATTTATTATTTAATTTTAAGATTAAAAGGTGTTTCGTAAACCGATAAAAAAAGACTGAGAACGCGTAAAATATAAAAAAACTTCTAATTAAACAGTCGCTCGTTTCAATTCAATGTAGTGTAGTACCTATATTCTATTTCACAGTAATTTTAGCGTGTCAGTTGAACCCAAAACCTTTTCCGTATAACAAATACCGCATCCAGCGCTCTCGGCTCTCGGCAACTGACATCCAATGCCTGTTAGTGGCCAAGAACGCTTTGTCGACAGTTGCAAAATGAGATTTGCACGGTTTGAGACAATTTAGGGACAATTTCAACTATTTTAGCGGTTCCTGGACTTTATTTTACCTCGTTCATGAAGCTTTTATGTTGGGAAAGCGCTGTTGCAACGTACATTGAGTTTTGTTGAGTTTTGCTTATAAGAGGGTTGTTCGCAAATGTTTATCGATATTGTGATACTTTTTCTTTGTTGTCGAGCAATGTAAACAATTTGCGTGAGATGGCGGTATGAAATACTTCATTCTTCAAACATGTAAAGATGTTTCGATTTGAAATGTGCGTCTATAGTTATATACTTACATAATACATTTACCTCGCAGTGAAGGCGTGAGGTAAATGTATTATCTACGCGTATTGAAGCTATATAGGTACTCAGCTATCCCATCACTACATATTGTGAAACAAAGTCCTTCGCTGCGTCTGTCTGTCTGTTCGTGATAACTCCAAAACTACTGTACGGATTTTCATGCGGTTTTAACCCATAGTTAGACTGATTCTTGAGGAAGGTTTAGATATATAATAAATTTTTGTCTTTATTTGTTTATGGCGGTAATAAAATGATGTTTGTTGGAGGCGTCGGATAAAATTAAGCCGCCACGCGGGTGGAGCTGCTGGCGAAAGCTAGTCTAGGATATATCTGTCACAAACATTGCGTAAACGAATATCGCTCGCATACATTTCTCGCACATATTTTTTGCACACATACGTCTCTCGCACATGTATCCCGCACTTAAACTATGTCTCTTTATTTCGCTGTCCTTCCCTTGTGTTTGTATTTATTACATAGAAATACCTACTTTTATTATCAAAGCAGACGCACATGCATGAAGTTGGAACACTAACACGGCGAGTTTGATTGACTTGGAAATAGCCATTAAACTAACTAACTAAACTTCACGCCACTTCCCTAGCGGGGCAGAGAGAACCGAACGCCATATGGCACGATCCTTACACACCTCACTTGCTTCTTCAACATACATGATCCTTTTCATACAAGCTCTACGGTTTTTATGACTCCTAACATCACCTTCTGTTAACACACGAACAATCTGGTTCGCATTGTATTTCTGTTTAGTCAATCGTTCGACATCCATTTTTTCCACATGTCCGAACAACAGCCTTAAAAAACAACAAATTCAAAATAATACGTATCAAATTTAATAAAACGTATTTAATTTTTTCATTGTTATCTACAACGACTACATTTTAATTTGCTGAGTTATTCTTTAACCTATATTTAACAATCACTGACTTTTAAAACTAGCCCGGTTAAAGTCTCTAGATATACCGAAATATCTACCTGCGTATAATAAGTATGTGTTGTACGTAATGTTTGAGCTGTGGTAGCTCCATTGTAAGAACACGCGCCTCATAACTGCAGAAAACGGGATTAAACCCTCGTACTTCTGAATTTTTCAAATATATGTACGTATTAATACCACTAGCTCAACGGTGAGAGAAAAAATTGCGATGGAATCTGCAAATTCAAACAACATTGGATTTGTAACCATAATTCAAATATTGTCTGGTTTCCCTATCTTAGGGTTACGAAGGTCAGATCGGCAGTCCCTTCAATGTAATTACCAGACTCGCTAAAACCTGGATTATGGTCTAAGCGGACCCCGTCCAAGACATAACGCTGCTAAGATGATAAGTACCTACGTACATAAAGATTCAAAATTCATACCTGTTACTAACTAATTAAATAGGTTTAATAGCTGCAATAGTTAAGCGCCTTAACTGTACGCGGCAATGAAAACAATTTAGTAGCAACATCCAAGCAGTTTTGGAGCTGAAATTGCGAATCTCATCTGAGAACTTGGGATCTCAACGACACTTGTTATTGTTCCGATTCGCGTCTGTATTTGTTTGTCTTTTCGGTTGTTGCAGTCTTAGACCGTTTTGTTATTGCGCTTAAAGTTCTTGAGACATTGTTTACTTAATTGAAAACTTGAAATTTGGATTTTGTTTTTTGATGTCCATTAAGAGAGGCCGCGCACTAGGCAGCCAGGCTGCCACAGCCAGGCTGCGGCAGCCTTGCTGTGGCAGCCTATCTGGTATATGAACACGAACAGTAGCCCGCGCACTAGGCAGCCAAGAACTTTCATATACCAGATAGGCTGCCACAGCCAGGCTGCGGCAGCCTGGCTGCCTGGTGCGCGGCCTCTCTAATACATATGTTTATGTATGAGGATTACTATATAGTAATCAATTCCATTCTTTATAAGTAATTGGTCAAAGGAGCTTACTACATACTTAGTTTCTAAGTAGTCACACTAATATTATAAAGAGAAAAGATTCGATTTTTTGTTTGTTTGTATTGTATAGGCTCCGAAACTACTGAACCGATTTAAAAAATTCTTTCACCAATAAAAGCTACTTTATTATGCTATAAATGAAGTAAATAAATAAGCCTGTACTAATATTGGCTATATTTGTTGTATCTCATATTATTAAAGAAGTTATCAAGCTGCTATAATACTCCTGAATAGCTTTAGAAGTTACGTCTACTGTTCAGAATGTTATGAATTTCAGAGTTATTATCTATTTTTTTTTCTTGGTGTATCATCATTCTTTTGGCCCTCTCCCAGGTCATCTCGAGTCAGCGCAGTAAGTCTTTATCTGCCATACGTCCCGGTCAGCCGTCATCAAGCTATCCACCCCCATTTCACTCTTATCATGTTTCTCACAATCCATCCATCTCTTATTTTCCTTTCCATCCACTAAAAAAATTTTCTACAGGCGCACTGTAGAATATAGGAGGAGGAAAAACCTTTTTCGCTGATCCCTGTTGACCTGTGTAGGTAAAGGATTAGAAGAATATTATGTGCCCAAGAAATTATTGTATCTTAGTACTCAAACGTAAGACATTGTATTTATTTTATGTTGCATTATTACTTACGAAACTTGTTCAAAAACGCCGCCAACTTTTCTCAAATTCCGAACAAAATTACATTGCAACTTCACCTATCTCACTATCGGAAACTTTACTTAACAACCATTTTAAGTAGCCAACTTGAACTTGTTAGAAATGTAATTTCGAACTATTCGACTAGCGGGTATATTAACTACCATTCGATCCAACGGAGTGGGTAGGTACTTGATGAAAAATGTTGAGAAGGTAAAAAATTACCCACTGCACTGAAATAGAGAGCAATGTATGTATATTTATGTAGCCCAGTATACTATTACTAATACTAGCTGTGCCCGCGGTTTTACCCGATTTTTTGGTTAATGTTATATAGCCTTCCTAGAAAATTTGGCTATCTAACACTGAAATAATTGCTCAAATCGACCCAGAAGTTCCTGAGATTATCGCGTTCAAGCAAACGAACTCTTCAGCTTTATAATGATTATGAATGTGAAAGTTTTTAGATAAGAAGATTACCTACTACACCAAAAAGAGCAATGTTTATTTAAACTCGTATACTACAAATAAGCGTTATCAGTGGTGGATTCACACTACGATGAGAGCGGTGGTAGCTCAATGGTAAGGACACGCGCCTCTTAACCGAGGAGTGCGGGTTCAAACCCGGGCATGTACCTCTAGATTTTAAAAAATCTATGTACATATTTATACCACTAGCTCGACGGTGAGGGAAAACATCGTGATGAAACCTGCAAATTCAAACAACTTTGAATTTGTAACCATGATCCAAAAATTGTCTGGTTCCCCTATCTTAGGGTTACGAAGGTCAGATCGGCAGTCGCTTCAATGTAATTACCAGACTCGCTAAATCCTGGATCATGGTCTAAGCGGACCCCGTCTAAGCACGGGACACAACGCTAGGAAGATGATGAGTGGTGGATTTACACTAGGGGCAGTCGGGGCTAGTGCCCAGGGCGGCAAATTTTCTAGGGCGGCAAAATTTGGAAACTGAGAAAAAAGTTTCTTTACAATATATAATTAACTAATTCTTTTAAATAAACATTTTATCTTTCAAGGAATATAATTTATGCATTATGTATTAAATTAAAATTGTGTATACTATAATATAGGAAATTTAAGTGAAAACTATTCAAATAGCTTAATTAATTTATTTCCATAAAGGTTTGACATAATAAAAGTTAATATTTTTATTTTCTGGAATTGATAAATTAAACATAATATATAATACATAATAAATTTTCTGCAATTAATTAGTTATTTTAATTTTTAAGAAATAAGATATCAAAACTATTAAAATAAAATTTAAGTCATAGGGCGGCATTTTCTTCAGTGCCCCAGGGCGGCACAAATTTAAATCCGGCCCTGAGCGTTATGAATGTAAACATTTGTAGATATGTTTTTTGGATTTTTCTTACTTTATCACACTTGCCCTGGAACTCGTTTGCTAAGGTCTATTTAAATAAATAAATAAATAAATTCTTCAGACTGACACACCAATTCCCTAGTCCCAAACTAAGCTTATGCTTGTGCTATGGATACTAGATGAACGGATAGACATACTTAAATACGTTTATTAACATCCATGACTTGAGTACAAATGCTCATGTTCATCACACGAAACATTTGCCCCTAGCGGGATTCGAACCCGCGACCCTTTGGTTTCGTGGACAGGGTCTCTGACCACTCGACCAACGGGCCAGTCGATTTTACTATAAGAACCTATCAATAATATTGTATTGCCCCCTGGACCAAAAAAATACATACATCTTGTATCCCATTCCCATTTAATTCTTATTTGTAAAGTATTATATATTAAGCTCCGTTGAAGCAAAGTATCATTTTTTTTTCAATAAAACTGATTATACATTTAAAACCATACCTTGTACTTTGAACTCATTTTCACCTCAAAACATAATAAAAACAAGAGATTATTTTGTTCATAACATCATCTACATTGTAAAGAAAGGCATGATTAATGGTCTCGCAGCCAGCGTTATATTTCACTTTTGAGAAAATTCCCGTTATTTAATAATAGGGCACCGCAATCCTCACGTATAGCCTCGCGCTATCATAATTCAAAACCAGTCTTCACACAACGTAGAGGTGAATGTACTTTGGTAAAGGAAGGTTTTTGTATAATGTAGCCACGGACTAGTAAAAAAATAAGGACTCCACGCTGTCATACTATAGCGTCAAGTTATGCATGTGTGAGTGAGATACTTATGGATATCAGATATCGGATATCTGTCATTTGGAGCACTTATTATGTCGATGTGTGAAGTAAGTTGCGTGTCAAGGTGGAGCACCTAAGGATCTTCAATGTCTAGTTAGTGGCGCGGAGTCCTTCTTTTTTTACTAGTCCGTGACTGTAGCACTGTTTTTGGCACAAACAACTGATAAAGAATTTTGTAACGGGGGCCGATTTATGTATCTACCACACCATAAGGCAGTCTAAATTATAGTTCCTTTAGGTTACCAATGATGACATTGATTGAATTGTCAATGTCACGGCAAATAAACATTCAAAATTTTATTTAAAACATATGACATTGACCTGGCGCATTTATTCCCACTATATACGTTCCGAACCTGGCGGTAGAATATTTTTCTTGTATTATTATGACTATTCTTAAGTGCTTTTGTGGAGCCTACATGAATAAAGATATTTTTTTCTATTACTATTTCTGTTTCTATTTCTATTTATTATATTTATTTATATACTCAAATCAAGTAAATGTACGCATAAATAAATGATGGTTTATAGTAGATCAGTACGTATCGGCGATTTATCAGACTTTAGTCGGTGAACACGAAAAACTGGCGCGGTGGAAGTACTTCCACTTTTAGTATGAGCGTAATGATACTTAAAGACACGAGATTAGCTATGACCAAATATCTGTCTAGACTGGCCCGTTGGTCGAGTGGTCAAAGACCCTGGCCACGAAACCAAGGGTCGCGGGTTCGAATCCCGCTAGGGGCAAATATTTCGTGTGATGAACACGGATATTTGTACTCGAGTCATGGATGTTTTTAACGTATCTAAGTATGTCTATCCGTTCATCTAGTATACATAGCACAAGCTTATAAGCATATATCTCGTGACTTCACCAAACCAGATTTGAATCCCCCAAAGCAGATTTATCCCGCAAACTCCAAAATTATTACACGAAAAATAGCAATAAATAAAAGGAACGACCTCCTTTATTTTTTCTTAAGCAAAACAAACGATTGTCGATACACCCTGAAAATGGCGTCTAGAGGTTTGACCCTCTTTGTTCGGAAGTCCATAAAAAGTTAAGTCTAAGGCAAGTTCCGCGTAGAACTTCGGCGTTCGTGTCAAAACGTCCCGTTGGAGTCTTTTTTGTTGGCATTTCGTATATGGCGTAGTGGATGGATAGGTTAACTTTGGCACGTTAAGAGTTAGAACGTCATTTTATGTTTCTGTCAAACGTTTTTGTTTATACACATATCAGCATTTTCATGCAATGTCATTTAATTTTCAGCTTTTTACTTTGACTTCACATACATATAGATTATTCTATCCTTCGGGGTAGACTATTATTCTTGAAGGATAAGGAAGACACCTATATATTTATCTGTACCTTTGTCAACACGCATGCAAAGTTACATGATCATCCATTGTATAGTTAAGGCGTGAAAGAGTAAGAAACAAACACATTTTATTTTTTATTTTATTTCATTATTCTGGATTCCTATTAAGTACATCACTCAGTCCCATATTGGTCTGGAACTTAAAAAGAATGTCCCAACTGTGTTTCTCGCATAGCATGTCGTAAATGGCGACTAGTGGTATATGGCGTTTTGGGTATGTGATTGTGTAGGCGACGAGCTAGCCTTCGGGGCTAATGGGCGTGATGTTATGTACATATGTAAATATGCTACAAATTAACGTTGTCTATTATCCATTAGGTACCCATTAATGGCGACAGGCATTACTGAGAAGAAGATTCTTGTGAATTTATTGCCCATAATGTTCAGATGGATTTGATTTACATAAATATATACACACCTAACATTTAATAAATTGAAATTGGAAATTGAAAATCAAAGCGTTCGCAATGTCAAGTAATAATATTTTCCATGCCAGGGATGCCAAACTAGAAACGATTCATTTGTCTCGATTTTTTTTGGGTAATCAAACTCGATATTCGAATCGATCTTTGGTTGCAAAAGTTGAAAAGCAATTAGTTTCACTTTAATTATTTGCAAGCTTCTGCAATAATACATCTTTAGTTTTACGGATTCCATATACCTTTTTAGTATGCCTGTATATGTAAATACAAGTAATAATACTAACAAGACCACATTCAGCAAAAAAAAACAATACTAGATTGGTTTTTTTGCTGAATGTGGTTGAAGGGGCTGGCTGCCCATTTGACTCTGCCTACTGGGGATTGCGGCGTCATAACTTGTAAATGTGTGTGTGTGTATGTGTATGTGCCAATATTTTAAAAAAAATCGATAAGAAGTCAGAAAAAAATATATTCGATATTTTTTTTTCCAATACACCATTGTATTTTTAACTACCGACGTTTTCAGAATCTGATTCGAATCTATTCAAAAGTCGATCGTTTTCGCTAAATTCGAGACCCCTATTGACGCTCGTACAAATTGGCAAATGCTAAATACTAATACGCACAAAGACTGCCGGTCCGCGATTGATTCTGTCAAAGCTATTCAGCAAACACTCAATTATGTCGTGAATCGACGTGATTCAATCATCGGTGCTCGGACGGAATGCCATTGAAAATAATCTCCGGTCTCCCCACTAACGAATACTGGGGAAATTAAGTTTGTAAAGAGAATGCCCTTTGGAATTGAGACTGAGCTATAAGCTGATAGCGTTAAAGTGATTGCGCTTATTCAAAGGTTGTGTAATGATAACTTTGACTGCCTCGTTGGTTTAGTAGTAGCATGCGCAACCTGAGGACCAAGAGGTACCGGGTTTGAATTTCAAGTCAGTCCAAAATTGTGGCTGGTTATTTCAATATTGAAATTACTCAGTAACAGTCCGGAGTCAGGAAGTTGGCGGTTTAACACCCCAGTGTCTCGGAAAGTTAAGTTGGTCCTGCACCTGACCTCTCACCGGTCATGTCGAATCTGTGTTTGCGCACATACTTGTGCACTATAATATCTCCTCCTCTTTGAGATTGACCGCCGTGACCGATATCGGTAAGGAGGACATTAATAATGATAACTTTATTTACGAGTTGCCAGTTAGGTAGAACGGTATCTCATCGACATGGGTGATAGTTTTGATATGTGACAGATATCATCACACAACTGCACACCTTAATGCATTATGTGTATGTATGTATTGTGTAACCGTTATTGTAATAGATCACCTATCTTAATGTCAAATGGCAGTCGTTTATATGATGTGATTAGATTTGGTTTTGAGAAAAGCACATTTATAGCGAAGGTAGTAAGGTATATGAAGCTTGACAAGAAGTAGAAGTGAAAGGTAAATAACGACTGTCATTCTACTTATCGGATGCCAAGTTAAAGTTGTCTCCACTAACTTTAATCTATCGGAATTTTTGCTCATTATTATATTTATTAAAATGGATTTATGTACTCGACTCATGGGTATTTATAAACGTATTTAAGTATGTCTATCCGTTACCTAGTATCAATAGGACAAGCATTAGAGCTTAGTTTGGAACTAGGGAATTGGTGTGTCAGTAAAGAATTTATTTATTATTTATGTTGGTAAGAAACTATACAAAAAAAAAAGGATTTCATGCAGACGTTCGGCATCGTACGGAAATAAAAATGGATATCTTCATCAATACGTTCCGTTCGTTATTAGCGTTCCAACACTGCCAACAATGCAAATGAAGTGCAGTTAAACAGTTTCCAAACAACTCCGCTCCGCTTATGACTTTAAACCACCGCAAACTCGAGACAGGAGATTTATCTAATTATATCTGACTTCATTGGGAATATGAAAGAGGCTGCAGTGCGCTGTGGTCTGCGAAGTAACTAAAGCTGGATAAAGGCTCCCGCTAGATTGGTTCTCGGTAACGAATGGTGCATTTGCAGTAATAAGTGCATTTTATGCTGTTCGCTCCGTTGACTTATCGTTAAGGCGAGTGGGAGCCGGATGTTTGGTTAATTAACGGACTTTGATTTTTGATAGCCTTGCTATGTTTTCGATTGGTGAGGGAAACGTTTGATTAGCGCATTATATTTACTCTATCGTATTAAAACTGGACTTTGACTGGCCCGTTGGTCGAGTGGTCAGAGACCCTGGCCACGTAACCAAGGGTCACGGGTTCGAATCCCGCTAGGGGCAAATGTTTCGTGTGATGAACATGGACATTTGTACTCGAGTCATGGATGTTTATAAACGTAATTAAGTATGTCTAATGTCTATACGTTCGCCTAGTATCCATAGCACAAGCATAAGCTTAGTTTGGAACTAGGGAATTGGTGTGTCAGTCTTAAGAATTTATTATTACATACATAACATCACGCCCATAATCCCCGGAGAGGAAGGCAGAGTGGGTTGGATGGAAAGCTGTGAAAAAGGAGTGACAAGTGGCTAGCTCGTCGCCTACTCAGACACATACCCAAAAGCCCGTAAACCATTAGTCGCCTTTTATGACATGCTAGGCAAGAACCACAGTTGGCACATTTTTTTTTGTCCCAGATTAACATGGGCCAAGTCCTAGACCAACATGGGACGCCAGAATTAATATTATCATTTATTATTTAAAACAAATATCCCATTTTATTTTAGGACTCGAAAATGATGTACCAAATGTGTTTCTTGTCTAGCATCTCATAAAAGCGGCTAATGGTATAATGGGTATTTGGTTAGTAATTATGTATGCGACAAGCTAGCCATTTCTCGAGAATTTACATGATGATATCTTGTACTTATGTAAGAATGAAATATTAAGGACCACAATCTCACGTGTTTTGTAAATGTCCTTGACTACATGTCTGCTCTCCATCAACGTTGCATGTAAGTTAAATTTCGTAGTAAAAAACACTATACCCTATACATAAATAAACTTTACAACCTAAATCTAAAACAAAGTTCGAGAACAATACTAGTATAACATCTTCCACGAATAGAATACGTCTTAAGGGAGTCGAAGTTGAATCGAGCTGCGGTCAAGTTTGCGGTCGAAGAACGAACAATTCCGTTAAGAAGGAACTTCGGACTCACGCCCCCACACTGGGTTTCTACTTAAAGAAAAAGTAAAGAGGAAAATACACTATTTATCTCTAAACTGAAGAAAGGTTTGGGTTAAGTACTTTTTAGAACATTTAAGAAGTAAACGAATGTGATGAATATATTTTTTTGTGAGCGTCAGAATGGCGGGTGTCCTTCTCAGATTAGCCTAAACATATTGCCGATATTTGGTACCTTCTGAAAATCTGTGTACCTACGTCCATACAAAGATATTTTGAATATAAGATACACCCGCCATCCCGACGTCAGAACCGCGGGTACTCGCGGGTAACTGTAAATGCATACATGTAAATTAATAACTGTTTAAGTAGATTTGGTACCTCTTGTGTACCTGCAGAAACCAGCATTAAACGAATAAAATATGGTATACTTTATGAGAAAAAAAAATATCTGAAGAGCGGTAGCTTAATGGTAAGAACACACGGCTCATAACCATGGGTTACGAGTACAAACCCGAGCACGTACCTCTGAATTTTAACCACACGAAACCAAATATCTAAAGAAACACAAAATAACAAAACAAAGCGCCGATAACTCACGGGCACAAACAAATAGCAAAGTTACTCGTCTTTACAATAAAATTTTAAAATATGATATAGCTGATGGGAAATGTGGAGAGAATGTCTGACGAAAGATTGACTAAACAGATATACAAGGCGAAAGTGGAAGGATGTACGAGCCGCGGAAGGACCAGGCTCACTTACCACGACCAGATTGGTCGTGTATTAACAGAAGGTGATGTTAGGAGTCATAAAAACCGTAGAGCTTGTATGAAAAGGATTATGAATGTTGAAGAGGCGAGTGATGTGTGTAAGGATTGTGCCATATGGCGTTCGGTTCTCTCTGCCGACCCCGCTAGGGAAGTGGCGTGAAGTTTGGTTAGTTTAGTTTTAGATAGTATGATGGGTCATATATACACAATCAATTGTTAAACACATACTAACTAATACATTTATGAGCACCGTAGCAGTACAAGTTGATAATACCGCGTTCTGTGTGCAAGTCACTGGCTGACCACACAACACCAAGTATCTAAAGAAACAACAAAACAGAGCGCCGATAACTCACGGGCTCGCCGCAACAGCAATAAACAAAGAGCGAAGTTACTCGTCTTTTCCATTATATCAATAAAAGTCCGGAGAGCGGTATACCCACCTGCAGGAAGTTTGCCATTAAAAATAACTCTTGTTGAAAGCGCTCGTACGTCATGAGGTGGCGAGTAATAATTTCGTTGTTGGGACCGTTCATGGGAGTTTGTCACGGTATTGTCGCCACAGACTTAGGTGTCAGAGCAATAGCTTCATAGGTAAATAAAATAGGAGACTTTATTTTGAACTCTTTTGCCAATTAAGTATTGAACTGCGGAAAATAACATTTCATTAAAGGAGTTTTGGTAGAAGGTTAAACTATTTTACTACCTACAGATTACTTATCGACGGCATACCCGCAATCTCTGGAGAGGTAAGCACCTGCTTACCTCTCCAGATATTGCGGGTATGTTGATGTCTCTACAAAAAAGCTTGCTGTTACCTAACAGCAAGCTTCTTTGAAGAGTTAGTCAACAATCAAATTGAGTTGGGATAGACAGAATACTATGTAAACAATATTTAAATGTTTATAAAGATACACATACACTTTAAGTAACGTTTTAATTTTAGAAAAAAATATCTTTATAACTGTTGTTTGATGGTTTCAGTTGCATATTGTAATGTAACCCCTCTTTGTTACAGATTCTAAAAGAGACCACTGTAACAAAACGGTGGAGATATATGAAGACGTCTCGTCGCCGCCGGTGACGCCAGAAAACTTCGGGAGGCCTCTTACTTGCACATATAGGTAATTAAACTCTATTAAAAAACCATCAAAAAATTACTCTTTTCCTCTCTTGTCCTGTTTATTTTTCTTCACTGGGGTGTCACCATCATCTTTCGATCTTTCATCATCTGTCTCGATGGCGCATTCGGTAGTGACCCTGCCCCATGCGCCAAGAGTTGTGGGTTCGATCGCCACCCAGGGCAAACATTCGTATGATGAATACTTGTGTTTGTTCTGTGTCTGGGTGTTAATATCTGATATCTAAGTATATATTTGTAATACCACTGTTGATTCTGATTTCCGTAACACAAGTGCTTAAGCTACTTACCTCGAAGTCAGATCAAAGTATGTAATGTAGTCTGATATTATACTTAATAAATAAATAAATAAATTCTTCAGACTGACACACCAATTCCCTAGTCCCAAACTAAGCTTATGCTTGTGCTATGGATACTAGGTGAACGGATAGACATACTTAAATACGTTTATAAACATCCATGACTCGAGTACAAATGTTCATGTTCATCACACGAAACATTTGTCCCTAGCGGGATTCGAACCCGCGACCCTTGGATTCGTGGCCAGGCTCTCTGACCACTCGACCAACGGGCCAGGTTAATGGTTCTTTTTGAATTGTTATAACGAAATACCTGCAAAGATTTTGTATTTAACATTATCAGCAGAGTCTGCTAATACTCAGTAAATTATTCCTTGAAATGAATCGTATATGGCATTGAAATGCAAATTTCGACAAGTAATGAACTGAGTACATTAACATTTAGGTAATTAAGCCAAATACACATATATAGTTATCATATAGTTTAATCCTCTAAATAAGTATATATTTCCACATTTGATTATTTATTAAAACATTTAAATTGTATTAATTACTTCAATGTTACTTAAGACTTTGATTGATAGATAAATAACAAGTTTATTTGGAAGAATGCACACATAACTAATATTAAACCACATGTAAAAAAAAAAGGGAGCAGTGGTAGCTCAATGGTAAGGACACGCGCCTCTTAACCGAGGAGTGCGAGTTTAAACCTGGGCACGTACCTCTGGATTTTTCAAATCTATGTACGTATTTATACCACTAGCTCGACGGTGAAGGAAAACAGTGATGAAACCTGCAAATTTAAATAACTTTGGATTTGTAACCATAATCCAAAAATTGTCTGGTTCCCCTATCTTAGGGTTACGAAGGTCAGATCGGCAGTCGCTTCAATGTAATTATCAGACTCACTATATTCTGGATTATGGTCTAAGCGGACCCCGTCTAAGCACGGGACATAACACTAGGAAGATGATGATGGTAGATGTAAAAAAAATAAAAGGTTATTTAACACTTACACTTTAAAATTTCAGTGGTCACTTAATCAATAAATAACCTAATTTATTACGATAAATTTAGAATGTTATTATTATTTATTAGTTTATTACGATTTCCATCACCGCTTTTTACACTATGTAATTCCTTAAAATTTTGTTTTTTTACAGATTTAGGGCCTTCCGCGGTTCACCCAAAGACTGGATACTGAGGATAAGATTTAAGAAGTTCAAAGTTGGCACGTTGATAAACGGGACTACTTGCCACAAAGGATACATGCAGGTACGAAACATTTTTACAGACGATTTATAATAATAATGAATAAATTCTCCAGACCGACACACCAATTCCCTAGTTCCAAACTAAGCTTATGCTTGTACTATGGATACTAAACATACTTAAATACGTTTATAAACATCCATGACTCGAGCGGGATTCGAACCCACTGACCACCTCTCTGACCACTCGACCAAACGGGCCAGTCAAATGTCATGTCATTTATGAACTAAGATTCTTACTTCATATATTTATTATAAATGAATAATATTATTAATGCGATGATAACTCTGTCTATTTATATTTCCATTGAACTAATTGAACTATTGATCGAATTTACAACGCCAAAAGTTTGTAAGTTTTATTTCGGGAAAAACTAATATATCAGATAAGTAGTATTTTATAATGACGTATTTTTATATATTATGTATAATTTTATATATTAATATAAAGAAATATATACACCAACTGTGACGCAAAACGAGCGCGAGTGAGTCGTCCGAAGAGAGGCGCCGCACTTTTTGAATTATCACTCTGTCTTGCGTAGATTATATGAATTTCAAATAAGTGAGTAAAAACATCCAGCACAGGACAGATCCTGTGATCCTGTGATCCTGATCCGTGCAGCACGGCAATGTGTTACATTGTTTTATCAACTAGACAAACTCAACTGTACTGTTAGTCCAGTCAAAATATACATTCCAGTTTGCATTAATTTCCAACAAGCTGGATTTTTGTGCAGGCCTTCAATACGTCATTACAAACGATATGTCAAAAGTCCCCATCGATCCCGCTTGTGCGTTGTTTTTTATTCGAGGTCAAAAAGTGTTGAGATCTTTTTTGTAGACAATTTTACGATCTACAAACTTTGTTTAAACCATTTTTCGGTAGCTCTCGTTGTTTCAGAGATATACGCAAAAAACGCAAATTTGTGACCTTTGACCTTCAATAAAAAACAACGCACTAGCGGGATCGATGGAACCTTTTGACATGTCATTTGTAATGACGCATCCAAGACCTGCACAAAGATCCGGCTTGTTGAGAATTAATGCAAACTGGAATCATAATTTAGTCTATTTTGACTGGACTATGTAGTGTACCGAGCAAGAGCAAGTGCTAATAATCTCTAGAAACCCCAAAATAGGTCTCCTAATTTCGATGTATTATGTCTTGTAACAAATTGTTACATACTTAAAAAGCACGTTACATTATCAGAACAAAAATATGTTTCACATTTAAGCTATTTTGTAAATAAATGATAAAAACGTAAATACACTGATTCCCACACGGCTTTTCCTTTTATTCAAGTCACTACGGCCCTTATTCCCTTAATTCAAACGGTAGTTTCCTCAGCCATTCCCTTACATTTTATGAGCGAAGGGCAGACAGTTGTCACGTTCAACCCTCGAGCGTCGGATCGACACAAACTGTCACTTCCAACAAAAGAAAAAATTAAATCAACAAAATTCCCCAAACAAGTTGAACTTTACGAGTAAACGTTGATTTACCTCCTCTGAGGGACAAATTTCCTCTCGAATTCTTAGAACATTGCGTCCGTAAGATAGGGCTGTTGAACCGGGACGGGACATGTCCCACATTATTGCAGCGTGTAAACTACGATTTGGGTGAGATGCGTGAATGGGACGCGACACCCCATTTGATCGGGAGGGTTTTGGCAGCTATGGGATCTTTTTGCGGTTTCTTTATGGCGCTCTCTTTTTAATATAAGAAGATACTTTTTATTATCTTGCGCCATGGTTTGCTTTGACGGCCAAAGGAGAATAACCAAAAAATTGTGGAATTTGGTCCAAATGTCCACCCGTAACGAGACCTTTGTAATAAAATAGTCTACTAAATACCAAGTCATTATAACCAGACCGCAACTAAAAATATGCTCTCAGTAAAAAGTTATGACTGAATGTGAAATCATGTTTTTTCACCTCCAACTTGCGCAGGGTTATATATGAATCATCATTAGCGCATAAAGAGTAGCTAGTTGCGCACAATTAAAATGGACTTAAATAAATGCTGATGTTAAAATAGAAATAAACTATTATTATTTTTCAGTAATAACAGTAATAAGCTTTAACTGACAGCTTCTTTTATGTCCCATACTGAAAGTTATTCTCTATTTAATGGACTATAAAACAATAGATCTCGTTAGTGGTGGATATTTGGACCACTTTTGTTCATTCTCCTTTGATTTTGTTTTTATCTTAAAATTAGTTTTCAAATTATAACCAACTCTAGCCGTAATTACTCGGCTGATATATCCAAGATTATCAGCGTATTTTTTACATTTTTGTCTCCGATAAATCTAATATTGTCTATAATTTTCTAATTTAATTGAGAATCACTCAAGTAAATAATCAATTATACACAACTCAAAAGGCCGTGGGCGCAATTAACGGGATTCCTTCTTAATCATTGCAATTTGGTACTATATCTGATGCAAATTGCTATAAAAATGTACAATAAAATGTTTATTTATACATCCATAAATTTGAACAAACGCTGAATCGGAATAGCAACATAATCCGGGACAAGTCCCGATTAATTGCTATCAGTGAGCCGCCCTACGCGAAGATCTTAAATGCCTCGAGTTTATTACCCGGCTAATCCTCTTTGGAGGTGCGACAAAGAATTCGGGAAAAAGTAATCTCCCACTCTGCTCTATGGCGTAAAAAATTCAGAAATTAAGGAAAATCCAGGATTTCGCGGCAATTGAGAGTTACGTCTAAGCTGCGAGGTATGTATGAAACGGAGGATTCTTTTGGGAAACTGTATTTTTGCAAATATAATTTTTCTGGCTCTATGGCGCATTTGGTCGTGACCCTGCCCTATACGCCAGGTGTTGTGAGTTCAATCCCCATCAAGGACAAACATTCGTGTGATGAATACTTGTGTTTGTTCTGTGTCTGGGTGATAATATTTTGAATTTGATATCCATAACACAAGTGCTTAAGCTACTTACCTCGGAGTCAGATCAATGTATGTGATGTTGTGGGATATTTATTTATTTATTTTATTATATATTTTGTGTTACTGGGATTTCTCATAACTTCACTCGGATGAGTATATTTTTTGTATAATGGGTTGTTTTTTTACGATTTAGATACGATAGAAAACGTGTATGCAACGATAATACATCCATCCAGCAACTCTTTGTCCTGTGCAAGGTTCAAACCCACGCCACTGGTCTCGCACGTTAAGTACCAATTAGCACTTACCACAGAAAAAAGGCTTAGCTTCCTTATTACAACATGTGATACTTTGCTTAAACCTAGACCAGATTATAACCAACAATTTACACATAACATAACATAACACCACGGCCATAATTTCCGAAGGGATAGGCTGAGACAAAGGGACAGCAAGACCCCTCTAAACACATTCAGTTAAAAATAAAACTGGGCTGGGTTAGATGGAAAATTGTGAAAAAGTAGTGACAAGTGGCTAGCTCGTCGCCTACACAATCACATACCCAAAACTCTATGTACCATTAGTCACCCTTCACGACATGCTAGGCAAGAAACACGGTTGGCACATTATTTTTAAGTCCCAGACCAACACGGGATAATAAAAAAAAATATATATATATATATATATATATATATATATATATATATATATATATATATATATATATCTTTATTTCTCAAATGGACTGGGTTAGATGAAAAAATTGTTTAAAACCAACTATTTAACAAAATAGAAAATTCTCAGACTTCGCCCTGAACAAAAGGGTGGCGAGTTACACGTGTGTTTATTGTGAGTTTGGGTTATTATAATACAAGTGATTGATTTATTACTACTTACTTTGAAATTAGATCAATGTTTTCATTTCAACTCGATGACGACATTACAAATTATTCGTCTACTTCTTAAGCTTTGTTTAAATCTACTATTTTATAACTGAAGCGTAAACGCAATAAATTCCAGTGTTTCAGGAACAGAGCGGCGTCGTATTTGCAAAATCTCCCGTGACCCACTGAGAGCAAATAAGAGCTACCTAATCCGCTTAGAAGCCAACTCCTTGGATCACAAAAACTTTCCCCGGTGGAGACCGAGGGTCCTCGCAAATTGAGTTCGCATCCGGCGAGTGGACTAATTAATTTTTGAACTTCTGACGGCGCGGACCAATTTGGACAACTAATTATCGGATCATTCGTTTACGCGATGAAGTTGGAATCGACATTTAATTGCGACGGTGTAATTATGTTAAGGTTTTCGACTCTCGGTATTTCTGAAGGTGTTGTTATGCCTTTGTCTAATGTGAAAATGTGTCTAATAAACCTTAACTGAATGCATAAAAAAACTGTGAATGGAGGAAGAGCAAGTGCGTCATGATGTTAGGAAATTGAAGAATGTGATCTGTGTCTCTTTATTTTTGGCTGAATGTGGTTAAAAGGGCCTGCTGTCCCTTTGACTCTGCCTACCCCTTTAGGGATTACGGGTGTTATGTTATGTTATATTATGTTATGATCTGTCTACCTTCATGGGAAACAAACGTCACAGTATGTATGTAAAAAAAATATTTTATAAGTATTTTTCTTCGTATTCTTCTCGGTAGAATCTGCCTTTTGAACCGGTAATAATATTTATGATTTTTAGATAGGTCGCGTTCTTAGCCGGTGGCCACTTGGAACATTTCCTAGATTTAGCAGGTCTGTAATGCATTAGACAGTGGTATTTAACCAATAGGATTATGCCCTTACATCCTGCAGTTATTTAAAAATGCATTTCAGGTGGCTCTCTTCATTGTATCGTAAGAACACGAACGTACGTTTATTATGACAGCTTTTTCTTGCAACGTTCTTCGTGAAATTTTAGTCTTTCATAATAAACATTGCATTATCGAGAACACTTTTCACAGTGATTGCCGCACCATTTACGGTATAAAAATGTGTATTTCCCGATTGCTAGAACGAGATGTTTTTCCGGGGAAAAAAGTAGCTTGTTCTACACTTCAAGTATAACTTAAAAAATAAGTTTCCTTTCCTTTAAAAAAAAACAAATTATTGCAGTAATCACTTACCATCAGGTGAAATGTCTGCTCGTCTGCCCGCGATAAAATAATAAAAAAAAAATATTTCTAAAAAAGGTTTATGTGTTTTTAAAGGTGTATGTCAGGATCGTAGATCTCTGCCTATCCCCATGGGAAAGAGGCGTAACATTATGTATGTATGTATGTATATTTCTAACGACGATTGGCTATAAGCGTTCGGAAATAGAGATTGTTAGCTAACTTCTATACCGGGGAGGTGCAAGCGATCGATCAGACAGTCCAGCTTTAGAACTAGATATAAACTAGATATAGATAGATAGACCCTAACAGTCGCCGCAAGTTACACTCCAACGCCTTCTATATTCAGAACTGGGAGTTGGTTGAGTAAATAATTTAAAACCTATAGACAATATTACAGTTAGACCTATCATTGTTATTACTCAAAGTCAACGTCAAAGTCAAAGTCAAAATATTCTTTATTTATATAGATTTCAAAGAAACACTTATAAATTGTCAAAAACAGTTAAAGAGATATGATTCTACCCGTTCCGAGATTCCGGTTCGGAATATTGCATCTACCGAGAAGAATCCGGCAAGAAACTCGGTAGTTACTCTTTTCAACAACAGTATTAACAAAGTTGTAAGAATCATATTTAACTTTGAACCATGTTTCAAAGTAAAGACCAGAGCAGACTAGTCCCCAAAGGCGACACCTGGCTGACACATACGTCATGCTAGGGAACACCTAGCATGATGTATGTGTCAGCCATCGCTTCACTCAAATATATTTTAAGGATTGTAACGACCCGCCACATAGCGCCACCACCCCAGCGACTTTTAGTGAGCATGACTACTCATACCTGAGTAGTCAGGTTAGTCAGAGTAAAATGGAAAAAATAAAACTTAAATTTGAATAGCAATTCACAGACTCAAGGGTGACATAAATTAGAACTACGGGCGTGAAGAAATAGTTAATATTGATAACGGTGTCATCAATTGTTTAAGCTGTCAATGCCATATATTGGTTTACGTTTTATTAGATCTTGAGCTCCACAATCAAAGAAAAACTACTTTTACCTCTATCTCAGCGATGAGGGAAAAAACATCTTGTCTCATATAAGTAGATGGTTACCTGTTCTTAGTCTTTGGGTTAGTTGATTTACTTTCTTGATAAATAAAAAAAAAAAAAATCTCCTGATTGACACACCAAATCCCTAGTCCCAAACTAAGCTTATGCTTGTACTATGGATACTAGGTGAACGGATAGACATACTTAAATACGTTTATAAACGTCCATGACTCGGGTACAAATGTCCATACTCATCCTACGAAACATGTGCCCCTAGCGGGATTCGACCCTCGCGACTCTCGATTTTGTGGCCAGGGTCTCTGACCACTCGACCAACGGGCCAGTTGAAATTGGAGTTAATGCGAATGGAATAGCGATCTGTCTGTCCAAAGTTGTTTGAATTTGCAGGTTCCATCACGATGTTTTCCCTCATCGTCGAGCTAGTGGTATAAATACGTACATAGATTTGAAAAATCCAGAGGTATGTACGTGCTCGGGTTTGAACCCGCACTCCTCGGTTTAGAAGCGCGAGTCCTTACCATTGAGCTACCACCACTCTCTTAAATAGAGGATCCAGAAATGTCAATAAGTTGATGAAATAACGGCCAATGAAAAAACCTCCAATGTCTACAAAGTTTATTTAAAAATACCACTGGTAGCCGCATTACACTGCACTAGTCTAATGTATTCATTGCAGGCAATATTGCTCTATTGCATCGTAGCGGTTCGCTAACATGCCGGCAACAGTGTTGTATGGTAATATTATTAGGATGAAACTAGACCACTTACGTAAAGGTATTTTATATATTTATTTTATAGAACAAACATAACATAACACATAACATTACGCCCATAATCCCCGAAGGGGTAGGCAGAGTCAAAGGGACAGCTGGCCTCCTTTAACCACATTCAGTCAAAAACAAAACTGGGCTGGGTTAGATGAAAAATTGTGATAAAGTAGTGACAAGTGGCGAGCTCGTCGCCTACACAATCACACACCCAAAATCCCATCTACCATTAGCCACACTTTACGACATGCTAGGCAAGAAAGACAGTTGGCACATTCTTTTTAAGTCCCCCATCAACATGGGACACAGGTTTTGTTGAGTAACTATATCTAATTCTTCTTTTGTCACTAGATCGTGGACGGCAACGCGAAAACCGACGTGTCCAACAGGAAGGAGCCGGGGCTGTTCTGCGGCGAGATCGAGCAGCCGCAGACCTTCATCTCGGAGACCAACTTCGTCAAGATCGTCTTCCACGCTGACAACTTCACGGACCAGACTTATTTCAGTTTTGATTCGAGGTAAGCGTTTTATGTTGTATGTATTACTAAGACTTTGCTGTCCGCCTGTCTGTCACCAAGCTGTATTTCATGAACCGTGATAGCTAGACACTTGAAATTTTTACAGATGATGTATTTCTGTTGCCACTATAACAACAAAAAATACTAAAAACAGAATAAAATACATGAATTATGTATATATGTATTTATTTATCTATTTACGCACATAACTTCCGAATAACTGCACAAAATTTGATAGGTAATTCTTTTTTGTTCTGGTTGTTATTCTCAAGACAAGGTTTCTATGAAAAAAATATGTTTTATAAATTTACAAGAAAGCTTCAAAATTTAAATAGTAACCTATAAAAGAAACAATTAAAATTTCCATGTTATAAATGGAGGTTTGTATAAAATGACAGATCAACGATGGCAGGTCAGCTAGTTTTTTAAAAAAATAATCCCCCCCGAAGGGGTCAGAGGGGTAGCTAGCCCTCTCATCCACATACAGCCAAATAATAAAACTGGGCTGGCTTAGATGGAAAATTGTGAAAAAGTAGTGACATGTGGCTAACTTGTCGTCTACACAATCACACACCCAAAACCTGATATACCATTAGTCGCCTTTTACGACATGCTAGGAAAGGCACAGTTGGCTCTTTTTTTTAGTCCCGACATGGGATAAACGCTAATTAAACTTAATATTTTCAAATTTGAAATATAATTGAATTGCGGTTAGTTAATCCACTGGGTGGCCACTAGTATAAGCCGGCTCTGCAAAATGTTGTGGGAAGCTAAAACTGCGTTATCGTCTATTACTATTAAAATAACATTAATACCGAGACTGTCATCATAATTACAAATGTGGTTTATCGCTAATCGCTTAGTGTAATTAATGGTCGATTAATGTGCAAGTTACATTAACAGTTTAAACCGCAAATAGGGGAGAACTTTGGGTAGGAAGGCGGTAAGTACATTTTGTAAGTTTGTTTATATATAGAGGATAATTTTTGATACAAGAAACAAGAATCCCATACAAGAAACGTGATTTTAGTGCCGTTTTTTGCTTGATAACAATAATGGCAATAAGTAGACGCTTGAAATATTCACAGAATATTTGTATATTTACTTTAAAAATAAATAATGAATTAAAATAAAATTAATATTTAAGGGGGGTTTTCATACAGCAAACGTGATTTTAGTGCCGTTTTTTGCTCGATATTAATAAAGGTAGACACTTAGACACTTGAAATATACACCAGAACATTTAATTGTTTATTGTCTAATGTTGTAAATATACGGTGGGGAACCCTTCTTGCGCGAGTTCGGCTCGCACTTTGTCGGTTTTTTTACAATTATCCTTTAACCCAACTTGATTCCATTTTTGGTTAAATGGGGTTTAAAGAGTTTGTTGCTCCTTGGACTTTACCTACACCTTCCGAAAATTGGGCTTACTTATTCGTTTTGGTACCAGCAATCTGCCAATTGATGTTTACAAGAAATCAGCTGTTTCGATTGCGAGATAAGTAGTGACAAGCAAATAATTTCACAAAAAGATAAATTAAGATAGTATACCTACACTATGGTTTTCGCGCTCTCAGCGCGGCAACAGATTAAATAACCAAAATTAAAAGAAATATATACAAAAAAAAATGTCGCATTAGGTATATTCATCGATTAAAAAAAAGCGCTCGATACAGTTAGTCATCAAAAGCTTTTACATAAATTAACCAACATACGAATTACAGGTGGGCTCACGATATGTTCAGGTGGTTAAAATAGATGATTTCATAAGAACAAAGCCAAATATATCTCAAAGCATAGCACACGGTTCCCAAATCGGTCCATTAATGTTCTTAATTTACATAAATAATATAAATAAAACTGGGTTAAAAGGATACTAAACATTGTACGCAGATGACACCTGTCTTTTTGATTTCGGCAGTTCGATTAACGCGATCATCTGCATTCACCGACGATATATTATTAGTCGCGTTTTCAGACGTACTAGGCAAGAAACACAGTCAGGATATTATTTTTTTGGTCTCAGACCAACGTGGGACTTCATGATGACAATGACGTTTTATAATTTTGTTACAGAGCTGAACAGCAGTTTGAAGTGTACCTGAGGTATGGTCAGCACCCAGAACTATACCCCAACAGAAGAGGAGAAGTTGTTGCTGGGTAAGACTTCCTTGTTTTGACTTCTTTTTTTGGGTATGTTTTATAATATTCGTTCGTCTTGTGTACCGATTATTTATATTGCTTTTCTATCAAGAGCAAGAAGTACATATACAAAACCAAATAGTACAAAATTTGCAAAGATTTTGGGTAGAGACGTCTGTGTTATGACTAGGCGTGTGGATACTCCAAGAATGAATTAGCATAGGTATATTTAGTTAAAAAAAACAAACAAAATCGTATTAGTTAACACTGTACTAAGAAATAAAAGGAGCCTTGATAAATTATTCCATTCATATCTATATCAGACCAGGTCGACGATACCACGATGATAAAACATTATCACTATTATATGTTTAGTTTAACCATGTATGAGGACTGGGGTAATTGAGACAACAGTTGGTATAAGTCTCAACTACCCCATCACGTCGGTGGTGATTAAATATAACCGCGTATAGGACTGGTGTGGAATGAGACGAAGGTTGGTAGATGTCTGGTAGATGTCTGGTAGATGTCTGGTAGATGTCTTGTAGATGACTGATTTATTTAACGTTGTATTACAGTTTATTATCACTCTATCTGTTAGTAAATGCTCGATCATGTATATCTCGTACGTGCGGTACGTGCTATATTTTACTACGTGCGGCAATGCGGCACATTTAGTATGCTAAACTTCAGTTCAATTAAACGTTAACAAGCGAAAAGTAAATTGCAAATGGATCAAAGAAGACAAACGAACGCTTAAAATTAAATAAAACCTTATAAAAAGAAAAAACACTCCCTCCATCATTTTGTGTATACCTAAACAATTTAAATCCAATCGCGAACATTTTAATTTCGACCTTACTCGTTTCCCTTGATAAATGCAAAGAGAAAATTGCTCAAAGTTTTCATCGTGCCTCCCCAAAATTATCCGCGCAACAAATCGTTTTGCAACACAAAAAGAAACATCAGATATTTTATTACCAGCCTAAGGTGATTTCGATCGGGGAAAGGCCCGTACCTTATTTAAATTATCTAAGAAATTGCAGAGCTGGCGTCAAAGAGAGGCCCGCGTAAGACGTGACTAACATTTTCGGGCAAATCGTTCGGAAACGCTATTCGCTATTGTCTGAAGTGTTGGGACATTTAAGTCTTATTCGAAGTCGACACTATCAATCTGAGTTTCGATTTTTAAACAAAGATTCGTGGGAAGGGAATTTTCTTTAAAAATGTATGCCTGGATGAAGAATGTGTGCTATGGATTTTCACTTAGCTGTTTAGGTTAATACAGAACAGATAAATAGAATAGAATAGAATATCAGTTTATTTTCTCACAAACAGGTTGACAAAAACAATATTAAATTAAGAAATTCAGAAAAACCACTGAAGCCTATGAATAATTAAAATAATAATAGGACAGACGAATTACGGATCTAGAAACGCTATTGTATATAATGCTTATTAATGCACATACTCTCTTTAAACGATAACATAATTTGCTGCCATATATATTTTATGGTTAAGCGCAAAATTATATATCATATGCATAAACGTTATACGTAAGAAGCCAAAAGTTTTAATTAACACATAATAAATAACTTAATTTAACTATGGCTGAATACATACGTATTTTATTTGAAAGGGTAAAGGGTTATTTGTAGGAACCAGTTTATTGGTGTGACCAATGAAATTAGTGTTGTGTTTTTGTTTAAATACCTAGTCTGCAAATGTTTTTAGCATACATTTAAGCAAATATAAATTGTAACGAGATATGTTATGCTTGTTACCAAGCATATAGAAGTTCAGTACAGACATTCGTAAAAATGCCTATATAATATTGTGTTATAAAAATAAACATCCATTTTCATCACACGAAATATTTGCCTCTAGCGGGATTCAAACCTGCGACCAGGGTCTCTGACCACTCGACTAACGGGACAGTCAAATATGATGAGGTTTTCATAGACTTCAAGCTTACATTACATTAAATTACATAGCTAGTCGCTTAAATAACCATAAAACACTGTACATACTTTTTTTTAAGTCCCAGGTTAACATGGGACTATAAATATATCGATTCGATACACAAAATCCAGCTCGCGTCTGTCACAACACTACCCAACTCAGATCTGAGCGATCGGTTGTTTGACTGGCGTTGAAGGAGACGTTAGCAACTCGAAAGGAGTTTCGATAAATTATCGTTCGTTCGCGTTGTCTGCGCCGCGGGCGATTCGATTTTGAGTCGTCATTTGTTTCGTGTTAGCCTCTCGGGTCGTGTCCTGTTAGCGGTTGCAAACTCTTTGATTGTTTTATTCATGTGGAATTCTTTAATGTGAAGTAGAAAGGTATTTTTTTGAAGTCAAAAATATTATTATTGAAAGTGGACGTTTCGCACGTTCGGGCGAATGAATTTCGTGCGAATCAACTACTAAGCCAAATTTTGTAATAGCACTTCAACGGATGGCTGAGAACAGATGCTGAAACAAATTAAACAGTTTTTTTTGTTATATAACAACTAGGTATATTTGTTCACTTTGTTTCCCGCTTATTAATGATATATACTGGAATTTTCTTGGAGTCCACAAAGCGGTAACGCTCAAATCAGTCACATTTAACGAATACATTAAGTTAAATGGAAAATTGTGACAAAGTAATGATAAGTGACTAAGCACAATATCGCCTGACAAAGTCACAAAATCATACACAGACCATTAGTTACCTTTGACGGCATTCTAGTCAAGAAACTTCTGGCTCATTCCTTTTAAGTCCCAAACAAACATGACATTAATCTTCTATTACTAGTTTAATTTCTTATACCTGTATGGCTTCAACCTGTAAAAAGAACAATTAATGAGCTTCCATTTTAGCTCTGTAAATTAACATACATACATCATCACGCGCATAATCCCCGAAGGAGTAGGCAGATTCAAAGTGACAGCAGGCCTCTTTAATCACATTCAGCCAAAAACAAACCTAGGCTGGGTTACATGGAAAATTGTGAAAAATTAGTGACAAATGGCTAGCTTGTCACCTACACAATCACACACCCAAAACGTGATATACCATTACTCGCCTTTTACGACAAGTCTGTCAACAAAGGCACTAGGAATGTGCATCCGAAAGTAAAGATGTATTTGTGTTTATTCAACAATTTATATGCCGCAGGCAATTTGTATGATTCGGCATTTTACAAACGGCGTCATCCGTTTAAAAAAGCTCGCTGTTCCGAAATATGCCGAAGGAATAATGTATATTGCGGTCATTATATAGTATGCTGCAAGTATTTAGGTCAGTTTAGGTAGTAGTTAAAATAATAGGTACGACGACGAGCGAAGCGAGGAGGAGTGTTAGGCACAACTGCGACCCTACAGCCAGAACCGAAGAAGAACAACCAACGTCGAAATTATAACAACTGATCGAATGAGTCGCCAATTTTCCTTCGGCATATTTCAAAACAGCGAGCGTTTTTAAACGGACGACGCCGTTTGTAAAATGCCGAATCATACAAATTGTCTGCGACATATATACCTGCTCAGTTCACCAATACACAGACAGTGAAAGAAACATTGAACGCAACTTGCAAATTCAAATATCTATGGGTGAACAACCGTGATCCAATTCACAAGCAATCCGCTATACGTACCACGCTTATGGAGAAATGAGAAGTCAATATCTTCAACATGCACGTATCAGCTGTTTTTCTTAAAGTGTGAAGAATATCAACTGGAATTAGCATTTGAATGTAACGTATATTCTGAATGTTATTTTCTTTGTCAGTAATCAAATATAAGGGTCGATGTGTGCTTATAATCTGTACTTATACTAGCTGTGAACACGATTTTTCCTGCGTTTATTTTTTTTTTATTTTATTTTTTTATATATATCGGGAACTACTGGTCAGAATTCAAAGATTAATGTTGTGTTAAATAGTCCATTTATCGAGGAAGGCTAAAGGTTATATAAAATTATGCTACTACATAACCATAAACGCGGGTAAAGCCGCGGGCACAGCTAGTCAAATATATGAACACTTTTATATATTGGTAAATTTTTAATAACATTTAAATACTTTAGGTTCATATTTAATTTAAAAAAAAAAGTGTAAAACGATTGTAGCCAGTTACTCAGCGTCAAAAAACGATCACAAAAGGAAAAAAGAAAAAATACAATTAAAAATAAACCGTTCATTTTCACCCGCGTTCCATTTTTAGAACACCATTCCGTTCCGAAACATGACAACGCTGTTTACATCATCAAACCAGAACTCCCCGAGTAATGGATTAGATCATACATTTACAACTTGGCTTTACACAACGGCGTTCCACCAACAGCCATCTAACTCCCATAAATCATGTAAGTGGTGTAGATAACACATAGAATACAAACAATTACTGAACATAAAGTTTATTCAAATTAGGTACTGAGCACCATTGCGTGAGGAGCTATATTCTGTCATTGTTAACAATAAGTTACTGTAAATGTTGCCTTAGTATTTATGGGCACAGTTTTCTAACAATGAACCGTAAGTTATGGGGGTAAGAAATCTTGGTGCGAAGCTTTTAGGAGAAGGTTGTTTTCGAAAGCAACGCAAAAGTGCTGTTTACATCATGATTAATATTGTCGGTGGTGTCAATAAATTTAGAGTTAATAATCTGAAGCCATACTTAACCTTTTTAGAGTTAATAGTGTAAAGAAGCTATACTCAACCTTTTTCTACAGTCCACAAACACGTTTCGGTCATGGTGTCAAGAGCCGCAAACAAAAATTATTTAGACCTTAAATTAAAACCTAATTCAATAAAAAAATGTTTACAAAAATAAATACTTTAGATGGGGCAATAGTTATGCTTATGTTTAATGTTATAAACTTTAGATCACTATTTTAAAAAACGTCCGTCAGTTAGATTATACGAAAATACTAGACACATATTTTTCGCTTTATCAAATTAACAAAAAATCACAATAATAAATTAAGGGCATCAAAGATTTGGAGTGGGGGCTTGTGACGTCACTATTAAGTAAAAAAATTACGAAAGAGTGACGTCACGCGCAACTTGAATGCATTGTATCTTCGTCAATGTTTGTTAGACAAATAAATAAAAAATACATATTCAATATTTTTTTATAATCTAACTGACGGAATAAACATAATTTTTAATCACCTTGCCTATTGCAATGACCCGGCGGGCCGGATACAGCCCGCGGACCGCAGGTTGAGTATAGCTTATGTAAGGAATAAAACAATTTTTTGTGCACATCGGCCGATTCGTCCCACGGCTGAGCATGAGCTTTAAATCATGAGTATGGAATGTTATAGATGAGATATTACACATCTTACTAGTCTGCCAAATATTTATTCATATGTATTTATGAATCCATAACCGAATGGTTAAAATCCTACAGCGCCATTCAGAAGTTTTGCATTGTCTACACATAGCAAATTTAAGACTAATACGTACCTAATTATGACAAAAGAAGATGAGAAAGCAAGTGTCTATTCATAACGATGCAAAAAAATAACAAAATATAAAATAACAATGACAACAAATGAAGATCGTAAAATAAATAAACATCATAAAACGGATTTCAAAAATAGTTTCCTGCACCTATGTGCGTATTTTATTCCTAAAAATGGGATTACCGCATTGTCCATGATGATATAAAGTCTTTTTAGTCGGGCTGGCCAAAAATTATTTATATTCTAATTAAAAAAAAAGAATAATAGCCAGACGGGTAAAATTGGCGGTAATGTGTCGGTAAAATAAAATCATATATGTACTTACGCACTTTTACATTCTGCTTAATAAATTCGTGGCGGTAAACATTTTTTAACAAATATCGCTTTGTAAAAACTTATTCTCGTACCGTATATAGGTATCTCTCGATTCATATTGACGCAGTAATCGAGTTCGCGTAAATCAGAAGAGCAATAACGACCGGCCACCGGCAATTTCGGTCACGTACGTTTCCAAATGTCGTCGTTTGTGTTGAGAATGAGTTAGATAAGTCCCTTGAGTAATTGGCGCGAGGATTTGATAAAAAATTTGGGCAATTTAGTACGGAGGGTATTGTAAATTTGTAAAGATTCCCGGCGTGGGAAATTTGCAAACTTATCGTGGGATTAAAATAAAATAAAAAGGGATATACAAAATGAATAATTTTAAAAAAGTTATCAAGCTCGTCACCTACGCATTCTTAAACATAATTAATCATTAATCGCTCTTTAAGACTACGGTACGATAGTAATAAGCAAGGAATCCAGTTGTTACATTTATTTTAAGTCTCCGACTAACATGGGACTAACTAAATTTTTTTTTTATATTTCCTACAATAACATCTGACCGCGACAACAAATCAGCGTCTATTTAACTTGCCAATTCAAAAGTCGGCATCGCTCGACCAGTAAGCTAGGACCGGCTATTTTCCCATATTCCGGTCACGTACGGCTCCGAGTGTGGCCGTTTGGTGCCAGAAATGATCCGCGATAAGTCCCGTAAGTAATTGGGGGCAGTTTGACTTATTCGGGTCTGTCCAGATGATTTGTAGGGCTTATTTAGCGGGTGAGGGCACTTGATTAGTTTGCTATTATTGTGTTTGTAAGCTGTGGCTTAGAACTATTTGGTCAATTGGTATAGTGTTGCCATATAATATTAATAAAATTCCAAAATATCATCAATTTAAAATACCATTTTACTTAAGGCAGTCATTCATAGATTGTTTTAAATTGATTTTAAAATGAGATTGTATTTCTCATGAAGAATATTGTTAGTTAAACGCGAGACGCCGTGACGTCATAGCGTGTTAAAGCCATGCAAAATCTATAAAAACATTGATTTAATAAAAAAAAAGTACATATATAAATATTAATGATGACGCCAGTTATTCTATTGTACTCCTATTTATTGTGGGAATCGAGTTTGTATAACGTAAATAACGATTGATCCTAACAGGCTAGTTTACTATTTTTTTTTAAGTCTGTAAGTTAGATTATCGAAAAATATTGAATACATCTTTTATGCTTTATCTAATACTCGAAAAATGTCAAAGCTACAGCGCTTCACATGTCTGAAATGGGGCGCTTTACGTCACTTGGACGGTAAAATATCTGTTCAATCTGTTGCACCAATTGAGATGTCAGTGTTCTAAGTTTTTTTCTTGTTCTAGGTCATACTGCGAACGGGTGTTCCGTGATTGTCGCCTGCAAACATGCTACGTGCAATCAGCCGCGTATCCTGGGGTTTACCCTCGAAATCTTCACTGCAGGTGAGTTCAAAAAACATAATTTTGTACAAAAATTATCAAATATCTTAAATGTAAAATTTGCCTATACCAGTGCATATGTACCCTTGTGACAAGAGTTTGGAAAATAGATCTTATTGAAAACTGTATAAAGTCCACAAAATTATTGTTATTATATTTATATGGTGGCATTATTCATAGGTGTTAATATCCAATATTAAAGTATGTAATTGTAAATATCGCTGTTGATTCTGATATCCGTAACACAAGTGCTTAAGCTACTTACCTCGGAAACAGATGTATGTGATGTAGTCTGATATTTATTTAATATGTGGACACGCGCCTCTTAACCGAGGAGTGCGAGTTCAAACCCACTCACGTATCTCTGGAATTTTCAAGTCTATGTACGTATTTCTACCACTAGCTCGACGGTGAGGGAAAACATCGTGATGAACCTGCAAATTCAAACAACTTTGGATTTGCAACGAAGGTCAGACCGGCAGTCGCTTCAATGTAATTATCAGACTCGCTAAATCATGGATCATGATCTAAGCGGACCCCGTCTAAACTCGGGACATAACGCTAGGAAGATGATGATGATGTGGCTGGTCGTTACATTCCCTCTGATATGGTTAACTGAAGTAATGGCTGACATATACGACATGCTTGTGCGCAGGCGCCATATTTGGGGGCTGGTTTGTTCTGGTTAATCTTACACTTTTAATTGTAATCATATTATGTCATCTATGTTCTTTCTTAGGGTATGCAGGTTTTGTAAACCAAATTTTATCACAGTCAGCTTGATTTAGGCATAAATACTTTCGTTATACTTTCGCTTTTATTATTTTACAAAGCCATTTACTCTTGGTCCGAGAGCTGGCACCAATTTTTGGGTAGGTATTTGAGGCAAGCTGAAAACTTGTCACATACCTCTACTCAGCAGCCAGGTCTGCAGTTTCAGGTTGGGGTATAATAGGAGAGGCATAGGACAAGTTTTCAGCTTGCCTCAAATACCTACCCAAAAATTGGTGCTAGCTCTCCTACTATCTGAGTTTGTAACTAATAACATTTCGAATATAATTTCCCAGGGCGGAAAATATTGAACCAATTTAAATCTGTAGTAGGATTACATCAATTACAAGATAATAATGGATGTGATTAAAACCAGGGATCAGGTATCCGTAATTATTGAAGCTAGATAAGTGCCTTTTAAACTAGCTATTGAAAATGGTTGAAAATAACTTAAAACTCGGATTAGCGACTGTAAATACTAAGATATTTTTCGGTTAAACTAATAACTTGAATTGGTCGGTCTTGATGACTTTGCAAGTTTCATGTAGTCAATAATGGTGGTCCAATATCTAATAATATCATATTTGCTATACGCCAAGGGTAAGGTAGAGAGCAGTGAGGACCTTAAAAATGAAAATAGCTACATTAAATTAAGTTAAGTTAAATATAACATTGCTAAAGATCCCTGGGAGTCCCACATAACCATCTCGTCCTCCCGATGCGAGGTTGTATGCGTAACGGCATTCTTCCGGGCGAAAAAAAATACATAGATAACATTGTGAAAAAGTAATGAACTTGTCATTACTTTACCAGCTAGCTAGGCTCGCTCTTCATACTTATCATTACCCATAAATGCACTGTTATTCGCTTTTTATGACACGCTAGATAAAGAACACTGTCGGAACAATCTTACTGACAACATGATAAAATGCCTAGTATTTACAGAAAAAAAAATGTGCCAACTGTGTTTCTTGCCTAGCATGTCGTTAAGGTGACTAATGGTATATAGAGTTTTGGGTTTGTGATTGTGTAGGCGATGAGCTAGCCACTTGTCACAATTTTTTCACGATTTTCCATCTAACCCAGCCCATTGTCCCATGTTGGTCTGGGACTTGAAAATAATGTGCCAACTGTGGTTTTTGCCTAGCATGTCGTAAAAGGCGACTAATAGTATATCGGGTTTTGGGTATGTAATTGTGTAGGCGACAAACTAGCCACTTGTCACTACTTTTTCACAATTTTCCATCTAACCCAGCCCAGTTTTATTTTTGGCTGAATGTGGTTAAAGGCGCCAGTTGCCCCTTTGACTCTGCCCTAACCTTACGGGGATTATGGGCGTGAATTTATGTTATGTTGTCAAAAACTTTAATAGGTACGCATTTTGCAGTCGCCCATTTCATGCGAATGTACTCGTATTATCACTGGCTGCTGCATTGTGCGAAACTTTTTTAATATTGCCAAACTCTTTGTGGACATTCGGCTTGTCGATTTATTACGTTTAAGCCGAAACGGCTCAGTTCGCAGTATTTTTATTTGACTTTAACATCGCTAATACGCAAGGATTGAATGCGAACTGGTGTTTTTTATTTTAGTATTAATCATTTTGACACAAATTTTTGCATGTAGTTTTGTCTAGTTAGATTACTGTTTTTTTTTTCAAGAACACTAGGGTATATTATCCCGGATATTATGTCATGAAAACATACAAATTGAACACAAGTTATTTTATCAATTATCAATAATATATATTTATGTGGGTGCCACATAGCCATTTCCGTTCATATTGTTATAAATCGAATTATTTATTTATTTATTTATTAGGTTTACCACCGTTTATGTACAATCATACTATTAATATTGGGGGATTAAGAAGGATGCGATTTTTTATTGTATTAGTTTAACCAGAGCAACCAAGTCTCCAAAGGTGGATTAGTATTACAATATTTCCGAATGAACTACATTGTAATTGTTTATGCTTAATTATAACGGTATACAAAATACGCTCTGAAATGGTATCAAGAACTCAAACACTCTATTTAAAGGTACTTATCGAGAATTCCAACACTAATAGGTTGTATGTTATATACCCTACAGGTACCACCTCAACACCCGTCTACCGTACATAAAGCTGTACATAGAGAACGAGGAGTTCAACATAGACGGGCAGCGCTGTGAGAACATCATGACCTGCCCCATGAGGCCGATCACTTCAGGTAAGCGACCCGATGCTGTCTCGACCTGCTGAATCATTAACAGCCACGACTTGGACTAAAAACGTTGGGATAAACTAAACATGTTTAAACAATTTAAAAAGACGATTTTATGAAAATGAATTATTTAGACTCACACAAAAACTCTAACTTCTAGGTCAGGAGTGGCGAACCTTTTAAACAGACGTATAAAATTTCAATATAATGTATTCTTCAAGGGTACAGGAGCGGTTAAAGTAAATGTTATTGTCAATTATTGTATTGTTATTCAAACCGTGGAGCTTGTATGAAAAGAATCATGAATGTCGAAGAGGCGAGTGAGGTGTGTAAGGATAGTGCCATATGGCGTTCGGTTCTTTCTGCCTACCCCAATAGGAAAGTGGCGTGAAGTTTAGTTTGTTAGTCAATTATCGACTGGCTCGATGGCGCATTTGGTAGTGATCCTACCCTATGCGCCAAGAGTTGTGGGTTCGATCCCCACCCAGGACAAACAGTCGTCTCATGAATACTTGTGTTTGCTCTGTGTCTGGGTGTTAATATCTTATATTTAAGTATATATATTTGTAATACCACTGTTGTCTCTGATATCTGTAACACAAGTGCTTAAGCTACTTACCTCGGAGTCAGATCAATGTATGTGATGTAGTCTGATATTTATTTATTTATTTATATGTCAGTTCAAATAATAAAGGTTACATGATGCAAAAAAGTAAAATTGTTAATTAATATAATAATTTGTGATCCAATCGACCCTAATTATTACTTCGTTGCAACTTAAGAAAAGCACAGTCAAACAAGTACACTTTCTTTTACAACATTAGGCAGAACTACACCAAATAAGTCGTCGTAGGAACATCGCGGGGACCCTTGAGAGCCATCGCTTTTGGTGAGAGCAACTTCGGAGCCATCCGTCTTGTTATTTGGTGGTTAGGGAGGTTATGCGTCCCCTAGCATAGGGGTGACTTTGAATAGTTTGTAGCGTGGATTATTGGAGGTGATTAATTATATCTTGGCCGTTGACGATGTAACGTACGAAGTATTTGATTGATAGGGTAAATCGAAGGATACTTAAAAAAAAAAATAGGGGCTACAGTATGACATGACGGGTTGATTAGTCCATTGGTTAGGGAACTAACTGTTAGGAAAATGGCTAAGAGCAATTTGATTCCCATTTAAAATTTCAAATCTTCGTATTTTTTTTTCTTGTTGCACAAAAACTACTATTAAAATTCATTTCTTTAATACCTCAATCTTAAAATGCCATGCTCTATTTAAAAGACGATCATTCATCGACTTCCCTTAAACAAAATGTACAGAAGGAAGCTATTTGCAAAAAGAACGTTCTCACTGTTCCGTAAATCGTGTAACGTGACTACGAAAAAAAATTCCTCAACAAACCAAGACACATTTTGCCCCCAATACAAGTGCAAAAACAAAACACGAGCTCGTCCAACTCCGTCTAAAAGAATCCAAACGGATTACATAAACTATACGTTACTCAGCCTTTGTCCACTGAGAAAGCGACAACTTGTAATGTACTTAAGTCTCAAGAGACAAACAAAAAACGAAACCGCAGACCCATCTTTCGCACTTCCCAACAAAAAACTAAGTAGCAACTTTATTTCTCACAAGACTTTTCTGGGACCTTAGTATATATCATAAGGTGGCGTTCTTAAAGCCCGAACAATTTATTGCCGCAATATATCATGCCAAACGGGTTAAAATATAAGGCTGTCACTTCAACATAGTGCTTGACGACTGAAACACATTTAAAGTAGTGAAACATATAAAGCGAAGAAGTGCGTATTTTTTGTAAATTATATATTTATTAAATTATTCAGGAATTTAAAGACAAAGGTCAGGTAAAGACACCCTTAACCGACGAGCGTGTATGAAAGGACTTATGAATGTAGAAGAAGCAAAAGGTGTGTGTCAGGATCGTAGCAAATGGAAAGATGTGATCTCTGTCAACCCCCATGGGAAAAAGGCATGACATTATGTATGTATGTATATAGACGTCATCTTCACGTGTAAAATAAGTTTTCAAAGAGACCAATTTTTTTCCTGAGAAAGAGAGAAAATTTATACGGTAGGTTCCGTAAAAATTTTTGGCAAAAAATTTACTGTTAAATTTTCCATCAGATTACTGATATTTTGATATTTATATATGGTTTTTTATCTTACTTTGCTTATTTTATTTACCTAATGGAAACAATAAAGTACAGTAAATTGGGTTCCATACCAATTATGTACAGACCACACAAGCAAATAAGAATAATTGTATATTATCTGATGTTTTCATTCGAAGCATATTTAAAAATGTATAAACGAAACTGTGACAAAATATGTGAACAATAATGGACCATCACCAATTTAACTTCTAACTAATTTAATGTATTTAAAATATGCCACATAAAAGATAACCAAATATCTATTGTACAGTTTTTGGAAAATTGTAGCGTTGTCAGTTATAAAAAAAATTAACCATCTTTTAAATATTCCAGTCCGTCAGCATTCCATAACGGGACCACTTTTTGAAAGCCCGTATTTTCGGAAGCATCGCTTATAATGTGATTCGGGATTAAGCTTTACCTGTCTAATTTTTCGTTTCACGAACATAGGCGCGAGAATTTATGGAGAACATAAATTATGAGACCCAATAATGGGAACTAAATCCTTGGGCTTTTCTTTGCGATTTCGTAGGAAACCCTTATGAAGGTACTTGGAAATTTAATAATACATTCATAAAAATAAATATTGCTTGGGGAAAGTCTGTCAGATCCAACAGATTTGGATGTACAGAAATAGGAGCGTCAGTTTGAAAAATTTACTCTGATAAGTGAGAAGTATAATTTTTCGTTTTCTTTTTTGGCGCTTATTTGATCACTCGTATTCCAAGCCTAATAAACATAATTAATGTTACAGAGCGTTGCTGATAAAATTTAATGCATCCAACATGAATGAACTAAAAATAATTTAATTTAAATTTTTAATTTGTAAAGCTTAAATGATACTAAATTTTTGTAAAAATAACATCAATACTTGAACTATTAGTACAAATAAATAAATATATTTTTTTTTTTTTTTTTTATATTTCTGCACGTAATTACTTTATAAAAGCAAAATGGGTGCAATCCTCTTATATTTGGAATATAAAATAAACACATGTTTGTTTTTAATTTTCCTGCACGTAATTGATTTATTAAAGCCGAAAATAAGATTTCAACTTATCGAATGTGATTATTCATTTATAAACTAGGCAGGCTGTTGTCAATTTAAAATATACAAAACCATTTTTCCATTTCGCGTATGAAAAATTCATACGTTAGTCGCGAATGATCACGTTCGTTGCTTTATTCGACCGTTTCAAACGTTGTTGGCGAAAAAGTATATAAAAAATATTTTATTTATTTCGTGTTTTAAATTGTCTCAAATCTGCGTGCAATATGTCAGAATGAGGGTTTTCAAAAATACAAAAACCGCCGATGGCACGAGGGAGTCTCGTGGTCTTATCACTGTCACTATTGGCTCCTTGTTGACAGCATGTCAGTTTGGTCTGACAACTAACCAATGAGGAGGGTGACAAGACCGCAAGTCACAGTTACGCCATCTTTTGGATGTTTTAATTCAAAAAACCCCTATTGCAGAACGTTGTTCATTGGGAAAATTATGACATAGTGCATGGTTCGTTGGAATGACTGCTATTGAAAGGTCTCTATCTGAATTTTAACCTGTTACATGAACACTCCTATTAATTAAGAAATATTTTAGTAAGATTAGATAACTGTGATAAAAGTAGGCAAACTACTAAGTTACGAGACGGTCAAGACCGTAGTCCGGCATAAATGCTATACAACTTTCAACTTATTAACAAAGGTATTCTCGCCATTAGGACCGATTTGACATCTATAAATTAGTGACTTTAAACTTTATCGTTCTGTTAATTGTGATATACGTAATCATTGAAAAATCAGCTATAAAAAAAATCGAGACGATTAGTCGAACCTTGGATTCCGAGCACAAAGCAGCTAACCAATTGGAAGTCTTTCCTCTTTTAATCAATAATATTCTTACTGAGTTATTATCCTCTTGTACTAAGAAGCTTATCTTAACTTTATTTCCTTAGGTTCAGAGAACTGTCCGTACGATTACATCCGCATCTACGATGGGAGAGACGAGTCGGCTTCAGTTATCGGCACCTTTTGTGGCATGGGGAAGTTCCCCTACTCCATCATTGGTACTTCCCAGGATCTGTTCGTCGAGTTCGTCAGCTCGCCTGCAGGTAATTAAATAATGTTCAAATTCAAATAAATTTGAATGTCCGCCAAGAATGTCATTTAGTAAAATGAAGAGATCCCTGAAGTGATTTTCAGGATTTTTTTTTCTGATCTGGGGCATCGCTTTTCTCGCACCTGGGAGATTGAGGTACAGATAGTATTTTCTTGGGTTTAAGTAGATATACCAGTATACTGCTATTACTGATATCAGTCTAACGCAGATGGAAAGTTTCATTCGATATAATCGAGGGTTCTGGGAGAATACTTTGCAGATTGCACACAGTTTAAGTGGTAACGTTGATGATGTTAGAAAAACAAGTCACTGAAGTTTACTTTTACGATATAATCTAAGATAGGTAGCTGAATATGACTCTAGTAATTAGTTTACCATCTATTGAACACAGGACCTCTCCTCAACACTGGCTTCCACTTCAACGTGGGCAACTGGCCTGGTCACGTCGAAGCCGCCGGCTCCAAAGTCGGCACCTGTGATTGGCTGCTGACGGCAGAATCCCTCAAGAAGTCGGGGGACACTGAGGGCATTTTCCTCTCTGTAGCTCACTGGTACCCTCCGCATACGTCATGTACCTACCTGATGCAGGGTCTACCTGGACAAGTGGTTAGGCTGTACTTTCCGAGGTAAGTGGTAGTGATTAAATTTAAATTTATAAATTTGTGAGTGCATTATATATTTATTCCTATATTCATATAGTTTTACTTGATATTAATAATACAAATATGCATGTTTTAAGGTAACTTTTTAAAACTTAAAAAAAAATCCATTTTGGGTTTCCCCACTTAATTAGAGGTGCATTTAAAGTGTCTCATCATGCAAAGATTAGTCACGATCTATTAATCACTCATGATGTTTTCTTAGATGACACTGTTCATAACCTCATCTGCCGCTCTTTAAATTGAATTGTATCACTTATAACGTCTCTGGTCTTACCCTCCACCAAACCTATCATGTTTTTCATCACCAAAAATGTTTTTTTAACAGCTTTTTGATACGTTACCGATTGTGTAATTATAAAATATGGAAATAAAAAAAAAAAACATTTAATTCTTACATAACCTTCTGTCTGACTAAAGTAAATTTTCCACAGCTTCCGCATCAACCGCATAGAATCCCCCATCGTGCCCTGGACCGGGGATTGCGGGGAGTCATTAACTCTCTACGATGCCCCGAGGCCGGACGACGCTCGCATCATCAAGACCTTCTGCGATACGTTCAGCAGGCCAATGGAGAAACACGACTTCGTGTCCACTGGGAATGCTATGTTTGTCAGATTTGAGAGCAAAACTGGGAGCTATAGTGGGTAAGTACCATAATAAAAGCCTCGTTTGACAACATCAAAAAACAATAAAAAAGGATAGCGTTATTTAAACAATATGCAAAGAAAATACATAGAATCATGCATAAATGTAAACAAGTGTTATAAAATGTCCCAATTGGAACTCTTTCAAGTCTTCATATGACATTTAAATGCCTCTTTTTATTATGTGATATCAATATGTATAATACACTTTTCGTCTTATGGAAATCGTATAGTGGGTAAACTTGGTTGTTTTCTCTTGTCATATTCTTTCAGTTCCAAATGGTATTTCGAATTAAATAAATAAATATACTTTTTAATACAGTTGCTCAAAAAATGGCGTCTTGCAGGGACGTATAGCGTTCGGGATGTGGGCTATTACATACTCGTGCTTTTTTTTACCTTTCCCGAACTCGTGCGTTCTCTTTCCCAACTGTCAAAATAATGTCTATTTTATTAAATTGCTTAATTTTTTCGCAATTGTATTAAAAATACTCGTTCAGTACACGTACGGAACCGTCATTGCAACTTGTTCCGACTGTCAATATATTAATATTTAATATTTGTCGGAACTCTTTGCAATGACAGCCTTTCCGTACTTGTAATGAAATATACTATTATTTCGGACAAAATTTACATCCATATAATAATAAATAATAATAAATATCCGACTACATCACATACATTGATCTGACTCCGAGGTAAGTAGCTTAAGCACTTGTGTTACGGATATATAGGTTAGTAGTGTGGCTTAAAAATCTATGTTAGCAGCTATATTGATGGAGTACACAAAATTAGAGACTAAGAGTGACTATCTCAAGAGAGTCTAAGTCCCCGCAATTGTCACTTTTCGAATAAAACACTTCCAGAGCGGAGATGTGAATCGGTTCGCAAATTACAGCGGTGTATATTTTAAGCCCTTAATGTATTAAAACATTTGCTATCCCTAAAAGTAATAAGTAAATATGTATAGGGGTCATGATAAGTAATGACTTCTAATAACAGAGAGGTGAGACGAGACGTAACAACTATCTAAGACTAAAATTTTAGTAAAAGTAGTCTTCGATACTTGTAATGTCGATATTAGTTTCCTATTAATTAAAATATAGTGCTTATGAAAGTGTATTTCTTGTAGCTCATCTCTCTACTACTGGGCACACTACGACTTCTTCAACAACACTCGTTTCGGGGAACCAGTTGTTGGAACGGCATGTGATGAGGTCATCGCTTCCTGGAAGCAGAGGGCTGGAAGATTGCGGTCTCCTCTCAATACGCTGGTTTACAAACAGGCTCCGCCGGGAGAGGACGTTCATTGCCTGTACAGATTCGTGACTGACAAGAGGATTTACGCAAGAGTCATACTCACAATCTTGAGCGTTAACTTCAAGGTCAGTTTGTAGTAGTAATTAAGGATAAAACACGCTAGAGTATTTTCTTAAGGCAGTTCTCGTAATGTAATGTCAAATGGTATAAAATTGTGGACTATCGGGTTTATTCTTCGGTAACTTGCTGAATGCATCACAATCGCTTAAAGTTTTCTTATTGGCAGCAGTCCATATTTTCATTTATATCCAATGAAACTAAAAGAATACACGATACCTATGAGTTTTATTTTTTATTCCATAAAAAGATATCATTAAATATTTTATAGCAGATATCCTTTATAACAAATTGATGTTACCAATTTTGTACATTTACCATAATGTGGAACACTGATATTAACCAATTCAACAGTTATTATGTCGGTTTTGACAGCAATAAAATAAACAATACAGTCATAATAATTTATGACTTGCATTGAACCCTATGTTTGTAAATAAAATCGTAAACTTTTTACGATTATATTAAAACGGATTATGATATTCATGACAGACATAATAAAACCAAACAGTTTTCTTTTTTGTTAAGGATAGTCAAATTATACATCTGATAAGATAACATTTTGAAATAACAATATTTTTTGTACAGGAATCCGAAACATTTTTATTTGTGCCCTACATTTGAAAATATTTTGTAAAATGTCCTTTTCTTTTTACCAGGAACATCCATACACGCCTGTATCCTGCCAGAACTGTTACGAAGACCGCGCTGACAAATTGATCATCTGGGAACCGTTCGCAGGAGGGAAGAGTCCCAACACTACACTGGGAATTTCCACTACGCCTCTCCCTCTGCATCTAGCAGTTCAAAGGTCACTAGGCTCATGTCTTTGTGCAAAACATGCCAACACCGTGTCCAGAGCACGACCATACAGAGTTGTGTCTTCGGGAGAAACTTTGAATCTCCAGCTTATAGTTGACAATGCTCACGCGGCAGCATCTTACTTCAAAAACCCTTCACCACTCTTTGAAGCTCGATATGAATTCGTTCATGGACCTCTATGTGGTCCTCCTGTCTTAGCAGCAGCTTCAGATGGAGAAATCGTCTACCCCCACTTAGAAGCACTAGGATACACGGAGCCACCAAAACGAATTCAGTGCATCTGGGATCTGGAAATAGAAGAAAAGAGAGATATTTGGCTGCACTTTGACAGCATCAAGTTTGCATCACGTCACTGTGAAGATGGAAACATTCAGATCTACTTGCCTGGAAGAATTGAGCCTTACCTTTCTATTTGTGGTGGGAATGTTTCCGAAACTGAGAAACTGCCGATACTGTCTGCTGGTGAGCTTGGGTTTGAGTCTTTAGATGATCCGCTGGTTATCGAAAAAGAAAAGACCAGGTCTATCAGAATTGTGTTCATTGGCAGCGCGTCTCCAGCTCGAGCTGCCTTCAAAATTGCTTGGACTGGTCTTTACCATTTACCCAAAAACTCTGATGGAACCCTAATGACGTCGAGATTGACAGATGGAGGTATGAAATCATCAGATTCTGGACAAGGTTGTGACTTCATTTGTCCAGGTGACGAAGCTCTTTGTATCCCAGCTAGATTGATTTGTAATGGCATCGTAAATTGTCCAAATGTGACTACCAATGAAAGGAAATTCTGGACAGCTGAGGAAAAGAGAGCGAGAGAAGCGTATTCGGAAGACAGTTTGAGACGTTTGGGGTATTTGGATGCTTTGGGCGGGATACCGCTGGGGCAACTGAATGATGAGTCGCCTGAGCTCTGTGCAGGGGCGAGGAGTTCTGTTGGTGGTGACTGGACAGCACCAGCTCTCGGTGCTGGTCTTGCGATTGCTCTGGGCATTTGTGCGTTGGGTGCTGCCTGGCGTCTGTGCTGCCGCAAGCGGTCTCCAGACGAAGAGTCCTTGGATTACTGACACGCGGCCCGCGGTGCACCTCACGCACCGCCTTCTCTTCACTCAAGGTCTACTTCCAGGGATCTTCCCTTGGACTGGAGCCTCCATTGACAGACACTATACTGAGCGCCTGGACCCTCTATTTTTGATTACTGAACTTCGTACAGGAACAAAATTGTTCAGCAACTTCACATTTCTGACACTCTTAGACTAGCACACTCTCTTCTCTCATTAATGCTAATAGGAACGAATTACTATCGAATCAATTAAATATTCTCTAGTTATTTTTTAGCTTGCCTTAAAATTATAATACATTGTTTTTCTATTTTAAATTTTTTAAAGCTTTCGTAGTTTTATTAAAATACTTTTATTGAAAGAATATGCTTAATATTTAGTAAAATTTCGAATTCAAAACCGAATTATGCTTAAAGTATTAACATCCCTATATGTATATGCAAATTATATTTGTAACTAAATTATGTTCCAAGCATATAAATTTGATAAGGTTTCCAATTTCCATGTTCAGTTAACTATAATTTCTGCTTAACCTAAGTATTAATTGCGGGATTTAAATTACAATATTCCGATATTGGATTTCGAGGGTTCTCCGATAGATTAAGGCGCTCAACTAATAGTTGATTTGTAATTAATGTACATACAAGGTACGGTTAATTAATTCTAACATTAACGTACGCTTCTACGGATGACGATCATAGGTTATGACAAGGTGATAGTAGCCAAACAATTAAGCAATTATCAATTAGGTAAAAATAGTTGTAATGTGAAATTTTGTAATGCGATTTCGATTTAACTGGGAGAATCATAAAAACTTTGTTGATAGTGTACTAGTCCGTAACCTTCCTATACGTTAGTGTAATAAATATCCGAAAATAGTTGTCGGTCTGTCAGACCGATGAGTGGCGGGCAATTGTCGGAATCGGTCTGTTAGATGGCTCAAAATTAGCAGAAAACATATACCTGTACTATGATTAGGTTTATTTAAATTTTGCTATATGCTTCAATATCTATAAATTATATTATTACATGCAAAAGTTCCAATCTTGAATTTTAGAAGCTCAAAAAGCTCTTTCATTTAAAGCTACTTAATACTAGGTGACGAAATTTCTTTCCATTATTACTTACTTTACTATAATAATTATTTTAGTTTAAATCACAGTTAAATTAGGTATAGGAAGGTTAATAATGTTTACTAAATTTAAATTCTCATCAAAACTGAAAAGTCGAGTTGGATGACGAAACTGCTAATTATAAGCATTAACATATTTTCAGAGCAGTTGCTAAATAACTTGGCATTTTCTTATAAAATACTCTGCTTTAAAAGCAATTCGACTGACTGCAAACATCACATAATGTCAAACTAGTTAAAGATGATAATGTTGTAAATAAATATGTACCACATAAGAATGTTGTTCAAAGCCTCTTTCTCTGGGAAGATTTAATGTGGCTAATTAAACAGATTTTTAAGACTTTTTATAACATTTCACAAAACAAAATTTTGTCATTAACTTACGAATAACACTGACGGTCTGAGAGACCGTGCTCAAAAGTATCAAGATTCCTGAAGCCACACTAAGCGCCTAGAGTGGAGTGCTACTGCGGCAAACTTCAATCATTCCTTCGCAAACGACTGTCACGTCTTGATACTTGTTAATTAACTAATTTGTTTGAGAAGGGATCTTTGATGTTTGCATTAACTTTAAGGAAATGTAACGCACGATGATTAGCTGAACTTAGTTATACATTCTCAATAATTTAATTCTGAACAATTCGCTGAGTTCTTCTTCACTGGGATGCTACTAAATTTGTAAAAAATCACTATACAGATACAAAAACTGTTTTAAATATGATGTTCCAAATGTATACGCTGGATTACGAGTTAATTACTTTACATAAATTTGCTTTACATTATTTTATATTGTGCCTAATTTTGCATTCTAGACAAACTTTTTTGTACCGGAACTCGTATTATTTTTTTTGTTTGTGCATTTACAAAATCTGTTTGACACCAGAATGCACATGTTTGCAGAGCAAAATTTAATATAGGAAACAAGTAATATCAAACGCAATTTCGAACTAAATTAACTCATGGTAAATTGCTTCAAAATAACTAAATCATACTATAATACTAACCTAATGTAATAATGTCCTCCTAACCGATATCAGTCGAGGATTAGCCAACTGCGCAGGAGATATAAGTGCACAAGTGAGTGCGCAGGCACAATACATAAAAAATATCTTACTATACACAGCAACTAAAACCACATTTGAAAGTTTTTAAAATATACATACATACATAACATCACGCCCATAATCCCCGAAGGGGTAGGCAGAGTTTTGAATCAAATAGGCAGCATGCCCCTTCAAGCACATTCAGCCAAAAATAAAGCCGGGCTGGGTTAGATAGAAAATTGTGAAAAAGCAGTGACAAGCGGCTAACTTGTCGCCTACACAATCACACACCCAAAACCCGATATACAATTAGTCGCCTTTTACGACATGCTAGGCAAGAACCACAGTTGGCACATTCTTTTTTTTGTCCCAGATCAACATGGGCCAAGTCCCCAGACCAACATGGGACAAAATATACATCAATATAAATTAAACAAGGCATAAAAATGACCACAAATCGCCAAGTTTTCCCAATTTTACATCAACTTTCGCTAACACTACTTGAAAAAAAACTCGTCAAATTCCATTCGCTGCCTAGCTCCCCAGTGAAGTAGCACACCAAGCGATGGTAATGTTTTGCACAGTTAGTACCCCATCACTGCCGTCGTAATTGAATTAGCTGGGAGTCGTATAGATGTTGAGCGTTGAATATTTTACATTGCACCATGTGATGTGAGGGCTCTTGTAACAAACGAGCATTTCATATGGAGTTCGTCAATTTAGTGATTAATGTGTTTTGATAGAAGATTTTGAGCTGGCAAGGAATTTAATGTGTTTGTGGTTATCACTGGTGCGTCTTTTGTCTTTGTATTTGATTATTAATAAATATTTTAAAGTTTTTTTTAATGTAACTTTTTTGTATTTGTCATAAGTTTCCACGGAATAGAGAAATTCCAGTTGAATATTTAGAAATATAGTACTGAAAAACAGTAACTAAAAGAGGTAATCTTGAATATTATTATTTTGTTTACTAGAAATTACGGTAATCAATATTTACGTTAATAAACTCTAAGTATGTCTGTTCTATATTGAGTCGTACATCGATAATTTGTTCGACTGCAACCTTAGTTTTTTTAGATTGCACATTTAATTACTATTGAATACATTTGCACTATTTTACAAGACGATTGTTTATTTTCAAAATGCTCAACCAAGATGTTTCATAATTGTTACAGATTGTTCACAAGTTGTTAGCTAACGCTCAGTCATGATCAGCTCAACATCGAACTTATTGACCTTTAGTTGTAACTTAGCGATTGTTTTAAGTACGCAAATGTACTAAGTTAACCATCGGAAATGTTAAAAAATTAAAATATATTTTGTACAAAAGCCTCACTGTTTTTATTTCAGATAAACAAAATATTATAACTAGTTCTCCAAAATCATTTCGCTTTACCTTTTTTGTTGACTGCATCAGACATCTACTAGGCAAGCCGCCGGCATAGGTTAGTATCTACTTCATAATATGGTTTAAAATGTAGACATGATAATCAAAATTATTCACTGAATTACATCCATGACAATAAATACATATAAAAAGCAAGACAATTTATATATTGATTAAGTTTTACATCAAATAAAAATAACTTTAATTACACGATTAAAAGGGATCTGTTTTAAAAAAATACACTTACACCCTTAAATACAAGGATTTACATCAATCAAAGCATTGATGTAAATCCTTGTATTTCCCATATCTTTAAACTAATTATATACCCAAATGTAGAGAAACCTATGCCGTCTTACCAGTGGCGGACTAAGCCTGTTTTAAGCCCGGGATGACAAAGAGCTGTACGAGGTCCCTAGTAGTAATATGAGCCCCCCCCCCCCCCCCCCCCGGACTAGAGGCCCGGAGCGGACGCCCGACCCTACGCGGAGGCCCTTCCGCCCCACGGTTAGTCCGCCATTGCGTCTCACCACAAAAAACTTAAACATTGTTTAACAGTTGTCTCTTGTCTCTTCCCGTCATAATGATTAGCATACTAACCACCAAAAAAAAAACAAGAATATTTATTATATATTTTAACAAATGGTTAATAAAATATTGAAAATTGAATAAAAGTGCCTAAGGACATTCATTCGGTTATGTAAAAAGATGTAAAAGAAACTTATTAATATATTTTAAAATTAATTTAATAAAGAAAATTTTTTATTTTTTTTTATAGTTTATTTTCCATATTCAATACGAATATGTAGTTTTTATGCCTGAACTATTAAAATACAAAAGTTTGACTGAAAGAGTTAAGTTTTTTGTGGTAAGACGGTTAGTGTTGCCCCATATGGTCTACTACAGTCACCACTTACCATCGCAACCATACCTACGTGTCTTTGAAACCATAGTTTAAAACCTACCCATTTAAAACACCATCGATGATTCCACGAAAAAAATATCATCAACGTTAAATCAACGGTCGAAACAAACTGTTACTCCATCAGCCCGAGACCGGTTTACAATTTCCAAAAATGTATTCCGATGGAAACGAATACGGCTTGTGAATAAATAAATCCTTTTCAGTGACGTTTTTATTAACAAACAAACACAGCGCACCTGTGGTATATTTGCAGGGCGCGATACCAAGCTGATGAGCTTATGTGGCAACGTCCGCTTTGTTTTATATTGGGCTTATATAGATTCAGAAATATCTGTGCGATGTCTGCCCGTTTGGGTTGTATCATAACTTTACTTATGTGGTGAAGACTTGGTGGTCTGTAACACAAGTATTTTTTTTTTACTATAGATCACCAAACAAGTAATATCTGTATAGTTTACCTTGAATGTAATTAGCTAGTAGATGATTTTTGTAACTACTTGTTTGTTTGTGGTGAGAAATAAACGATATTTATTATTATATTATTACTTATGTATCTTTGAGGCGGATTTTACGTAACTATAGCAAAATCAAAAAGAAAAGTTGAGGTTTTAGTAGTACCTAGGTAACTTTATTTAAATCTAATATAAAGTATTTATCGTTTTTAACAAATGATGTCAACTAATTTCGTAACTTTTGTACATTTAACGTTACATTTACATCACATGTTGTTGTAAAAAAAAAACATAAATATAGATTATAATTTTTTTTTTGACGCAGAGAAATGCTTTACACACCGTCACCCTACCTGGGGGGGGGCAGGGTGGTGTGTGGGACTCCCGGGAGCCCTTGAATAGGGAACCCCTGCTCCGGCCAAGATGGAAGTGCACGGGGTATACCCCCTAAAACTCCGCGGTACCCCTCATCGCCTGAGTGGAGGTGAGATGTGGGTGACTCGGCACAACCTTCGGTTCCATTCACCTCCGGTGACCGGCCCGCCCTACACGGCGGGCACCACTTGGCGACAGGAATAGTAGGGAAAATACATTATACCTATTACAACACCACAAAAATACTGTTACTGAAATTAGAATTTGCGAAGGGAGGACAAATACTAGGCTGAGAGAATTGATTTTCATCAGCATTAATTTTCAAATATGATCTAAGATCTCAAAATAATGTACTAACATTATCCATTGTCTTCCTAGACAATGGATAATGTTAGTACATTACATCATATCGTAAAATGTGACTGGTGTATTCAAATACGACGACTTTTTTTTTTTTATGTTCCACCTAACCCAACTCATTTTTTTTTATTGGTAAGTGGTTAGAGGAGCTTCACTTGGTTTAGCAAACCAGGTGAAGTAATTTCGTAGTTTAATGGAAATTGTCGTTAAAACAAAAGGCATTAATGGAAAAGAAATGAAATTATCTTTATTTACGTAGGCTTAAATAAGCACTTATAAATCGTCAGAATTCTCAGTGTGGAGCTTGACACTGAGAATCACGCCTGAAATCCCCGAAGGTGAAGCAGAATCCTAAAAGCAATAAGCTCTTTAAACCAAATTTGGCCAAAAATCAAGAGAACATAGTAAAAAGTGACAAGAGGCTAAGTATTGTATTTATAATAACGTTCCAGCCTAAATCTAGACTTGGAAACCATTTACAACTCAGCACCACGTAACTATCGCTAAGCGGGTCAATTTCGCACGCCAATAAACAAATTCCTTGCTGCGTTCAGAAATTCATAAATCTCAACGTCACACTTAAGCTGTGTAGCCCATTTTTCATGTATGGTAAGCGGCTTGCGCCGCGCTCGTCGCGACGTTAAATATTGTCACACCTGCTATGTTTGTTTGTTGCTACAATGCTTCCGTCCATTAATCCATGGACGTTTTCATGTAGGTGCTGATCTCGTTAACAAGCATCGGAGTAGTAGTCGATAATATACTCATATTGACGACTGGCTCGATGGCGCATTCGGCATTCCTCTTATGCCATGGGCCAAGTGTTCCAGCTTCGATCCAGTTAAACCAGGAAAAGTATTGGCGTGATTAATACTTTGGTTTGTTCTGTGCTTATATCAATTATATTCAAGTGTATTTGTAATACCCCTGTAGTATTTAATTATGATACTACAGATATATGTATCTGTGTATGTGATGTAGTCTGATATTTATTATTTATTAGCAGAAAGTCTCATTAGCTAGCAATACGGCAGTATTTTAATCAACTAACATGCAATGAGAACCATTGCATTTATATTTTTTTTCATTTCATAGATTTGTATAGCAGTCGTGATGTTAAGTGGTCGGCATGCTATAATGACGACAATTTGATAAGTAGTTATAATCGACCATTAGTTATATAGATATTATGCGTGTAATCACCGTAAAGGTAGACTGCCTTGCTTCAATGACTTTTAACCAAAAATAAAGTTGAGCTGGGTAGTGGCAAGTGGTTGCTGTGTCAACAACACAATCAGACACCAAGTACCCAATACCCTATTATTTAATTTAACAACATACTAGGTAAGAAACACACAACAACAACATAACATCACGCCCATAATCCCCGAAGGGGTAGGCAGAGTCAAAGGGGCAGCAGGTAAGGAACACAGTTATTTAAATTCCAGACCTGGGCTAACATATAATTTTAATCAATATTTATCTGTTATTTGAAAATGTAATGCTTGGAGTGAATGCATAAGATAATAGTAAAAACTGTATTTCTTTCCGTCTGTAACCGGTTTCAAAACTAAAACTAAGCTAGAAGCTAAAGTATTAACGAACAATTAGCTCATTCACCGCACTAATACTTCAGAATTAAAACTAAAAAGTAATATCGAAGTTTCGCTTTGGAAGTTAATTAAATCGTCAGGCGGTGTGGTTTTTCGGACCAATTTCGTTTAGGTGCGAGGCACACAGGAACGATTTAGTAAGTTTCACATATTTCAATAGATGCAGCATGAGTATGCTTTACTTATAAAACGCGAGAAAAATTGTATTTTTTCAATTATTTATCGATGTGACTGCCACAGGGCTCTATATTGGGTCCTACTGCATAGCCTAATAAGACTAGCAATATGAGCGGTGGTAGCTCAATGGTAAGGACACGCGCCTCTTAACCGAGGAGTGCAGGTTCAAACCCGGGCATGTACTTCTAGATTTAAAAAAAAATCTATGTACATATTTATACCACTAGCTCGACGGTGAGGGAAAACATCGTGTTGAAACCTGCAAATTCAAACAACTTTGAATTTGTAACCATGATCCAAAAATTGTCTGGTTCCCCTATCTTAGGGTTACGAAGGTCAGATCGGCAGTCGCTTCAATGTAATTACCAGACTCGCTAAATCCTGGATCATGGTCTAAGCGGACCCCATCTAAGCACGGGACATAACGCTAGGAAGATGATGAATTGCTACGCGGAACGTTATTTCTAGAGCGTCTCGATCAAATGATTGTGCAGAAATCATTTGGTTTGCATCTTATTTTCCTAAAAAATTATTTTGATGTATTGTAGTATTATTTTGTCTTTCTTTTTTTTTCAAGTAATAATATCTTATTTACTTCAAATATTAAATAACAAGATTTCAACGTAGACATCGGAAACACTCAGAACAGACAAAATATATACTACAGTAGATTCGTAATTATTGTGAGCCAAATTAAATTAGGTACACAATTTAAATGGGACACAGGAACCCTGAAAACAAATATGTACTAACTAACTTTTCAACAGAAGTCAAACAGCTAATTATCATTAACAGCTAATTTTCATTGATCAAATTAACTGTAGTCTTGTTAACAAATTCTCGTTATCCAATTAATTTACAATTTAACACCTTCCCAGACTCGGAACAATTGCACAGTTCATCGCCCAAATGATTTCAATGATGACAGCGTTGTCAGTATAACGTTGCTACTTCATCATTCAATTAATCATTGCTACTTTACATAGCCACTTCTAGCATCTTTTTATGTTCATCGTTATTCTAGAATTACAAATTGATTACATTTATAATTGAAAACAAGTTTTAAATTTATAGCTTGAGAATAACAAGCTAGTTTCCAAACAATCCTTTGTTATATTCAAGTCCAGATACCTAAATCCTTACACTAAATTTAAATTTAATTAATTAAATTCTCCAGACTGACACACCAATTCCCTAGTTCCAAACTAAGCGTAAAAGCTTGTCCTATGGATACTAGGTGAACAGATAGAATACTTAAATACGTTTATAAAAATCAAGGACTCGAGTACAAATGTCCATGATCATCACATGAAACATTTGCCCTTAGCGGGATTCGAACCCGCGACCTTCGGTTTCTTGGCCAGGGTCTCTAACCACTCGACCAACGGGCCTGTCTGAAATGCGAAATAACTATAAATAATAAATATAAATAAATAAAATAAAATGGCATTTGGTTCTCTCTACCTACCCCGCTATAGAAGTGGCGTGAAGTTTATTTAGTTAGTTAGATATTGATTTATTTCGAATAAACTACAAGGTCCTGCGGGATCCATGATAAAATCTCTGTTTGACTGATTGTTTAATTACAGGCAAACCGCATCGCACATCAGGTCCTAACATCATTATCATCAGCCATCATAAGCCACTCCTAATATATGCCAGCCTTAACAATTTATATTCTTGCATCTCACAAGTAGTAAAAAACAACCCAGATTTTACAAAGACAATTTGCACTTGGACCATTTTTTCATTTGTAACAACAAATGACCGAAAGCACAGAAGGAAAGAAACAATATAATCTGCCGGAATTTATCGTAGCTTTAAAATTAATGCCACCGATACAACCCTGTTATAGTGACTAGTAGTAATGGATTCGGGGTCCTAAGTGATAAGCGGGTAGAGAGAATTACTACTCACAAATATACCTACTTGTTTTGACCTTTTCCAAATTTAATAGGGCGCTACTCTATTTTCATATTTGTAACACATTTAGTAAAATATATTTTTTATAATTTAATTAAAATACATTAAATAGTTCCAAAAATGTTGATAAAGAAAAAGAATAAGAAAAAAGTCTAGCAGACTGACACACCAACTCCCTAGTCCCAAACTAAGCTTGTGCTTGTGCTTTAGATACTAGGTGAACGGATGTGTACTTAAATATGATTATAAACATCCATGACTCGAGTAAAAATGTCTATGTTCATCATACGAAATATTTGTTCCTATCGGGATTTGAACCCGTAACCCTCGATTGCGTGACCAGATTCTCTGACCGCTCAACCAACGGACTTTATATCAATTGTTCTGAAAGGTTACTGAATTGAAGATATAATCAACTTAATATCCTCTACCATATTTACTGTGTGATATTTGCTACGAAGTTGCTACGAAGACTACGAGTAAGCTTCGCATGCATTACAACCGATTTCGAAAATAAAAATGCACCAGCTAGACAACATTTTTATGATAAGCTCTATGATTGCCTCTTTTTGATTACATCTCTCAAAACTGTCAAAATTATAGATTTTTTCCGAAAATAGAAGACCAAACCACAGTCGCGCTTTGGAAATTTTATTTCTAAAGGATGACAAAAACGCTATTTGCTAACTTTAATCAAAAAACTCTATTTGCGCAGCTAAGACTTTCCGCGCAAGCTTCTCACTGGCACCACCGCCCTATAATTCCTTCGGCTCGTAAAAAACGCGCTAAACATCCAGCTCTCGTCGTAAACGTGGGTATAAACGTGTCCGCTGTAACTCCGTGAATAGCAGAGCGTCTGCAGGTGTTTGTTGCTCTGAATATTCATGAACTTAAAACGTTTCGCAATAAACTTGTTACGGCAAGGCGACTTGGCGTTAATCACGTTTGATTTAAACATTTATTGACGAGATCTAGATTTGAGACAAATGGGGACATTTGAAGGTGTTACGAAAAATCTATCCTAGAAAAAAAGGAATATTTACTCAAATATCTGAGGCAGACAGTAGCAACTGGAAAAAGTGAGACGTGGAGTGCACAATTGTAAAAATAAATTAAGATAAACTATTCTATATACAGACAAACAAACCATCACGTTTGCAGGTCCTGACAGGTCCAGGAGTAGACAAAATCCAAAGAGGAATAAGCATAATTAACCACATTTAGCTAAAAATAAAATTATGTAGCGGTGGAAGGAAAATTGTGGATTATTAGTGATGAGTGACTAGTCGCCTACATAATCACAGACCTGACGTCTAGTACACCATTAGTCGCTCTTTACAATATGCTAGGCAAGAAACACAGATGGTACACTTTATAACCCCAGACGAACATGGGACAGCAGTAGAACAGATTATTTCAGAAGAAAACCATTTACCATCTTGGCTGGAGAGGGGGGTCTCCTGATGCAGAGGTCCCTGGGAGTCCCACATACTCATCTCATCCCCCCGAGGTGGTGCGTAACGTTTTTCTCCGGGTGAAAAAAGAAAAAAAAAATCGTTATACATATTAAGCTATTGCATCATGTGTACCCACTAGAGATTGCATTTCCAAATAATCAACTTTGCCATACAAACCTAATTTCGTGATCATCGTTTATTCTATTATTACCTACCTTATTCACTCTTTGACCTTCCACTGCACTAACTTACGGCACAATATTTAAATTTCCATGCACTGCAGAATCACTTGTCTCGTCCGAAACACCTAAAATGATACAACTTTTCCGAGCGACGCTGACTCTGCGGAGATACTAATATAATTTTCAAACTAATCCTCACAAACTAACGTGTTTGACGGAACAAGGCTAATCCGCTTTGGAGTGATTACGCGCAGGCTTGTACCAGGCAAATAAAACACGGTCCTAATTTGTGACCAGGTACACGCTAAGAGGTGGAGGAAATTTGGACCCTGGGAATAATAAATAAATATCCGACTACATCGCATACATTGATCTGACTACGAGGTTAGTAGCATAAGCACTTGTGTTACGGATATCAGAATCAACAATGGTATTACAAATATATCCTTAAATATTGGATATTAACACCCAGACACAGACCAAACACAAGTATTCATCATACGAATGTTTGTCCTGGGTGGGAATCGAACCCACAACTCTGGCGCATGGGGCAGGGTCGCAACCGAATGCGCCATCGAGTCAGTCAAAGCGTCAGGGAAAAAAAACAAAGAGTCAGGGAAGCGACTGATGTGTACTGTGTGTGTATATGCATACATCATTTGGCTTGATGGCCTATTCAGTTGAGATACAGTTATATCTGGCACGAGTTCGAACCCTCAGAAATGTATAACCCTGACAGACGTCCTAATTTCATAATAGTCGTTTGTAGAAATGAAAAAGTAAAAGTTGCTTTTGCATTTAATATCTTAAGGATTAATAATCATTATAAGTCTTATTGCACGAGCCGTAGCCACTCAGCTTCCTTTGGCAAAAAAAATAACCAAAATCGGTAAATCAATCAATTTCAAAAAATCAAAATCAATTCGATATCATTTCTGCACTCATAATTACTACTATATGTATAAAATACCACACCTGCAATTCCCAAAAGTGTAGACCAAGGAGTTGTAAGTTCCTTCAACCACTTTTAAACCAAAATAAAATTGAGCTGATTTCAATAGAAAATTGTGAAAAATAAGATACATCATTAGTCGTCTTTTACGACGAGATAAAGAACACGTAGATGTTTGTACATTGTGTTATCTGCTTAGCATATTAATATTACTCCCCCCCCCCCCCACAATTTACCTCCGACCAAAATAAGACATTGTTAAGCACCCAAAATGTTGAACCTTACGCATCTCAGAAAACTATTTCTAGCTAAAATAACAATCCGACCCGAATAAGACCAAGTAAGACTGAATCCGATTAGTGTCTCGTTGCACCGAGAGCACACAAAGAAAAATCCCTAAAATCTTAGAGCTTATGAACCAAATGGAACTTTTGGCAGGACACAAAGTGAAAAGCTACTCAGTCCCAAAGAGATAAGTATCAATTTCGGGTTATACGCTTAAGCGGAGTGCAGGAGACTCGAAAGGATTTGCATTCGTATTTCGTCAGCGGATGAAATAAGATAAGCAAACTACTTCTGAGGTTCAAATTTTATGATTCCTTTATTAAATGAAACTTCCAATTTTGTGGACTCAGTTTGTTTTACGTTGAAAAATATACTTGAATTAAGAGTCTTATGAAAATTTCTTCAGATTATGGTCGGTTCAAGTGCTTCTTTTCTTTTATTCAAAAGTTATCGGTATTAGGTTGTATTCTAGCATTATTTTTTTTATAAGTTCATAGTAAGTAGTTTAAGAGCGGTGGTAGCTCAATGGTAAGGACACGCGCCTCTTAACCGAGGAGTGCGGGTTCAAACCCGGGCACGTACCTCTGGATTTTTCAAATCTATGTACGTATTTATACCACTAGCTCGACGGTGAGGGAAGAAATCGTGATGAAACCTGCAAAGTCAAATAACTTTGGATTTGTAACCATGATCCAAAAAATTGTTTGGTTCCCCTATCTTAGGGTTACGAAGGTCAGATCGGCAGTCGCTTCAATGTAATTACCAGACTCGCTACATCCTGGATCATGGTCTAAGCGAACCCCGTCTAAGCACGGGACATAACGCTAGGAAGATGAGTAAGTAGTTTTGATTATATAACACTAGCTTCTGCTCGCGGCTTTGCTCGCGTGATATATTGATAAAACACAGCCTAACCTAGCATAGTCAGAGACCCTGGCTACGAAACCAAGGGGCGAAGGTTCGAATCTCGCTAGGGGCAAATGTTTCGTGTGATGAACATGGACATTTGTACTCGAGTCATGGATGTTTATAAACGTATTTAAGTATGTCTATCCGTTCAACTAGTATCTAGCTTATAAGCTTAGTTTGGAACTAGGGTATTGGTTTGTCAGTCTGGAGAATTAATTAATTTATTTATTTATATAGAACCCCTAATATGGGGGTCTGTTTCAGACTTGGCTACTTTTTTATTCAACACCATGCCTCCAGTATTTAGTTCCATGTACGCCATGAATGTAATGTTGTAAAAGCTGAACGAAAATTACGCATTCTGTTCCCGTAGCCAGTTCTAATAAAAACATCCAAATAAAACTCAGTTACCACCGATGTGTCCCCGTCTAGGCACTTTTAACCGCTAGAAGTAGAATACGCTCGGGGTAATGTAAAATGAATGAAAACAAAAAATAACCTTTATTGTACTTAAAAAAATAATAGATTACAAAGATTGAATCTTATTAATATTATAAATGCGAAAGTTTGTATGGACAGTTGTGTGGATCTTTTTTACTCTTTCACGCAAAAACTACTCCATGAATTTTAATAAAACTTTGCAATAGTATAGCTTATACATTAGAATAACACATAACCTATGTTTCATCGATGTATCATGTGAAAAAAGCCGCGGGCAGAAGTTAGTACCACATAAATCAGATAAAAAAAATTAAAGAAGATCTATGTGTAAATGTGTGTATATAATGATCTTGTCAATCCGACCTGGGTCTTGACAAGTCCGTGACACGCCGAATGAATATTTGATGAACTGAATATTTTTCATATTGTATGAAAACAAGGTTTTCGTTAAGACATAAAAAAATTTTTATTATACATCAAGCTTTAATAACAATTCCTCCATGTGATCTAATTATGATTTTCTTAGTGACCACAGACACAATCTTTTTTTTCGGGAATTCAAGTAAATTGTATGCTGTTTGTTTATCCAAACTTTTTAGCAGTTGTAGATGACTTAGTTACAATTAATCCAAGATGCCCTCTTAAACAGTGATCAAATGCAAAGACCAACAGCGAGATTAATTGTGAATCATTCCAGCAAATTCCGCTTCTATCAGTCTCAATGGTCTCGGTCGCCACACACGACGGAACGGAGATTACACCACGAATGTATGTACATATATGACGACGTCGTAATCCTCTTTCGTGGACCCGACGTGATTTTATTAGCAATTAAAATGAATCCTTGCGAACAGATAATCTGCTCATATTGTGGCGGGGAAGTTTTAAGTTTGTCCCATGTTGGTCTGGGACTTAAAAATAATGTGCCAACTGTGTTTCTTGCCTGGCGTGTCGTAAAAGGTGACTAATGGTATATCGGGTTTTGGGTGTGTGATTGTGTAGGTGACGAGCTAGCCACTTGTCACTACTTTTTCACAGTTTTCCATCTAACCCAGCCCAGTTTTTTTTTTGGCTGAATGTGGTTAAAGGGGCCTGCTATCCCTTTGACTCTGCCTACCCCTTCGGGAATCATGGGCGTGATTTTATATGATATGCTTTGATATGATATGTTATATGATATGGAATTTTACATTTTCATTATGGCCACCGGTTAAGAGAATCGTTGGTACCTTCTTACAATTAGCTACTTGACTAATTTATTTTATCCTGTCAAGTAAATAACAAAAAATATTGTAGATATACTTTTTTTTTTTTTTCCACCAAAACCAAAATGACGAAGATAGAACGTGGCAAAATTCTTTTTCGCATAATATAAAACCTTTTTAAAGAAAAAAAAAAAACTTATTTTTGAAATCACAATTTTGTACACTCAATTTCAATAGTGAAAGTAAATTTGGCGAAAACTTGGTAGTCTCGTTTAGTAAAAAAGTTTAATACTCTACTCTTCTATAGCATCCCAGACAGGCGGATCAACGTCGACCAAGGCATTATTTGTAAATATATTTTTAAAATTTCAGTTTTTACGTTTATTTAAAAAAAAAATTTTTTTGAATATTTGACAGATTTTTTTTTGTGTCCGCCCTCAGGTATGTTATTTACAGCTTTACAGTTTTATTTTTTATCTCAGTAACTGTCTTTGTTTTCTGTTGTATATAAAATATTTATATTTATACTTGAAATTTATGTTTGTATGTTTGTTACCCTTCACGCAAAAACAACTGTATGGATTATAAAAATATACCTTATACACCCGAATGTAAGCTATGTTTTATTGATATACCAAGCGAACAAAGCTGCAGGCAGAAGCTAGTTAATCATAATTACATTGGTTCTCTGCCTACCCCGCTAGGGACGTGGCGTGAAGTTTAGTTAATTAGTTAGTTTAATCGTACCAAAAACCTTACTTGTTGTTAAATACTTATCAAAGAAAACCCGTTTACATTAAAATGTAACAAGTGCTTTTACCCCTTGTCAACTTCAGCATCAAAGATGTATACTTAATTACGTTGCAAATATGTATCAACACTAACTAACAAAACTTCACGTCACTGCCCTAGCGGCGTAGGCAGAGAGAACCGGACGCCATATGGCACGATCCTTACACACCTCACTCGCCTCTTCAACATTCATGATCCTTTTCATACAAGCTCTACGGTTTATAAGTATCTACACTTCAATATAAAATCAGATATAAGGCCGTTAAGAGAAGATTCCACGAAAATACTCGATAAATACTTTTTTTAACGGTAAAACGTTTTCTATAGCATTTGATATCTTCAATACGATTACAATTTGTACCCAACATTAAATAAATCTTACAAGTCTACGTACGAAATTCATTAATTAAATTCCCTCATTGGTCAGGGACTTAAAAATATTGTATTAATTATATTTCTCGTCTGGCACTGTCCTGTATTAGGTTTATATTTATCTAAGGGAGAGCTAGCCACTGGTCACTACTTTTTCCAGAATTTTCCAATCAATCAGGCCAAATTATTTTTTTGACTAAATGCATATAAATGAGCTTTATTATTTCTTAGACTCGGTAACCCCTTCGAGGACTGCAGGCATGATGATATTGGTAGGAGAGCTAGCACCAATTTTTGGGTAGGTATTTTAGGCAAGCTGAAATTTTGTCCCGTATCTCTCCTATAATATCCCAACACGGAACTGCAGACCTGGCTTGTAAGTAGCGGGGCTAAATCAAGATAGATATTCGACTACATCACATACATTGATCTGACTCCGAGGTAAGTAGCTTGAGCACTTGTGTTACGGATATCAGAATCAACAGTGGTATTATTACAAATATATACTTAAATATTGGTTATTAACGACCAGACACAGAACAAAGACAAGTGTTCATCATACGAATATTTGTCCTCGGTGGGGATCGAACCCACAACTCTTGGCGCATGGGGCAGGGTCACTACCAAATGCGCCATCGAGCTTGTCACATTGATAGATTGTTAGATCACCAGGCAGGTAGAAAGTCCCACTAAAATAATCTGTCTTTTTAGTATGGGACAAGTTTACAGCTTGCCTCAAATACCTGCCAAAAATTGGTGCCAGCTCTCAGACCATATGCGCCAATTTATGTATTGATTAAACTATCCGGTTAACAACTATTATTGCATTAGGCCGATTATTTTAATAATAATATAATTCATTCCGCTATGTTTTCAGTCGGATTAAATTCCAAATTCCCTGCGGTTGCAAAATCTGCTGTGTTTAATTAAGGTACGAATGAATAGTTATTTGCTGTATGAAATGATCGCAATTCTAAACGCTCAGATAAAACATTCATTTTACTTTGTATGCATAGTTGTTATATATGTATGTTTTGGTTAACGTTAGGGTCAAACTTAAAGCGATTTTAGGGATTGCTGTGATATTAATTTTCTTCTAATAATGACTGGCTCGATGGCGCATTTGGTAGTGACCCTGCCCCATGCGCCAAGAGTTGTGGATTCGATTCCCACCTAGGACAAACATTCGTATGATGAATACTTGTGTTTGTTCTGTGTCTGGGTGTTAATATCCAATATATAAGTATATATTTGTAATACCACTGTTGATTCTGATATCCGTAACACAAGTGCTTAAGCTACTTACCTCGGAGTCAGATCAATGTATGTTATGTAGTCAGATATTTATTTATTCTTTATTTATTTAATAATGATTACACATCCATATTTGATCGTATTAGTTCGTCTTCATTCGAAAATCACCGAGCCTGATTCTTTTCGTCCTTTTGAATATATTATTATGGCACTTACTTGCCCCAATTGTGGTACGGGACTTAAAAATAATGTGCTAACTGTGTTTCTCACCTACCACGTCGTAAAAGGCGACTAATGGTATATCGGGTTTTGGGTGTGTGATTGTGTAGGCGACAAGCTAGCCACTTGTAACTACTTTTCCACAATTTTCCATCTAAACCAGCCCAGTTTTATTTTTGGCTGAACGTGTTTAGAGGGGCCTGCCCCTTTGACTCTTCCTACCCCTTCGGGAATGTATGTATGTATATATTTATATCCGCCTGCTATCTGAAAATAGCATGTACAGTTCTTTACGGAATAAAAAACAAGTCTCCATTAAGCGGACATATCCAATTTTAGCCAGAATAAAATTGACATGTTCTAAATGTGAAGGAGTAACGACAAGTGGCTAGCTCGCCGCCTACACAAATACTAACACTTTATTTTAATTTAATTTCTCGTATAATATCATCCTCCCCACGGGACATAACGCTAGGAGGATGATATTATCAGTCCTATCAATTCTGGTTTTTTGTGTGTTGTAGCCCAGGAATTTGTCCAAGCTATGATGGGTGTGAATCCCACGATCTATCAATATCGGGACATACATATCCTGAAACCCGCTAGCACTCGCACCCCGACCCGCTCGAAGCGAATCTGCGCGGCACCAATTAGTGGGGCTCAGCGCTAATCCTCTGGAACAAGCCGAAAATAACTACAACATGTGAATAAGCGCGTGCCGGCTTAGTCCGGCGCAGGAGTTGCCTTAATTGCGACCCATACAAGCAGCGTGTTTGACGACCCGAATTAAAAGAGGAATGATGCTCCTTTTACAGCGGATTTTTCCAATAAGTAGGTATATAAAAACTAGTCCAATTCAACTTTGTTTTTGGCTAAATGCGGTATAATGAGCTTTATTGCTCCTTAGCTGTCCCTTAGAGGATTATTAGGCTGCCTGTCCACCGGAGCAGAGGAGCAGAGAAACGGAGAAATATTAAACAATTGGATTGCACAAAATCTCCGCTCCTCTTTAGTGAACATTTTCTATCGGTCGATTTTTAACTCGCTACAGCTCCGCTACCTCGCTCCGCTCCAGTGGACAGGCAGCCTAACGGGCGTGGAAGTATGTTTATTTGTATGTATTAAGCTGATTTTTTACTTGGCCACACTACAGTTATAAATATCATCCAAGAATTAGATCCCTTTGGACGGGGTCGTTAGACTATAGACTACTTTTGGAACCGGTGGATCTTGATCTCATTCTGACGATTTATAAATGCTTTTTTAAGCCTTCGTAAATAAAGACAATTTCGTTTCATTTCATGATATGTTAAGTGAGTCTTGGTAACCCTTACATTGAAGAAATAAATTATGTATAGGGAAAAATAAATGAAAAAATATTTTATTTTATCATTTTATTGTACAGTTCTTCTCACGGTGTTTTTATTTTTTGTCTTTTTTTTAATTTAGCCTAGAGTTACGTGTTTGGGTTTAAATCGATGTCCCTATAAAAAGGCGCATTCCTATACTGATATGCATTACTAACTCGATGGCAAGGGAAAACACTGAAATTGAGAATAAATTACAGTACGCATTCAAACAAATGTATCTACAATTATAATTCAAGTAGTTCAGACCACACTTCACTTAGTATAGTATTATTACTTAGAATACTAGACCTATTTTAATAATGTCCTCCTAACCGATATCGGTCACGGCGGCCAATCTTAACGAGGATTAGCCAACTGCGCAGGAGATATTATAATGCACAAGTGTGTGCGCAAACACAGGTGCACTCTCTGTTCCTTCACTCTCATAGTCCGGTGAGACGGCAATTCGACATGACCGGAGAGAGGTCAGGCGCAGGACCAACGGCTTAACGTGCTCTCCGAGGCACGAGGGTGATTAAACCGCCAACTTCTTGACTCCGGGCTGTTACTGAGTAATTTTGGTATTGAAATACCCAGCCACAAATATTTGGCCCGACCCGGGGTTTGAAACCGGGACCTCTTGGTCCTTAGGCGGCGCGTGGTACCACTAGACCAACGAGGCAGTCACACACACACCTTGTATAGACAGTATGTATCAAAATATAATGTAATAACTAGTCTCGTTAATCTAGGTACAAATTCCAAGCACACTTATTAGGAACGGGAGATAGCACTAGGATGTTAATGAGTTCATAAGACGACTTTGTCCACAGTTCCACATTCATATTTCATAAGAACCGTGTTCTTTGCCGACCGTACTAAAATCACGGCGAAAGAGGATTACAACTTTCGTCATATGGGGTGGATGGAAATCCTTGTAATGCCATAGATTATAGGGCTACACAAGACTTAGTGATATTACTAAATATCTGACATGCATGCATTTATTAAGTAGGTATAATAAAGTAATTTCTGACAGTTTTAGACATCTTTGTGCGGAAATTTCTGTCAGTTTTCTGTTACCTTTCTGAAATAACTGATGTTTTTTGAAGAATGTTATAAGAAAAGCCAGAAAGTAATATCAATATGTACAATGCGATATGGGACCAGAGATAATATTGAAAGAAAACCTTCAAATAACTTCGGATTGAGCAAAAACCTTAACATTAAAATAACTTTAGACATGATCCAATTTAATATACCTTTGCGCCTTATCAAAAACGCTACCAAACATATTCAATATTATTTAAATTATTTGGAGGTGAAAACATAAAAAAAAAAAAAATACAGGTGACAATAAACAAATAGTTTACCTACTTTTAATATTAGTTCTTCACAGTTTTCCAACGTTCAGAGATTATGAGCGAGTAATATGAATGTAACTTTTGATAAGAAAATAATGACAAAATCAATTTTAACTACCCACAAGTTGCCACCAATTTTAATCGACTCTATCTTCCCCTTCAGGGCTTAGGGGCGTAATTTCGTGTATTTAACTAAAAAAAAGCTAATCATAAAATCAATTTTTAATTGCCCATAGGGGCCCGCAAATTAGCTACAATCTGTGGTAATAGTAGAAAGTATCAAGTTCGCAGCAGATACCCATTAAAGGCATGCCATGAGCTCGTCAGAAAGTCATCAGACGCCAGCTCATTAGCTTGTAATGTGTCTGGAATTTGTTCGAGTTTTTATTTCTTTCGTACCTCGTGAAACGGTGGTGGCTTAAAAAAAGTTTAAGCTTGCAATCAAAAGTCGAAATTGAGTGTGGAAGTAAATGTTTCGTCTTTTTTTAACTGTTTCCACTTTTAGACGAGTCGTAACTGTTGACAACAATCGGTAAATATTTTGAGTCGTCAAACGTGTTGCTTCTTTATCTTTGTATAGCAATAACATATGACACGGATAAGCTTACTAAGATGATACATCATTTTTAATCTATACTTTTATACTAATATTATAAAGAGTAAAGATTTGTATTTTTGTGTGTGTGTGTGTGTGTGTTTGTAATGAATAAACTCAAAAACTTCTGTAACGATTTAAAAATTATTTCACCATTGGAAAGCTACATTATTTGGAAGTAACATAGGCAGTATTTTATCCCCATATTCCTAAAGAAACGGGAACTGTGCGGGTGAAACCGCGGGGCGCTGCTATAACTCATAAAGCACAAATTACAGCCGCTATGATTTATCTTTGCCGTTTTCTTTTCTTTTTTCTTTTTTGAGATTCAAAATATCAGCTGCCTGTCTGAAAAACTTTGCTTTTAATTCAAAATATTGAATCTGTGACTAGTTACTCTTTGCAACAATCTATTTTACGCTACAATCTGAAACTATTTATTTACTCATAAATTTGTAGAGAAGTAAAAATTTGTTTGTATCAAAACATTTTTTTATTACACTCACCGTCCCTAAAGAAAAACCTTGTTTATTCAATATCAAATAACGATGAATCACACACTTCGATTTTCTGCGCCGAAAAAATTCTAGGAATATGCCGAAGGGCAAAAACATTTTGAGCTAGCATTTTCTATTTATTTTGTTCTATCTGAGTCTAACAATACGATTAGAGCACTCATGACTGACGCTGTTATATTTGATCGGAACTTAGAAGATGGGTAAATATAAAGCTGATATTGACAGCACTGCTTGCTTCACTGCATCTGATACTTATGAACTGCGACATATCTTTTGTTGCGAAAGCAACAGTTTCTTTATATAAGTTGTGGGTTCGATTCCCATCCAGGACAAACATTCGTGTGATGAATACTTTGTTTTTTCTGTGTCTGGGTGTTAATATTGAATATTAAAGTATATATTTGTAATACCATTGTTTATTCTGTATCTGTAATACAAGTGCTTAAGCAGAAGCTTAATAAAAAATAATTTAAGAGAAAATACAAAGTATACGTATACTCGTATAAAGCTTCTTCGACAGATACTCAATAACTACACTTAATTCTGTACTGAAAAAATCCAATTCGTTTATCGCAACGCCTCTTCAAAAGCCTTTTCTTTAAAATCTCCTTCTGATTTTAAAGAAAAGGCTTTTAAAGAGGCACATCCATTTCAGGCTTCACCGAGAACAATACCGAGGTGTAGATAATCTAGCGTCGTAAGCGAGCCTTCTTACCATTAATTGCGCTACAAATTTTAATTAACGACTTTACACACGAACGCCTACCCTTTTTCGTTTTGGTGCAAGTGTTGAAATTTTCACGTTTTCAAGACGCAATCAGATCGCTAATCTTATTATCTTATATCTGTTTCTTGACTAGACAATATTTTTTAATAGTCAGTTGAGCTTGACTGTTTGTAAATATATTATTGAAAGATGTTTTTAAATAAAATATATTAAAGTCGAGCAATAGTTATGGCTATTTCATAATGGAAAAAGAGCATGTTTTTTGCATCTAGCAATGAAGATCGGTGTGGATGTATATTGAAACAATTAAAAGTATTTAACTAACTAACTAAGTTTAGTTTCACGCCACTTCCCTAGCGGGGTAGGCAGAGAGAACCGAACGCCATATGGCACGATCCTTACACACCTCACTCGCCTCTTCAATATTCATAATCCTTTTTTTTATACAAGTTTTTTTACTCTTAACATCACCAAAAAAGTAACTTTAAAATCGCTTCAGCTTATGAATTACACTTCCTAACGGGAGCTCTTTCACACACGTGCTCGCGATAACGTTTATCGCGATATTTGTTCCAATTAATTGTTATTAGCGTAATCGATGTTAATAACTGTTTTACTCCTTACAAACTCTCCAAACGATTTGAGCAGGCAGTCACTGTTCTACGAATGAAGACTCGAAATGTGTTGCAAATAGCTATATGCTCCGGTGATTGCTTACTAATTTAATGTAATGTTCTGACTGCCTCGTTGGTCTAGTGGTAGCATGCACCGCCTCAGGACCAAGAGGTCCCGGGTTAAAATCCCGGGTCGAACCAAAAATTTGTGAAATTACTCAGTTACAATCCGGAGTCAGGAAGTTGGCGGTTTAATCACCCCTGTACCTCAGAAAGCACGTTAAGCCGTTGGTCCTGCGCCTGACCTCTCACCGGTCATGTCGAATTGCCGTCTCACCGGACTATGAGAGAAAAGGAATAGAGAGTGCACCTGTGTGTCTGCACAGATGGCTAATCCTTGTTGAGATTGGCCGTCGTGACCGATATTGGTTAAGAAAACGTTACTAATGTAAGCTCATGTTGAGCCTATAGGCATTTCTGTACTTGACAAGGCAAACTTTACCATGTTTAGTGATATTAAAGTAACTAAGTGGATTATGGCGATACATGCTTGCGACGTTCAGTCTTGAAAGTGACTATAGAAATCGATAGTAGTACATATCGCATGCTTAATACTAAACTGACCTAAGTCAAAATTAAGTTGTATATTTATTTAAATTAATATTACGTGTGGAACATGGAAAATTAACCAAAATGTTTTAATTTTGGTTAATTTTCCATCGGCAGCATATTTTGAGTTAGGTCACTTTACTACTAAGCATGAGAAAATGTGCCACTTTGCTCCTTATCATCCAAGTAGTAGAACTACTTTGACTCCGCCCACCCCATAGAAGATTACGGGCATAATGGTATGTTATGTATGGAAGTAGATTAGCAGCATTTGTTCAAACATGAACTGTTCTATTATAACACGACTACGAGTCTCACATAAATATTTACAGAAGATTAAAGAAGATTTGTAACGCGTTCCAAAGCCTCAACCCTTTAAATACAGTATAATTTCGCGTTGCGCAGTAAAGAAACATTTAGCAACACTCGCGTAATAGCAACTGTGATTTATTATTTAACCCATAAACCGAATTTATACGGTATAAACCCTGTTTGTTTCGCCCAATAATGAGTATTTTATTACCCGCTCACAGCCTGGGTAGGCCACAGAGTGGCAGAAGGGACAATGCAGAGTATCTAACCAAGCTTAGTAACTTACAATAGGCAGTCACATACAATAGGGTAGTTAACTGTGTTTGAATTTTCATACTTTTTCATACTATTTTACTCAGATTACAGAACAAAAGGCAGATAGACCCGTCACGGGCACGAGTGCGGCCGGCAAAGCAAATACAAAATCGAAAGCAAATACAAACTCTAGACAGTTCGAAACAAAGCGTTGCGTTGACAGTACGTCACGTCTGTGTTTTAAATTAATTCTTAAAAACGCCGTCTTGTGTGTTTAAACATTGTAAAAATTTTTCCAAAAATTAAAACGAGAAAACGGAGTACTGTTGCATAATTAAGTAATAATTATCTAAATATTTTGATTTTATAATTCCGTGTTATTTGTTTCTCATTACTTGGAACACAAAACTTCAATAAAATTTGGGTAGTGTTGCTAGGTTATATTGAAATATTTTAATATTGAAATATTATTATAAAGATGAAAGATTATTTGTATGTATGTAACGAATAAGCTACTAGGTATATATTTTATCCCCTTATTCCCACGAACGGGAACTATACGAGTGAAACCGCGGGGTGCTGCTAGTATGAGTCTCATGTATAGATGCCAAAATAGAAATAGAAATAGAAATAGAAAAACTTTATTTGGCACACACGCAAGGAATACAATATAAAAACAAAAAGAAAACATTAACAGTAACAAAAAGAAAGAAAATTAACACACAAAATAAATAATAAGGTGTGCCAAAAGGGCGCCCGCTCAGCTTAAGTCGTGACCCACCTGACAGTCAGGTAGGTCACGACGCTGGTTTTCAGCGGGTACCAGGTCTACACCGCGCATCCGTCCCCCTCTCACGGTACCAACCCAACGGGTGAGACAAGTTGATGATCGACACCCTAATCGAAACGGATGCGCGGTGCAGAGGTGCGGCCATCATCAGGAAGAAAAAAGAAAAAATATATATATATATAAAAAATAAATAAAAAGAAAACAAAATAAACAAATCAAAGATAGAAAAAATTAAATAAAATAAAATGAGAATTATAATAATTAAAAGAATAATAATAAAAAGACAAATAACATGCATATGTTTCTTAATTAAATATAATTAAATACGATATAACAGAAAAAGTCACAGTCACTCGTACCTGTGAATTAGGTTGCTTGAGTGACGACCGTGTCTGTTACTTAAAAAAAAAAAAAAAAAAACTAAATGTCACAAAAATTATTTAAATCACCACATTATGTACGTAATATCAATTTTCAAAATAAAATGGTTAACCTAGAACTAAGAGCATGTTGCCACGTATACAAGCATGGTTCCACGTATTACTCTCCTCAGTGCGAGGAGGATGGGATTAATTTTATAATACACAAGTCACAACCAGCACTATTCGTTCACAATCGCCACAAAACCAATGGGTACAAAAGAAAAAGCAGTTTTCTCTAATCTGTGACGTCCTTGCCATAGCCCCCATGTGCGTCGCTCAGAACTTTTAGGTGAGTATTCCTATTCTAGCTTTGCTTTTGTTCCATTAGCAATAAGTTCTTTAGGCGTAACTTAAAAGTGGATTTAACCTCTAGAGCGCGCAAGGGGGGCGGCAGATCGTTCCAGCATCGCGTTGCAGCATATCGGAATGCGCCACGGAATGCCATTGTGCGATGCCTAGGCACGGAGAAGACGTTGGCGCCCGCTCTCTTAGGGAATCTGCTGCGATCGTGAGTCCATTCAAGTTTGTTGAGGAGATAGTTTGGTGCGGCAGCTGCCAGGACACCGAACAACATGGTGGCCAGATGCAGCTTCCTGCGTGCTTCCATCTTTAGCATATTAGCGGAGTTGAGGAAGGGTGTGATATGTGACCTCGGAGGAACCTTAAAGCAGTATCGGGCACAAGCATTCTGAACCCTCTGTATGAGGCGGGATGTTCTAGCAAGCAGGCACGGCCCATACACTGTATCGCAATAATTCAGTTTACTGAGTACAAGGCTTTCGCAAAGAATTATCTTTATTTTATCATCTAAATATGGCCTGAGTTTGTACAAAAGCTTTAATCTATAGAAGCAATTCCTTGCACATTCAGTGATGTGGCTTTCAAATCTTAAATGACTGTCAAAAATGAGACCCAGGTTCCTGGCCCTATCCACCCGTTCGATTATCTCACCATTAATGACAATATTTAGAGCAACATTATTAAGTTTGGCAATGTTCTTGGCTGATCCGATTAGCTAAAGTCTAAACTCATTTTAGACTTTTTTGGATTTAACAGAAGGGAATTAGACATGCACCAATCATTAATTTTACACAAGTCAATATTGATTTTAGATATTGCATCTGCATGATCAGCTATATTAAAGGGGAGGTACAGCTGCAAATCATCTGCATACAAATGGTGGCGACAGAATGATATGGCATTAACTATATCAGCACTGTATAAAATATACAAGATAGGGCCCAATATAGATCCCTGCGGAACGCCACGATTTACAGGTTGAATTAGTGATTTTAATATAGTACCATCTAACTGTTTCAGCTCCACTCCAAAAGGAAATATTTCAAGAAATTGGTGCAAAATAAAGGCTGCTAAGATTGCATGTTTTGTATGTCGATTATAATTACATTTCAAAAAATAAATTTTAGATATCTATTTTAATGTAAGATATAAATAATTAAATACATGTTACAATACCAACCAATATTATATAACTCGAGCATTAAACACAAAAAACAGTGGGACTTTTTTTCATTACCCTGGCAAACTTACACGCACGCTAGCCTTATTCTTGCCTCACATGTCTGTTCCGAGCGGTCCATCTGCCTTTAATTCTGTATTCTGATCTTTTTTATATCAAATTATAAATAATAAAATTTGGCCTTAATTAAAAACCACCACCCCTTGCATATGAGACCATTGCACTACCACTACTCTGACCTACAGTACTAAACTACCCTGTAGGTACCTATACTTTCATCGTCTAAAATAACTAGTTACTGGCTATTACTGAGATCTGGAGCAACCTTAGCTTCATCAATACTTAAATACCTATTCAAGCTCTCTACAGTTATTTAGTCTTTGCCCGACTAGTAGGTTTACGAGCCAATTACTACTGTTCTGGGAGCCTGCCCATCAGTGGGGTTGACGCCTCAATACGGCTGGAGTGGGCTCAGCGAATTACCCGTTTCTTGTGTTGGTTTTCGTCATATCCAGCTAATAATGTTTAATAGGCAGAACTGGTTTTTGAAATGATACACGTTATTAAGCCTTATGAAACTTATACATCCCACAGAAACTCAAACATGTATCCTACGTTAAAGTTTTTCTAATAGACCGTATATATATACATATTATATACTAGCTGTGCCAACGGTGTCACCCGCGTTTATGGTTAATATTATAAAGACTATTTTCGTCATACATGATTTCTATGTAATTTTAATCATTAAGGCTGCACACGCGACGGAAGCTTAAAAAATTGGAGTAACTTCTCCCGTTTTCCCAACATTTCCCTTCACTACTCTGCTCCTATTGATTGTAGCGTGATGAAAAATATACTATAACCTGCCTAGGAGTATGAAGAATAATTGTACTAAGTTTCGTTAAAATCCGTCGAGTAGTTTTTGTTTCTATAAGGAACATACAGACAGACAGACAGACAAAGATTTTACTGATTGTATTTTTGGCATCAGTATCGACCACTAATCACCCCCTGATAGTTATTTTGAAAATATATTTCATGTACAGAATTGACCTCTCTACAGATTTATTATAAGTATAGATATCACGCGGGCGAAATCGCGAGCAGAAGCTTGTGATTGTAGAGTGACGTCGCATCTGGTATTTCTAATCAAAATCAATGGAAGTACATATTGTTTTTGACAGCCTTTGTTTTCCACAGACTCTTCAATATGTTGTTACTGTAGTCATAAATCCGTCTAAATGAAATAATTTTCATGAGTATTTTAGAATTTATTATTTAGACTGAGTTTCATACATCGTCGACATGCTAGGCAAGAAACGCAGTTGATACATTCTTTTTAAGTTCCAGACCAACATTCGACTAGGTTCCAGCCTATCTAATAAGGCCGTTAAAGCCCCATAGAACAGTGAATACCCACCGCCGCCATAAATTCCGTCATTCCGCAAAAAGGTTTTATCGTCCCTAAAAAGTGATTTGTCACCGTATCCCCCCTCGGACATCCATCTCGCGTTCATCCCTGAATTATTATTCTTTATATCACATTATGACTACGCACCTGCGCTTTCTCGTCAATCATTCCTGTCCATTGATCAAACCGGTTATAGCCGGTTAACGGACGCCATTATGGCGGATGACACTTTCTTGCGGAAACGTTATGAAAATGTGTGTATTATCGGGAATAGTGTTCTCTTTTTTAAATTGGTTGCAAGTTCTTTTGTTTAAGAAAATAACGGTTAATTTATTGGATAGTTGATGGATGACATTTTCTTGTGGAAACGTCATGAAAATGTGTCAAATTGTAATGGTTTTCTTTTAAATCGGTCGTGAGTTCTAATGTTTAAGAAAAGAAGGGATAATTTGTTTTTTGGCACATAGATAGGACTTGACCTTATTTTAAAGAGGGGTATACACTAAGCATCGTCACGGTGTCCTGAGGATTGTTGTGGTGTGTGTGTTTGACTCCCAGGGCCTCTAAGTGAGGCGACCGCTGGGGAGCGGTCGGCATCACCATCTTAGCCGGGGGACTAAGATGATGATGACCAGATTCTACCTACTGAACCACTTAGGGCTTCTGCATATCATGTGTAGATTAGCCTTGATCTAAATAAAAATGAAATAGGTACTTTCCCCATGTTGTTCTAAAACTTAAAAAGTATATTTCAAATGTGTTCCTTGCCTAGCCTATCGTAAAGGCGACTAATGTTCTACTTGGCATTGAGCTTTTGATTGTGTAGGCGACTAAAATAAACATACTCACCTAAACCTTAATTTTTCTTCCCAAATGCTACATGCCAATTTGCGGGTGAAAACTTCTACATTTATTGTTTATTTATTACTAGTTATAATAAAAGTCTCCCCTCGCGTGTGTACAAACAACCCCCAATCATCGCAGTCACTACCCTGTGTCTGTATTAACGCTTTCGACGCCGTAGTCACTTGACTACCAGTTCGCGTGCATGAAAATAATTTTACAGCCATCGTTTGCGAAACAAAAGCGGTCGAATTGCGACGCCACGCACTAGTGATGTAGAACTATCGATGGTTTTAATATCTGTGGTTGGTGTGGAGGACTTATCAGAGTATCGATAGTAATTGTATGTCATCGGTAAGAATAAATATTTATAAGAAAAATTATAAACAAAATTATTTCTGTTTTTTTATATAATATAATATAATGAATTATAGCATAAAACTTCCTTTCAGCGTTGCTGTAGATGGGTAAAAAATTACTTTTCACAGCGCAATGACAAGTGATACGCACTATTGCTGAGGGATATCTGTGACCGATATTTGGTCGGACGACCGTTACCTCTATTAGTATCAACGGCATTGAAATATATGCAAAAAGTACTATTTACAAAAAAAAAAGCCTTTTGATAGTATTTATTAAAAAAGACGATCAAATTATATATTTTTTGTACCACTTAGGTGGCAGACAAGCACACGAATCACCTGATGGGAAGCGGTTACCGTGCCAACGGACGCCTATATTTTTAGCCTAAATACAGTGTAATTCTTGTTTAACTTCACATATAGCAATAAACTATCGATAGAATCCGCTTGTGACCACGGTCGTTGCAACACGGCCGAAACGTCAAGCTGTAAGTACTCGTGTACTACATAATGCATATCGCGTTTAGTCCCGTCAGTATTATTTCCAGTGATAATGCAACGCGAAAGTTCAAAATCATAAACTATCGATAACCGACACTAGACACCACGCACCAAATATTAGTTCACAGGCCTAACTTTCAACGAGCGTTGATTTACGAGCTCATAAATAATAAGTATCCAATAACGGTGCGCCCTGCAGTTTAAGGGTGGTTTTTAACAGATTTACTTATGAAGCTATATTTTTTGGCTGTAACGACGTGGTTATGCGGCGTGAAACTTATTAAAAAACTCAATCTCTTTGCCGAGTATAAAATATTACGTTTAGAAGTGCTGACGAGAAATGTTTTACAAAAAACGCTCTTTTTAACAAAAAGAACTTATTTTTTTTGGCTGAGTGTGGTTGCGTTAGTATGTGATGTTATGTGTGTAACAAAGAGAAATAACAATAGAGTCCTGTTTGTGTAGCATTTCTAAAGAATTGTTGGCAACAAAAATACCTTGACTGTTGGTGTTTAAGCAATCCAAGTTCCGAACCTATTCATTAGACTTGCCCAAAACATACATGTGACAAATATGAAAAATCTACACGTATAAGTGCCGAGCACTCTGCTTAAGCATGCATTTTGTATTTTTTCCATTAGACCAGATCTCATGGCATTACGGAGAAATTAATGCTGTTAGTTACAACTAGAAAAAAAAATTAACAGTTTTATTCGACAGTCAAATTAAATGACTGTCATTTAATTGGTAATTGTTTATTGTACCTGATATACAAGCCCCCGCCCCCCGCGCACCGGCAGACGGGGAAGACTCAAGAAACGCTGGCTTGATGTCATAGCGGATGACATGCGTGCAAATGGTCTCACAACCAGGGATGCCAAAGACCGTCCGAAGTAGAGGCGTAAGATAAGGAAGGCAGACCATGGGCTCCGGTACACGGATGCAACCGGGACAATGCTATATTGATAATGATACAAGAAATTACTATGAGATATAAGACTAACTATAATCCTAATTGTAGCAACTGAGAAGAAAATATATAAATTAGCTAGCGTATCGACAGTCAAACCAATTTAATGTCACAAAATTAATTCTGAAAGCCCCAAGTTGACTATAAAGTCTAAAAGTCAAAGAACAAAAACTTTCAAGGCAAATCTTACATTGAAAGAGTCAAACTCCGAACATTACTTTCCGAACGGGTCGCTTCTCGAATTATTTCTAAATCTAATTAAGTTGTCATCAGTCTGGAAACTCATCTCGTACGTCACACGGCCCGTGCCAGCTGTCCAAACTCGTTCTAACTTGTGTACTACGGACAGGGAGCCTTCTGTATATGGACGCTATGAACGGAGGTTTTGCTAATTCCTGAATTCAGAACAAAAGTGTCTCAAACTGTACACATCATTTGACGTTTGACTGGCTCGATGGCGCTTTCGGTAGTGAGTCTGCCCTATGCGCTATGAGTTATGGGTTCGATCCCCACCCAGGACAAACATTCGTGTGATGAATACTTGTGTTTGTTCTGTGTCTGGGTGTTAATATCCATTATTTAAGTATATATTTTGTAATACCACTGTTGATTCTGATATCCGTAACACAAGTGCTTAAGCTACTTACCTCGGAGTCAGATCAATGTATGTGATGTCGTCGGATATTTATTATTTATTTATTATCTTCCTAGTGTGTTATATTTATGTATATATCATCTTCCTGTGCTGTTGAAGGTCATATCACTTTTGTAACAAGACAATTTGGCTCATGGTTACACATCCATAGTTGTTTGAATATGCAGGTATTAACACGAAATATTACCTCACTCTTAAGCAAACGGTAAATACGTACTTAGATAAAAAAATCTGTTATAGATAATTTCGAATTATAGCATCCAAGTTTTTACCAATTTATCAAAAATACTCCTTTTCAGAGACATAAGTTTTTTTAGACTTCGAGTGCAAGATTACATGTACTTGGAACAAGAAATGTGGTGACAGTTAATTAATTACCAGATTGTCTTTTAGCGAGAATATAAATTATTCCTTTTCGATCGGATATAAAACCTCCCAGCATCCCAGTGAGAGCTCCTTTTATGAACTGAAACTCAAAATTGGCGTCACTAACAAAACAAACCCGCGCGGACCTCGCAAACGAAGAAATGTGACCGGTGAACCGGCGAGCGGCAGTAATACAAAAAGTTTTCTAGTAAATTCAAATTATTGCCTTACTGGGACCCACTTGTATTAGCCGCGGAGAAATCCTTTGGCGAACAGATGTTGCGAGTTCAGTATTGGTTTCACAGACAAAGACTGTAAATAAACGAGGCTAGATAGACACTTAGTCTCGGAGTTTTGGAGTCATGGAGTCTTGGAGTCTTGGAGTCATGGAGTCTTGGAGTCTTGGAGTATTGGAGTCCTGGAGTCTTAAAGTCTTAGAGTCTTGGAGTCTTTAAGTCTTGGAGTCTTGGAGTATTGTGTCTTGGAGTCATGGAGTCTTGGAGTCTTGCAGTCTTCGAGTCTTGGAGTCTCGGAGTCTCAGAGTCTTGGAGTCTTGAAGTCTTGAAGTCTTGGAGTCTTGGAGTCTTGGAGTCTTGAAGTCTTGGATTCTGGGAGTCTTGGAGTCTTGGAGTCCCGGAATCTTGGAGTCTTGGAGTCTTGGAGTCCCGGAATCTTGGAGTCTTGGAGTCTTGGAGTCTTAAAGTCTTGGAGTCTTGGAGTCTTGGAGTCTTGGAGTCTTGGAGTCTTGGAGTCTTGGAGTCTTGGAGTTATGAAATCTTTGAGTCTTGGAGTCTTGGAGTCTTGGAATCATGGAGTCTTGGAGTCTTAGAGTCTTGGCTAGGGGAGACGACATACAAAACACGTTAAGTAGACACTTGATGAGCAGTAAGCTTGGCCTGACCTGGCTTGACGAGAGCTTGGCCAGTAGCGTTCATTAGGAGAGGGCTATGTGGTGGATGAATAGGCCTGATTTGAGTTTTGTAATATTTTAAGAACAGCCATATGCTAGTCTAATGGTCGAAAAACCCAGCAACAAAACTAAAGGCCACGGTAAAAATATACTAATATTTGTTACGTCTTTGTCCGATGTTGGTCTGGGACTTAAAAAAGAATGTGCCAACTGTTTCTTGCCTAGCATGTCGTAAAGGGCGACTAATAGTATATGGGGTTTTGGGTATGAGATTGTCACTACTTTTTCACAATTTTCCATCTAACTCAGCCCAGTTTTATTTTTGGCTGAATGTAGTTAAAGGGGCCTGCTGCCCCTTTGACTTTGCATACCCCTTCGGGGATTATGGGCGTGATGCCATGTTTGTTTGTTACGTCTAAATCACTTGACTGGGGCTTACGAAATTTGTTACAAAAAAAGCTTAAATTCTACGTGGGTATTTTATCCCGGATAAATTTATAAAACGGTGAGTTCTCTGGACTCATGGTAAAGTTTCTAAACAAACGTAACTCCAAACTGGAGGGGCCGCAGATAAAATCTAGTAGGTACTAGGAAACTGAAAACTTTAGTCCAGTATAAATTCTGTAAAGCTTCTTTAAACAGCAGGTTCCACCATCGGATGCACTCAACGGAAACAAAATAAATTGTTTCTTGCCCCGACCCCACTAACGCTCAACTTTTGTTTTAAATTCAAAATTACAGAAGCCAACCAATTCGCATGCTCGCGGCGTGCCGGTTCTAGTCCGGTCCGTGCCGATTCAGGCCCAGTTCCGGGTTTATTGTTGCCGTTTTAGAGGTCCTTAAGAATGGTCAGAGTAAGCAAGAACCGTTTTTGTACCTTTACAACTGAGTAAAATCGGGAGAATTTCATAAAATGCGCAATTATTGTAATTTGACTGACTGACTGGCTCGATGGCTCATTCGGTAGTGACCCTGCCCCATGCGCCAAGAGTTGTGGGTTCGATCCCCACCCAGGACAAACATTCCTATGATGAATACTTATATTGTTCTGTGTCTGGGTGTTAATATTGAATATTTAAGTACATATTTGTTTATGATATCCGTAACACAAGTGCTTAAGCTACTTACCTCGGAGTCAGATCAATGTATGTGATGCATACATATTTTATATTTATTTATTTACTTTTTAAAGACCAAATTTCAACATCAACGCGTACTTAATCACATCAACAGATTCTCGATATAAAGTTGTTACAATGCGAACAAAGTGTTTTTGCAATAGTAATCTACTTTTGTTATGGAGTTTTTGCTTTTGCTAAATAAATAAATAATTATAAAATAGATTTTTATCTCTTATTTTTCAGGTACGCTGTTCTTATTTAATACCCGTGGCATCGTATAATTAGAAAACTCTGGGAGTCTGACACTTCCCGCTTACTATCCCCACCTCAGAAACGCAGCGAATCACACATTTTCCTGTCAAATCAAAATCAACTCAACTTTCAACACAATCGCTTGTCGCTGAACTGGAATTCACTATACGGAACCATTCAAACAGAGTATCTTGCGCTTAACCGGTTTTGTCTATTTGTTCGTCTCTCGCCCGGTTTATTTGGACCGGTTGAACCGGATCAATTGAGCAGGTCAATTCGAAGAGGAACGGTTTCGGCTTCGTACTATGCTATTACTCAGCTTAATGTTTTTCGTAGCTTGATTAGGGTTACACAACTAGGGTTAGTGAAAAAAAAACAGGATTTTTTTTACTATGGTTGCTATTGTTTGGAAACGTCAAAGCCCAAATAATTGGTCAGCTTGATGGTCGAATTTTTGAAGTCTACTGACTTAGTATGATATGTTATTATTTTATGGAATTAAACAAAAAATATCTATTACCAGCATATCAATTTGTATTAAAGTTTATGAATCTTAATTAAATTTGTTTATTGTTCTTTCGAATAAACTCGTTATCCCATTATTTATCCGCTTCAATTCTTCAACACAAACAAATCAGGTCGCTGAATAGCGATGCCATAGTAAAACATAAAAGTAAGTTCTCTATTTAATAAGAAAGAAACGAATATCAACGCGTAATAACGAAAGTAATCATAATAGAATGTAAAAAAAATATATAAGAATGATTGTTTACAGACAGTGGTCTTTCTTGAATTATAAAATATTTCTGTTAAATGTAAGCTTTTTACTGTTTTCGAACGTCAGCAATAGAACGTGCAAAATTACTGGTCGGCCATGATTTATTCAATTGTGCATTTGTTTATCTAAAGTTTAAAGTGACCTTTAAATTCGACCAATCGCTTACGGCCGCGCTCATCCAACTGTCTTACTTCCCATCTGTACTCTGCCGTCGCTAACCATAAAACATGGCAAAATTATCTCATAATTAAAACGAACGATGCGGTATTAATTAGTGCATTATAGCTGAGCGCTTAATGTTAACTAATGGACTTGGTAAACATTCATAATGGTAATGGGATGGAACCAATATGCCTGACCTGCCCGGATTAAAGGGAACTTCGGGAAATTATTTTATTTTCACTTCCAATAAATTCTTAATCTCATGCGCGTATTAATAAGCTGGTAGCTTTGTAAAGCATGGAGCATTAAGATCAAGGGATTGGGCATCACCAATCGTATAATAGGCAAGATGACCAAAAAAATCTGTTTAGTCCGTCAGTTAGGTTATAAAAAAATATTAAACACCGTATTTTGTTGTATATTTGTCAAACAAATATTGACGAATATATAATGCATTCAAGTTGCGAGTGACGTCACACATTCGTACAATTTTTACATAGTGTCTTCGCAAGTCCCCACTCTACAATTTTGATGCTCTTTATTTTTGTGATTTATGTTAATTTGATATAGCAAAAATGTGTCTAGTATTTTTGTATAATCTAACTGACGGACTAAATAGAATTATAGTTTTTTAATGTAGTATGTTTTTTTGGTATGGCTCTTCTTATATATAGTAAATGGAACCTAGCACACGGGTTCCAAAGGGGGCAGCGGCCCCCCTTACATAGTCCCATGGTTATGGTATTCAATAACTAATAACAATTAATAACTTAATACATGATACCGTTTCAATAAGGCGATATTTTGAATAAACGACGTCCCGAAATTGTCTGTGAATATGTCTACTTCTTATTTCTTTTTATCTTTTTTTGTTTAATAAAACTTAATTTGCTTTTATATAAGTGACATGTTCGATATCATCTAAAACGAAAGTATAATGCCTAAATGTACTATACGTCGGCATTAAGTAAATTACTCCTTTGTTATAAAAAAAAAAACTTCGAACTTACACATACAAAACGTCAGTACGGCTCGAATTCGTACCAATCGAACTAAAAAACAACACTGATTCCGCCGAAACCTGATTGTTCGCGGACTTAACGAAAAATAGTTCAATTTGTGTGCAACAACATTTTGTTCCGAATTACACCAACAAACACAAAGCGGGGGGAATAAAAAGGCTCGCGTGCTCCCGGTAAATACTGGTTTTTACCGGATTACGCCGGCCCGGGCCGGATATGCAAACAGGGCATATGAGAATTTACCGTTGCGAGAACTCGCAGTTTTAAAGTGGACTTTAGTATGATGGCGCACCAGGTGGGGCACGAACGTTGCAGATTAAGCACTCTCCACAAACATTAGGAATTATACAGTTGACCAGTCAACGACGACATCTAACAACGGTCATGTTATACTACATTTTGAAATGGTAAGATAAAAAATTACAGTTGAATATTTTGAATAACCTTATCTAAACTTCACGCCACTTTCCTAGCGGGTAGGCAGAGAGGTATTCTATCCTAAGCAAAATACCGAATGCCATTAAACACTTAAGTGATTTTGTATTATTGTTTGCGAGTTTTTATGTGACTATCGAAAAATCACCAGAAATAATAGTATTATAATAAGACACCGCATTAAGTTCAATTAGTATTATGGCGTTCGGTTCACTCTGCCTACCCCGCTAGGGAAGTGGCGTGAAGTTTGTTAGTTATTATTATTATTATTTCTAGAAATTTAAGATGGTTTAATAAGCTCATCGCTCCTTGAACTCTACCTACCCCTTCGGGGATTGCGACCATGATATTACGTATATATGTCAACGCGTAAATAAAAAGAAAGATAGCCGTAATTACTTTTACATTATTAAACATTACACGTATATTTTATTTCTCCTGGTGTACAGCAATCCTGAAGGCTATTATTAGAGTTGAAATAAGAAACTTTCAGAGCATTTATATCAGTGTGCAGTTTGCTGGCAAAATGACACGGTGTTAATGACCCCTTCGCGAAATATTGGGGATGTGATTGGGGATTTGGGATGTGATTGGGGGATATTAGACGTAGTGGTTTATCTCTTAGAGTAAAAGAAGGTAGATAGTACTATGATTGGTTAATATAATCTGCCCCGCCGGGTAAGTGGCGTGAATTTTCGTTTGTGTGTAGTCTATGTTATCCGATACGATTAGGGATTTTAGTGCTGGGTCCAGGAATCCAGCTTGTTCTAGCACAATTTTAGCTGTACTAGATCCAGTAATACGTGCTGGTTCCGCCGGAAAGTGCCGCTGGATTGCATTCTATTATACAGTGCGATATAAATCAAGACAAAAACAAAGCCTGGCAGACGTGTCTTGCTAAATGTATGTAATTTTTCTTCAGCGGCTCAGAACGACGGGGTATCAGCTCCGCGCGTCGCGTCGCAGCGTGCGTTCGCTAACTTCGACGTAATGACGTCATTTTAATTGTCGGATCAGTGACTCGTGTCTATCGTCACATATATACATAACATCACGCCTGCAATCCTCGAAAATGTAGCCAGCGTCCAAAGGTCAGAAAGCTACTTGACCACATTCAGTCAAAAATGAAACTGAGCTGGGTTAGATGAAACATTGTGAAAATGTAGTGACAAATGGCTAGCTCGTCGCCTACAATAATCACATACCCAAAACACGATATACCAATGATAAGCCTAGACGTGCCCGTATTAACGATGTCAGTGTTTCGTAGCGTGATGTTATATAGCCTTCCTCGATAAATAGATTGTTCAATACAAAAATCATTTATCAATTCGGACCAGTAGTTCCTGAGATAATCGCATTCAACCAAACAAACGAAATATTCAGCTTTACATTGTAGTAGAAGTATATACGAGTATATAAAAACTAGGTATATCTGGTCATCTGCCAAATAGATATAGAATTCTAGTCAATACTGCAGGTTTTCTGTATTTCAGTAAAATAAAAACCTAATTTTCTTTTGCATCTTTAGAATGCAAATGACTTAATTCATATTCTTGCATACTATTTTCCTGATATTACCCCACATCACTAAACGTCGAAGACTTTCCAGCTCATTCCCCTCAAACTCCACTTTTTGAGTCAGCTTTTACAAAAATACGGAGCCACTATGGACGAGAAGGCTCAAATGTTTGTAATTTTTCCCCGTGCGTGCGATCAAGAACGATGGCCGGATTAGTGTCACGCGTGAACACTCCCTAAACTTTAGCACGTAATGACGTCATATTAATTTACGGATCACTGTACCTAATCCCGTGACGTCAGAGGATCAACCACGAATACTGCGGTGAGTCGTAGATGTTCCTGTCCTTGTGTTGTGAATTATGTCACTACCATAACAAAAATCTCAATAAATTATCAACAATGAAAACAATCTCAAATAAAACCAACATGAGTCATGGCATGGTGGTTTGGGACTTAAAAAGAATGTACTAATTGGCCACTAATAGTGTATGGAGTGTTGAGTTTATGATTATGTAGGCGATGAGCTAGCCATTCGTCCCTACTTTTTCCATCTATCTTTGAAAGTGCATGATATTTAGTTCATCAAGTTGTACCTACCTATAGTTATAGAAATACATTGCGCCAAGTTATGCACCCTTGCATTTAATTTATATACAATGCTCATTATGAGTTACTTAAGGTACAGACGTCAGTTATAGCCTTGGTCAAATAATGTTGAGATCAAATCTAGTCTAAGGAGAAGCGCAACAATTTTGAACGTTCTGACTGTAACCCAATGCTAGTCCCAACGTAAGCCAATGCTAGTCCCAATGAAATGCAATGTAGTCCCAATGCTATAGTAGTGGTATACATTTTAAAATTGCTAACTGTTATTTATACTTACTAAAGCTAGCCTCGCAATAAGGCTGTTCAGCATTCATTGCGTCTTGAATAAACGTGCACAATTCTATTTTCATTTACGAGCGGCAGTTGATGGTGCAGGCACGCAGTTCTAATCCAGCAATCAGTCGTCATCGCACGCAGGCCAGTTCCCGCTCGTGACCTCGCTTGGTCGTCGCATATACTGTTGTTAGAAGTTGTTAAAATATGTTGGTCTTGGACTTCAAAATAATGTACCTTGTGTACTTACTGCGATAATTAAATTGTAGCAACTGCAGATCTGACCTTCGTTACCCTTAAATAGGGAAACCAGACAATTTTTGTTGGAATATGCAGTTTTTATTACGATATTTTCCCTCACCGCCGAGCTAATGGCAGAAAGACGTATATAGTTTTGGAAAATCCAGAGAGGGCACGTGGGTTTAAACCCGCAGCCCTTAGTTAAAAGCTACTTGTCAATATCATCACGCTCGCCATCCCCAAAGGTGCAGCTGGCTAGCTGCCTTTTAACCGCATCCAGCCAAAAAAAAAAGGTTGTAACAAATGGATAGCTCGTCACCTACACAATCACACACCCAAAACCCACTATACCATTAGTCGCCCTTTACGACATGCTAGGCGAGGAACACAGTTGGCACATTATTTTTAAGTCCCAGACCAACATGGGACTGGTCCTTAAAATAAAACAGCCTAGTTAAGCCCATTAAAACGGGATTTCGACTTTGAAATTCACAACCAACGTTCCGATAACACTCGACGCACTTCACCAGGCCCGTATTTCGCGCAAAGTTCATCGCAAATTGCTTTATTTGACCGCCGGCAAATTAAACTGAGCTAATTAAGTGTGCTGTGGTACAATCCGGCCCTGCACCTCATTATATCACAGCGTCATTTATACACCCTATTTTGTAGTGCGGTTTAGCGGTGTGCAGGTATTTTCGATACGTGAGAATTTCATTTGGATGGATTCATTTAAATATCAGACTACATCACATGCAATGACCTGACTGTGAGGTAAGAAGCTTGACCATTTGTGTTACAGATATCAAAATCAAAAGTAATAGATATTACAAATTTATATGTACTCAAATATTGGATAATAACACTTAGATACAGAACAAACACAAATATTCGTCACACGAATGTTTGTCCTGAGTGGGGACCGAACCCACAACTCTTGGCGCATGGGGCAGGGTCACTGCCTATATTTTAACCGGCTCGCAGGTTTAGGACTTTGACTGAATGTCAATTATAGGATTTAAAACTTTCGCGCTGCATTATTATTAAAAATAATACCGATGTAACTAGACGCGATACGCATTACGTAGTACTTACAGCATGACTGTATATTGTTTTTATCGTCTGCTATTATATTTAATACTAACTTTTAGCCATGGTTCCGCACGCGTGGATGTCGATTTTTAAAATCGATCTAGTGGTCTTGGCGTGAAAGCGTAGCAAACAAACTCACATTTTCCTTTATAATATTAGTTAGGATGACATAAATCTATAGACATCTGTCCACTAGACCATTCTGTGTAGACGTACGCCGAAAGTAAAGGAATTTCATCGTAACTAGATACACTACAAAACCTTTATATATACCTATAATTTAAATCAATTTTCCACTTTAATATAACACATCTATTAAACGACGATCGCTCATATTCTTCAGCGTCCATCCACAGTTGCTAATTAAACAATTCGCAGTCCGGCCCTGCTCGTCATTATGTCGCGAGGTTTATACTCGTTGTTTGTATGCGGTTCAGCGAAATGCAGGTAAACTCACCGTGTTGGGAGCAACGAAATAAACGGATTTATTAAAACATGTCCGATATTTACTTATTATTTATCTTAGCCAAAAGTGCTTGAAAGGGGCTATTCCTTTTTGGACTTTGCCTACCGTATTTGAGTATTATTTGCAATTCAATTTGTTTATTTATTTCAGATCAAGGAGCCCATTTATAGTTAGTAACAATTATAGCTATCACTTACTTTAGATTTCATACAAGGATAAATTAGTCTTCTTCTTCAAACCCCGTCTAAACGGGACAGCATTATGTCCCGTATAGACGGATTGCTTGAATTAAATTTATTTGCCTCTGTCTATTCCTACTTTATAAAAATAATGTCCTCCTAACCTCCTAAATCCCGAGTTTCATGCCGGTTTCTTCTCGATAGATGCGATTTTGTATCTATTACTTGACGATTTATAAGTGCTTTTTTGAGGCCTAAGTAAATAAAGATATTTTGAGTTTGAGTTTGAGTTTAACCGATATCGGTCACGGTGGCCAATTTCAACGAGGATTAGCCAACTGCGCAGGAGATATTATAGTGCATAAGTGTGTGGTGCACTCTTTGTTCCTTCCCTCTCATAGTCCCGTGAGACGGCAATTCGACATGACTGGAGAGAGGTCAGGCGGAGGACCAACGGCCTAATGTCCTGCTTTATACATGGAAATCAAATATGTGACCTAGTGGCGCAGCTAGGTCTATTTCGGCCCCTGACAGGCAGTTTTGTGACATGTTGTTGTGGACAATTTCTGCTTATAGATTGGGGGCCATGTATTATTTGTATATAAAAATAAAAATAAAATGAATTCTCCTAACTGACACACCAATTCTCTAGTCCTAAACTAAGCTTGTGCTTGTGCTATGGATACTAGGTAAAGGGATAGACATACTTAAATACGTTTATAAACATCCAGTAGTAGAGTAGTACATATGTCTATGTTCATCACACGAAACATTTGCCCTTAGCGGGATTCGAACCCGCGACCCTTGTTTTCGTGGCCAGGGTCTCTAAACACTGGACTTACGGGGCAGTCAAATATGGTGGTAGCTACGCCCTTAGTTAGTTAGGAGCGTGTTTTCCGTATTTAACCTCAAAGGTGGGTTATTGTTCATATGTGATCATTTAGAGACTAGTATACTCACTTAAACGCAACCCCAGTGACGTCAAACTGATATCCATAGCACTCCTACTGAAACTAAGCGAAACGGCATGGTCACTCCTTCCTAACCGAACACCAATATAATGATAATGTACCCATCAAACACAACGGCCCCCCCCGCTCATAAAACCCACCTAAAAGCTTTTCCGTGTTCCCATACCCCGATTTTATTGCTGACAATTGCCGGAGGAATGTTTGATTTTTATTTTTCCCTTTTTTTCATTTCCATCGGTAATTGTTGCAAGTTTCCGTGCAGTCGTAAAACGGGTTAGGAATGGAATTGTTGTGTTGGGTGATGAGCGTTTGTTTTAGCCGACTACGGTAAAATGTGGAAGAAGGGTTATGTTTTTTGCAGTCTATGTAAGTTCCACTATTGGATTAACCACTTATCCATCTTCATCAAAATCGGATATGTGGTTAATCCTTGACATACGAACGATAGTAATGATACTGTCATGTACTTACATGTCTAGCGATTTAAAAAATAGTTGTCGCTTTTCAAATCGCGATTTTTCGCAAATTCTTATTGCATGACCTTATTAATAGGTATAGCCGTTTTAGGATTGTCATAAAATCTTCTATTCTTCTCTATTTTGCAGCCAGAAGGAATAAGATGCTCTTGTAGATTTAAGAGTTAAGCTACTCCGTATCATGTAATGCCTCAGCGCTTCGATGTTTGTCTTATAATTGTTTCACTGCAATATTACTAGACTGTAAAATAATAGACTAAACCAGCTATCTAAGTTCATAGTCCAAGCGGCCTCCGACCAAAAACTTCATAAAACACCAAGCTGACAACGAGTAAATAAAATTTAATCAGAACGTCATATAAGAAGATCCATAATGTAAATACAAGCATGTGATGTGAAGTAAGTCCACACCGTTGATTTTCCCACTCAGCATACATTGAGAAATCCAGTAATATTTAAGTCCCAGCAAATTCATCGACTGGTGAATTCTACTTATGTAACGACTATGTTAATACCATGTTGACAAATTTTCGAGGCTGGAAATTCAAATAGCAAGACTTCGTGATTAAACGTTGCCAAAATGTGCAATTTAGGCCGGCTCTGCAACGTCATTTAGGCTATTTGTGCCAGCGAGGATTACAACCGCTGATACTAGATTACCATATGTTAATTATTGGTGTTTTAGCCTCGTACACTGATTTCGTATCAAAAACATACTGTGAATATTTCGCAATTAGCTAGACTGCGTTGTTCGGGTGAATTTTGAGGAATTTTATAAAATTTTCTTCCAATTTTTGTCCGATGTTGGCCATAATGTACCAACTGCATTCTTTATCTAGCATGTACTGGGTACTGTTTTTTTTTTGTGAATGTCATCTCATCTTGCTAGCGTTATGTCCCGTGTTTAGACGGGGTCCGCTTAGACTATGATCCAGGATTTAGCAAGTTTGGTAATTACATTGAAGCGACTGCCGATCTGACCTTCGTAACCCTAAGATAGGGGAACCAAACAATTTTTGGATCATGGTTACAAATCCAAAGTTGTTTGAATTTGCAGGTTTCATCACGATGTTTTCCTTCACCGTCGAGCTAGTGGTATTTTTTGTAAATGTATGGATCACTAATTTAATTTCTAATTAGATAGTGATCCATAAAATTAATTTAATTTAATACAATTATTTTAATTACTTAATAACAAATTTTCCTATTAGTCTTATTTCGTACTTCAAGGATTTAAAAAATGGGCGCTCGATCCAGATGCACATTGCCACTTGTACAACTTTTTACAATTTTTCCACCTTACAAAGCTTCTTAATTTTTAATTAAATTGGTTACCGAGCTTACTGTTCTTTGGCTTCCTCCTACCCCTCTGGGGACTTCTTCTAACAGCAATTCTAGATGATGTAACCTTGATTAAAATTTTGAAGCAAGTGTGGTCTTTATTGAATCATTAAATCAATGACGTATCATGCAAGAAAATATTATATACAAGCAAGAAATTACATATTTTATGTGTCAAAAACTATTTTTAAGTAAGATTTAATGTAATTTTCTCGGGCTGTCCTAATAAATAAATAAATCATATTTTTCCATCTTTAACAGAATATGCGGATATCTGCATAATATTTTCTTGCTTGAAGCTTGAACAAACTTTACAAGCAAATGAGGTTCTTCAACTCTCTGAGCTATCACAGCCCGCTCATATGTATGTCATTATATGGAGTAGCAATAAACCTCTTTGAAACGACCAACCAGCAATTTATTGATATTAATAACAGCGTAGTGCAAACACATTTGTCCCGTGAGTGTGTTTGTGTTGACGAAGTATCGATAATAATGTCGACATACCATTAAATCACTACGGTTATTACTGGGGTAGGTAGAGTAATTATTCTATGGTGGTATAATAATTTATACTTAGCGGCAAGATCACACTGTAGCTAAGCACTGATTGCAGTAAGAATGACCCTACGAACCTACAAAGCATCACCCTTAATCATCAAGCTGACCGAATGAAGCAATATCCATAAACATACTAGGTGACCCGGCGCACTTCACTACGCTCGGTTTTTAGATTTTCTTTTATTATTTTCCTTGCAATGTTTTCATATTTTCTTACCGTACAAACCTTTCCTGGAAGATTACAAATATTTTAAAACTAAAATCAGCAAAATAGGCCCAGCATTTCTCGAGTTTTAGCGAGTAAAACGAACAGCCATGTTTCTCTCAGTGGGAGTTCTGGACGCCTAACCCCTAGCAAGGTCAAAAATGCACTTGCGATAACTCTGGGTTGCAAATATGGCAACACTTCTTCGTTAAAATATAGTATTTTTCCAACTATATTATTACAAAAAATATATTACACTCGAAAGAAAAAAAGTATTTTACAAAAAAAAAAGTTATATTTGCTAATTATTTTATTTGGAAAATCTATATTTATTAGCAATTCTTTTATTGTATTTTATTTATTTAAAAGACAGCAGTCAAATCCTTTTTCACATTCGTTTTTCAAATTAATGCTCTTACATTTCGGTATTGATATGACTATATCATAGTATAGTATAGTAGGCAGACCCGAAATATAGTACAATACTATATTTTATAGTACGATTAGCAACCCTAGTTGGAAATGTCTATAGTCTATAGGCTAGAGTGTGTTTTAGCAGGTTGTATATTTGTTACCACCTACAAGCTTATAAAAGTAAAATATGGCATGATTGTTATACCTGACATGTACTCATATATTCATTTGTAACCACTTATCTTGTTTAAATTGAAATTTTTCTATCTTCATCGTAACATCATCTTCCTAGCGTTATGTCCCGTTCTTAGACGAGGTCCGCTTAGACCATGATCCAGGATTTAGCGAGTCTGGTAATTACATTGAAGCGACTGCCGATCTGACCTTCGTAACCCTAACATAGGGGAACTAGACAATTTTTGGATCATGGTTACTAATTCAAAGTTGTTTGAATTTGCAGGTTTCATCACGATGTTTTCCCTCACCTTTGAGCTAGTGGTATAAATATGTACATGGATTTGAAAAATCTAGAGATACATGCCCGGGTTTGAACCAGCACTCCTCGGTTAAGAGGCGCGTGTCCTTACCATTGAGCTACCTCCGTTCTATCGTCAGTATTTGCAGATGGATAAACAATTTACGTTATACTGGTAAGACTAAAAACTCATAATACTCGACCCAGTAGCAAGTTTTTCTAACTACTCAATCAATGTTCTTCTAACTGATATCGGTCATGGCAGGCAATCTCAACGAGGATTAGCCATCTCGGCAGGAGATATTATAGTGCACAAGTGTGTGCGCAAACACAGGTGCACTTTCTATTTCTTCATTCTCATAGTCCGGTGAGACGGCAATTCGATATGACCGGTGAGAGGTCAGGCGCAGGACCAACGGCTAACGTGCTTTCCGAGGCTCGGGGTTGATTAAACCGCCAACTTCCTGACTCTGGACTGTTACTGAGTAATTTCAATATTGAAACAACCAGCTACAAATTTTTGGCCCGATCCGGGATTTGAACCCTAGGCCTCTTGGTCCTTAGGCGGGGCATGCTACCACTAGATCAACAAGGCAGTGAAGTCAGTTTTTTTTCTAACTACTACTAGTTACCTTACTCACTAACTTACTCCCTTTGACTCTGCCTACCCCTTCGGGGATTATGGGCGTGACGTTATGTTATATTAGATGCATATAAACATAAAACATGGTCACATACTGTCACAAATACTAGAGTCTAAAAAAATATGCTCAATCACTAGATTAAAAAGTTGGCCCAAAAGTAAAGTATCGGCATAAGTAATTTGTAAAAAAAAACAAAATCCACCCACCTAATCCCAAAGACACAATAACCTGGAGAGGGGATGAAAATAATAGAAATAATCAGGCCCCGTTCGGTGGAAGTGTTCCTACCCACTCTGTATGCAAATGAGCGATCCGCCAGAGGCGTCGGGCTCTGTCTAATTTCCAGAAAACAACGTTTCCGATCATAGAATAGACGGCGGTGTACGGAAGGGGAAGATGGAACTGAATTTCGTAGTACCTACTTCTTTAACGAGATCATAATCTTAAGGAGATGAAACCCAGACTTCAAATAGAAACGAGACATAACGCTAAGGAACTTTAGCGTCATGTCCCGTTCCTGATCCCAGGTCAGAGTTTGCTTTAACTATGACCCTAGATTGAATGAATCTATTTATTACAATAAAACTACTCCCCTCTGAGCCTTAACCTACAAATAGTAAATACGAATAAGCGCTTTAAATATATAGGTTTTACAAACTCAGATACCCGAGCTATGGTTTAAACCACACCCCTCATAAGTAAAGCGTGTGGATCCCATTTTGCCATCTACGCTGTCGCGCTGTCAAGAGATTTAATTAACTCAAGAAGCTTGGGAAAACCTCTTCTTACGTCTAGATTATTAATCTTACCATTGGGTAACATTAATATTTAATTACCAAGGCGTTTGAGATGAACAACAGTCAAACGTTGTTGATCTTAAACGTCCAATGCGCGTAGGCAAGTCATGCCTCGCATTACAGTTAGCGTGCTTCGCCTCACAATCCCGTTAATGTCTGCGAGATATGCTGCTTGGATCCCGCAGCTGACGACTTCCAATCCCACGGGTTTAGCTGCCGCCGTGATTATTATTTTTATTGTCACGTAACTTAAAAGATTTGTTACAAATGGTATGGGTAGCATTACAATCCGTAAGACAACTTAGATTAAATGGAGGTTTATTTTAATACCCATAAATAAATATAAATATCAGACGACATCACATACATTGATCTGACTCTGAGGTAAGTAGCTTAACCACTTGTGTTACGGATATCAGAATCAACAGTGGTATTGCAAATATATACTTAAATATTGGATATTAACACCCAGACACAGAACAAACACAAGTAATCATCATACGAATGTTTGTCCTGGGTGGGGATCGAACCCACAACTCTTGGCGCATGAGGCAGGGTCACTACCAAATGAGCCATCGAGCCAGTCAATATATTGATTTACTATTAATAAATAAATAAGTATAAGACTACATCACATACATTGCTCTGACTCCGAGGTAAGTAGCTTAAACCACTTGTGTTACGGATATCAGAATCAACAGTGGTATTGCAAATATATACTTAAATATTGGATATTAACACCCAGACACAGAACAAACACAAGTAATCATCATACGAATGTTTGTCCTGGGTGGGGATCGAACCCACAACTCTTGGCGCATGAGGCAGGGTCACTACCAAATGAGCCATCGAGCCAGTCAATATATTGATTTACTATTAATAAATAAATAAGTATAAGACTACATCACATACATTGCTCTGACTCCGAGGTAAGTAGCTTAAAGCACTTGTGTTACGGATATCAGAATCAACAGTGGTATTACAAATATATCTACTTAATCTAGCTTCTGCCCGCGACTTCGTCCGCGTGGGATAGTTACTTTAAACTATCGTTAATTTTAACCCGCGACTTCATTTACGTTGAAATGAAAATATTTTTTAATAATATGTACGTTATGGAGCTGTTTTAGGTACATGTAGGAAGTAGGTCGGCCATACTGAATAAGAAGTCAGGGATCTCAGGATAAATCAAGCTTTTTAATGTCTAAATTCGGATTACAATTACTATCCAGAACTAAATCCTTAATACCCCTTAATAATCCCAATACCCAATTATCTCTTGTGGTAAATACCTAGGGTTTTACCACAAGTGAATATTGTTTTATTACAATGTACAATGACGTCGCTGTCATGCCGACATACACATTATTACATCTAGCTTTTAGTAAAAGTGGGATTATAATACAGAAGGAAAAAATACTGGGTCTTATAATCTTATATCATGATCAGGAATGTTTGTCCTGGGTGGGGATCGAACCCACTACTCTTGGCGCATGGGGCAGGGTCACTACCGAATGCCCCATCGAGCCAGTCGGGCTTTGATGTTGTCAAACATATATGTAAATAAGTCTGACAGTCGTCGGAACTACCTCCTAACAAATCACTATCGCGAACTATTGCTAACAAGCATTGCAATTATCATCATTAACTAAGTCTTCCCAATCGGTCACAAGTTCATGCTCATCATAAACATTTAATTGTTATTAATATATGAATATTTTTAATCGCATAAAAACAATACTGTGAGGCCAGTAAACATTTTATGATTTTATTTACCGTTAAACAGGAAATAGATCATTTTTTAGCAGTTATCCATTACAAGAGAAAATAGATAAATAAATAAATTCTCCAGACTGACACACCAATACCCAAGTCCCAAACTAAGCTTATGCTTGTGCTATGAATACCAGGTGAACGGATTGACATACTTAAATATGTTTATAAACATCCATGACTCGAGGACAAATGTCCATGTTCATCACACAAAACATTTGCCCCAAGCGGGATTTGAACCCACGAACCTCGATTTCGTGGCCAGGGTGTCTGACACTTTGACCAATGGGCCAGTCAAATATTAGCTGACAATGTAATGGTTCACACAAAATCATATAAACTTTTGCTTTCTGTTAATTTTCCCGTAAGAAATCAACAGCTGTACAACCGTTAAAAAGACTTACCATATTATTTGTCTGTCTGTCGTCGTTATCACATCGTCTGCGTCCGATCGTCTCTTTGTCATTGTTATTTTTATGTGATACAAACATATTTAAAATTCATCATTAGATTTAAGATTAGAATTAAAGTTTCCTGTAAAATTAATTAAAAGCTGTGGATTTTGTGCAAATAAATAAATAAATTTATTATCTTTCATCGACAGAGCATATCACGTTAACAGGTGGCAAAACGATCTAATTGAAAGAATGTATCTTCACCTTCCAATAAACTTTGGTGAACGAGCGCCAGACATAGACTCGGTACGGAAAACCGAGCCGACTATCGCTCGGTATTAAAGCATCAAAGCTTACGTCCCTGATTTACTAAAGGCACGTAGTACAGATACGTCAGTTATCCGAGCATACAAACAGCACTTAGCTGGGCGTGTCTTGTGTTGATGCTGGAAACTCGGTGTGTGGATGTTCACGACTCGCTGGACCGATTCCGGATGTGTGACGTGGATCACGATTTGTTTATTTGTACGTTTGTATTAATATTATTAAGGCAAAAGTAACTGTAAAGTTTTTTATAAACCACTCCAAAAGTGCTCCAAAAGTTGAACTGTTAGAAATACGAATATAATAACATAGGACATAGAATATTTACAATCCTGCGGATATTTAAAGATGCCTTAGAACGCATGATATGAAGTGAGCTGTTTTTCCAGAATTTCAGGACTTACTATATGTACTAAGCGTGCTGGAACTTACCGTATTGCCTTCGGAAAAGCTAGAATGTGTAACTCCGAATCAAGTTGAAGTTAATGAGAAATATAATGTACTAGCAGCGCCCCGCGGTTTCACCTACATAGTTCCCGTTCCCGAGGGTGTGGGTGTTCACAATATCTTTATGAATTATATATCGATCCCCACCCAGGACAAATATTCGTGAGACGAATACCTGTGTTTGTTCTGTGTCTGGGTATATATTGAATATTTAAGTATATTTTTGTAATACCACTGTTGATTCTGATACCTATAACACAAGTGCTTAAGCTACTTACCTCGGAGTCAGATCAATGTATATGATGTAGTCTGATATTTATTTTATTTATATTTCATAGATTATAATGTGTTCTAGCCGTAATGCATTCTATATATTACCTAAACAAGTGAAAATAAAAAAAAATATTTAAGTAGTAAGCAAAGCTACTACTAAAAGTTCCACATAGCATTTCTCAAGCGCACACACATAGACATGTCTATAAACAGTCAAAAAACGCGTTCACAGATACGAACATTCGTCAGGCCAAGTCACAAATGTATAGACGTAATCAGCTGATAGTGTCACGCCGCACTTCCATCACAGGCTTGCAGTGAACGATGACCAGGTCAGGGCGTAGGCTTAGTGCCGCAATTTACTGTTCCGCGTAGCTCGTAGCGACTCGGTAGTGTCGGGCTTACGTGTGATTTACTGCGCGTGATTCACACACGTCAGTAGAGGCTGGTGGCTTAGTCGGAAGAGTTGGCGCCTCAATTGCGAGGACTAACGGTTTGAATCTTAGAACCTAGTGCTGATATCGTAGGAAATCTTGAATATAAATGTGAAACCTTTTGATTACGACGATAAGAAAATAATGGAACAACAACAAATTCCTTAATACACAATGCAAACAGCACCATTCCTTGTTGTGATATAATTTTAGGCACATTTCGCAAGCCAACTTTACAGTCGCTGCGATGGGCACAAGTTTTTTATTTTATAAATTCTCCAAACTGATACACCAATTCCCTAGTTCTACTAGGTGAACGGTTAGACATACTTAAATACATCCATGACTCGAGTACAAATGTCCATGTTCATCACACGAAATACTTACCCCTAGCGGGACTTAAAACCGCGACCCTTGGTTTCGGGCAGGGTCTCTGACCACTCGACCAGTACTCGACAGTCTATGTTTCTATATGTATGACAGAGAACAAATACAAGTATTCATCATACGAATATTTGTCCTGGGTGAGGATCGAATCCACAACTCTTGGCGCGTGGGGCAGGGTCACTACCGAATGCGCCATCAAGCCAGTTTATATACATTGTATACATTGTATATAGACTGGCTCGATGGCCATTGTATACATTGTGTATAAACGTATTCGTATGACGAATACTGGCATTTGATCTCTGTCTGGTTGTTAATATCTAATATTTTAAGTATATATTTGTAATACCACTGTTGATTCTGATATGTGTAGATATCACAAGTGTTTAAGCTACTTCCCCGCAATCGGATTAATATATATGATGTAGACCTTTTATAAAAGGTATATCATATATTCTCTCTTAGGATTCCAATGTTTGCTGTACCAAACATCATCTCGATCCTTTAGGTACTGCGTATTCTAAAGCGTATTCATAAAACGTACCAGGCAGATGGACAGTGTTATATTCTCATGCATAGTATTAAAAAGGGCAAACCCTTGCACCCTCAACCAATTATAACATTAACTTCATGTTAACATTGTAGTTTAAAAGCAAAAATTAAAACAAACAATATCCAACCAGTAGTTTCCCGAAAATTATCCTTGGCCAACCTCAAAAGTGTATGCCACGCCGTCCGGGATTCAATTAATATACCTTAACGAACCTGGGCGCTTCGCCAACGAGCATTTTTACCGGGAATGTCCGTTATACAACACCGATCTTTCTCTTTTACTTTGGTTAAGTAGCTAAGAACTTTCTATCGTTTTCTTTTTGGTTATAGAGCTGAGAAATCGATGAGCAATCTTCCGACTTTTTCTAATTTTCAAGCGGATCATTTTTATTATACATTATAGTGTTCTAGTGTAATCTAAGTACCTATTTTAAGGGCATATGGTAGAAGGACCGCAATAAGAATAAAATAGATAGCATATAGGCTTTCTATATTAATACCTACTCATAGATTTTTACAAACGACCACTTATTAGATTCATTCATAATATATATTTGGCCCCATTGCGATTCGAAGCCATGGCTTTTAGTTTCGTGGCCAGAATATATATACATAAATATATATATATAAATGTCAACATCATTATCATCATCCTCTTGCCCTTCTCCCAGGTCATCTGGAGTCGGCTCAGCATGTCTTCCTCTTCCATACGTCCACTCCCATTTTACTCATATCATCTTTCACACAATCTAACCATCTCTTATTTCTATATGTCAACATTATCATATAATAGATCTGTAAGTAAAGTAAAGTAAATACACTTAATAAACTGTAAAGGCACTATACATAATGAAGCCTGTTGCAGGACATGATAAATTACCAATTCAAGCTATACTTTAGCTAAGCAACATCTAAGCTTTAAATATTTACAACACATTGATCCGAGTGAGTATTCGGTTGATTTGATGTCAGACTTTACTTAAAGATAAATTGAGTTTCATTTCAGTTTTGAGTCAGTCTATACTGTGTACTTTAGCAGTATACTGACATATTCCAATACGATGCATGACGCGTACAAATACGTAAAAATATTAACGGTGACATTACTTTTAGTTGGCATAGACAAGCAATATACAACGAAATACAAGAAAAAATGCTGGCTGTTGGGAAAATCGATTCTTGCCTTTATAATTTTTGTATCCGATATAGTGGTTGTGAAATACCATTCCTATGAAATAACCACTATGATCTTATGGAATTGCAATTACTTAGTTGAGTATACACTAATTCTGTTTTACAACTTATTTTTTGAAGAAAAAGGACGTCAAGTTGTATTCTCGAAGCTGGAAATTATTGATAATTATCTGCCCACCGACTGTATAGAGGATGTAAACTGGAAAATTGGGTGTTGTATTTCTGCATTGACAACAATTTCAGTTGCGTGGAGATGTTTGGTGTCATTCATCATACTTCAAGGCCAGAGTAATGTGTCAACAATCCTGATTACTATTTTGACCCAGCTGTTCGGTTTAGGTAAAACGATGGAGACAATTTGGAGGGCATTTTTAGTACTCCTTGTTGAATACAGAATGAAAATGCTATGGATGGAAGTGAAGCAATTATTCCTGGTAAACTCCAATGCAGGGGAGAATGTATTGATACCTAATGTGTTGACGTCGAATATTAATAAACATACTAAGATTGTAAAGTTCCTGGATGTATATAAGATGTTGGTAGACGTTTCTGAGGATATATCGAGGAATTTTCAATTTTGCGTAAGTTACAAGTGATTATTATTTTATATATATTATATATTTTAAGAATTTCATTTCATTTCATTTCATCCAATGTTTCCAATAATCTGATATTCTTATTCTGATAGTCTTAACAGGTTATTGGAAACATCCATTGGAGCAACATTTCCCTCAATTCTTTCTAAAGCATTTGTTTATCTTTTTAAAATAATTGAGTGAAAGCATCATGTTTCTACTTATCATAATAAACTGTTTCTTTTTGTTTCAGTTCATGACCCAAGTCTCATGCAATATCGCAGCCATTTTCCTATTTTCCATTTTATTTTCCGAAGTGGTTTGTATTTTTTTCAATATTTATCTACCCATTTATACCACACATTGTTCTTACTTTACTTTATTACTTACTTACATACTTACTTATTTAAAATAAGTTATTATCTTAAATTCCAGTAGATACATCGTGTTTCTCTTTAGGACTTAGACAAGAATAAATAAACAAAAATAAAATTATGTCATGCAATATATATTTTATAATTTTACCAATAAACTTCCATCTAATCCAGCCCAATTTTATTTTTAACTGAACATGGTTAAAGGGGCCTGCTGTCCCTTTGACTCTGCCTACCCCTTCGGGGATTATGGGCGTGATGTTATGTATGTATGTATGTATGTACCAATAAACTTATTGTTGTTTCTCTATACCAACAGAGTCCTCATGTTGTAGTAATCATAGTCATGACATTGGCAACAGATTTAGCGAAGAATTTGCTTCCCTGCGTGGTCGCCGAGCTTATCAAGGATAGAACATCCATCATGAAAACCCTGTTAGTCACACAAACTATGAACACAAGTAAGTTGTAAACAGAGAAGCTTCCACGACCTTAATAAATTTAAACAAGAATTGCTATGTTGAAAGAATTATTCATCATCTTCCTAACGTTATGTCCCGTGCTTAGACGGGGTCCGCTTAGACCATGATCCAGGATTTAGCGAGTCTGGTAATTACATTGAAGCGAATAATATTTTAATCGGTGTTAGGATGGATGAAAATTTGTGAAAAACCACTGACAGGTGGCTTACTTGTCGCCAACACTCGATATACCATTATTCGCCATTTACGACATGCTAGGCAAGCAACATAGTTGACACATTCTTTTATGTGTCACTAACACGTGACTTACTTGTAATTAATATCACCATTATATTTTACAGATCTTAATGAGCACGACAGAAAATGCATCGAGAGATTCATTAGCTTAATAAACTCTCAGCCAATCGAATTTAGGATCTACGGCTTCATACAATTAGATTCAAGTTTTCTTGGCACTGCCATCAACATTTGTATCACGCATGCTGTATACATATTGCAGACACAGAATGTTCATTTTGAATATAAAATTTCTTAATTGTATGAATGCAATAAATAAAGCTATTGTGAGTATAAAGTACTAAGTTTTATTTGTAAACTGTTTTAAGGAATTTATTCTTTAAACATGTACGTTTTAAAACTCAAACTTGTCTACTAACTTCAGCATTTTATATGATGGTCAATCTTAATAGGATGCATTCCTATGTTACTCACAAAATACCAAAACTGTCTCGATGGCGCATTCGGTAATGACCCTACCCTTTGCGCCAATATGTGTGTTCGATTCCTACCCAGGACAAACATTCGTATGATGAGTTTTTGTTCTGTTTCTAGACGTTAATATCCAATATTTAAGTACCTATATATTTGTAATACTACTATTGATTCTGATATCCTTAACACAAGTGCTTAAACTACTTACCTCGGAGTCAGATGAATATAATATGTCGCAGTCATCTGGCTTAATCAGCTATTTGATTGGATCACTAGCGCGTTCATTGAATGACGACGTTTAATTGAATGACTAAAGGACAACTCGTCAAATTGTTTAATATAACGTTCAACTTCTTGACTGAACGTCATATCACAGTCATCTGGATGAATCTGCTATTTGATTGAATGACTAGCGCGTTCATTGAATGTCGACATTTAATTGAATTGAATTCATTTAATGAAAGCGTGTTGTTAGGATCACAGTTTTTTTTTGACAGTTCTAACCTAACCTAACCTAACCTACTTGTCTGGTAGCATCTCGTTTCTGGTAGCAATTTGATTTTCAGGGAAGGCGCAATAAATATGTCGCAGTCATCTGGTCCTGTTGGTCCGCTCTGTTCAAGGGGCTATGTTACCATCCGCTAACTAGTTGGACGTTGAGTGACGCTTGTTCAATCAACGTTCGGCCTAGTCATTTAATTAAATGCCGTCATTTAATGAATGCGCTAGTCATTCAATTAAATAGCTGATTCAACCAGATGACTGCGACATATATATGATGTTGTCTGATATTTATTTTTACCTACCTAAAACATAATTCATCAAAAGTAAATAAGTACTTCTTTAAGCATTACGTTGCACTTACCTATATAAATACAATCATGAATATAACTTTAATATTATATTTCAAAATATTTTTGAAATATAATATTATTTGGCATTCTATTGGTGAACTAATTTTTGAAATCAGTCCAGTAATTTTTCAGTTTATTCGTTACATACATACATCAAATCCCTCCTCTTTATAATAATATTGTAGATATTTCATATTCATTCGTTTCTGGTAAATGATCTGTGCAAAATCTAAATGAGCATTGATCATCCTTCTCTCGGTTCTATTGTAAAACCAACACAACGGGATATTGCTGTCAGACGTGGCAGCCTGTGTATTAATACGCTTCGGCATATCCACAATAGACTCCCCACTTTAATGTGGGGGTGCAAGGTCGAGAATCGAGTGGCATGGCAGAGGATGCAGAATGCTGACATGATTCCGTACAGCCGTCAATGTTTCGACTGGTAGACAAATGAAACATAAAGCTGTGGCCGAGAGATAGCGTGGTAAGGTCATAATTAATAGCTGAAGATAACTTAGGCTGAAATTAAGTCTTATTCGTTGGAGTTATTATTATTCTTATTTGTAAGAAAAGGGTCATAAACATTGAAGAAGCAAGTGAGGTGTGTTAGGAATGTGCTCTATGTCGTTCGGTTTTCTCTGCCTACTCCGCTAAATGGCGTGAAGTTAAGCTAGTTAGTTATTTGATGGAGTTGCATTCCGGTAGTGACGTCTAAGGTAGTGCCCTGATGGATACCACCTTGGGGTCATTTAGTAGTTTCAAATCCGATATACCGCTCTCGCCCTGGAAGAAAGTAATGGCTTGTTGGAGTTTTCCAAGTAAAAAATAAGATAAAAAGTAAGTCTAAGTACTAAAAAGATAATTTTTTAATTAAAATGAGATAAATACGTTATCAGTGTGCATTGTTCTAAATAATTATCGTAATATGAGGTAATCAGGGATTAATGGATGTTTTAATTTAGCTATTGCCTTCGGTAAGTTTTGAATGGTTTCGATTGGAGAGTCCACCATGCTGAACAATGGTCTCAATCCACCCAATAGCATTCAGACCAGCCATAATAATTCAACAGCATTTTAGATTTCTGCAACAAAATCCCGAATAATCATGTTTCAAGACTACAAATATGTTGTATATTTGTAGTCTTGCAATACCGCTAGAAAGCTTACCTTACTTGGACCAACTACATTATATACTGGATCCAGGAGAGCTAAAATTGGGCTGGGCCCAGCTGGGTTACTTGATATTTCCAGCATTGCAATCCTTGCTGTAAACTATTAGGAAAATATCAATAAATCTACCTACATAATGACATGTCATCTCCCCGCTATCACAAACACGCGGCCTTACAGTATCGCTGAACGCTCGTTATCCCGCCATCATTATTGCCGACGCATACATCCCGCTTCCAATAGCTGCTGGTCATTAGAATACAATCCGACATGTATTGTATGTATGTTATACATCGAACTATCGACTTAATATCAATGGCTTAATGATATTATCCCCGGGCCATATTGTAATACGACTTGCCAATGTTTGATCAAGCATCGCAAATGTTGTTGTGTAATCGAATATCTCTTCGCTTCTAAAGGTTTATTGCTTGTCTGAATTTTGTAGGTATCTTATAGTTACCCGCAAAGTATATTTGAGTTTCGTAACTTGAGAATAAGTGGAACTCAGGGCAAAAAGGAAATTTTTAGAGGAGGAGGTTTTTATCAGAAAAGGCTTTTTAGACATCAGACCTGCTTTTAACATTTGTCACCTGTTAGAATCTTAATCTAACACAATCTTACATTTGACAGGCCCGTTGGTCGAGTGGTCTGAGACCCTGGCCACAAAACCGAGGGTCGCGGGTTCGAATCCCGCTTCACACGAAACATTTGCCATGTTTCGTGTGATGAACATGGACGTTTGTACTCGAGTCATGGATGTTTATAAACGTATTTCAGTATGTCTATCCGTTCACCTAGTATCCATAGTACAAGCATCAGCTTAGTTTGGAACTAGGGAATTGGTGTGTCAGTCTGGCGAATTTATATTATTTATATTTGTAAGCTTTAAAATACAAACGTGTCTAAGAGAAGAATAGGTACATGATCAATTTACAATAATGCAGTTTATTCTTCGTTTCAAAGATCTTGACGAATTAAACCTCCTCCCTTTTGAAGCCAGTAAAAAAATATGACTAATTTCGTTGTTTTCTTTGGCCAATAAGTAAATAACACGCTTAAAAAGACAGAACTAAAGTTATGAATTTAGCGATGTAGCCTTAACTGAGCTTAGACATGCATTTGTTGCATAAACATTGCCTCTTTAAAGCTATCGCCGTCTTATATTTAACTTTAGGCAGATGTAATCAGACTGTAGAAATAAGTAGATTTGTAGAAATAAGTCGAACTTCGTAACACCTGGCAACAGTCGAGTTCCAAGTTAATCATAATTCATACTATTGGACTTGGGAACAATTTTTCAGATTACTCGAGAAATTTTCTTGACTGGAGTGCTACGTTGACATGGAATAAGCTTTAGCGAATATTTTATTTTTTTCATATTTAATAATTAGGTTTTTTTATGCCTTTTCAACGACTGTTTTTGTTTCCTGTGAATATTTTCTCCTAGCATACCCCTTTGGGGATTACAGGCGTGAAAGTACGAACATCTGTACTTTTTTATTGAGTACGGTTAAGTTATGGAGATTTGACTAAACATATAGTAACTTATGTCGTGACATAAACTATTTTTTTTCCCAAGTTGGTTTTAAATTAAATTGCAAGAAATTTAGATTTTAGGGGTTCGTTTGTAAAGTACTAACTTAACGAAATAAATGATGGCTAGAGATTTGGGGTTCCTGCTAATGGATACAGGTATACATAAACTTCTTAAAATAGAACAAACCCTAGGTAGAATCCTATAATTATACCTATATAAATAGATAAATAATAAATAAATATCAGACTACATCACATACATTGATCTGACTTTGAGGTAAGTAGCTTAAGCACTTGTGTTACGGATATCAGAAACAACAGTGGTATTACAAATAATATATTCATCACACGAATATTTGTTCTGAGTGGGGATCGAACCCACAACTCTTGGCGCATGGGGCAGGGTCACTACCGAATGCGCCATTGAGCTTGTCAAATACCTATTTATAAACTTTTTGCACTAAAATGTTTATAATCATTGGGTTTAGGCGTAAAAATGTAAAAGACAAGAGTTACTTTCGTTTTTAAAATACAGTAACGACAGTGCAGTTTCAGAATCAATAGATAGAGATGTAAAACAACGCCCTATTAATTAAATAAATTAAGCAATTCATTTTCTCAAAAATTTTCAACCTAAATATTCTTTAATTAAATGTCAAAGTTAACAGGTTAAACAACATAAGTCAAACGTCAGGGAACAAATGTTCATACCGCGAAAAATACCGAAAATAATCGGGGCCATTGTAAACCACTCCATCCATTCCCGAGCAGCGCCAATAACTTTGACAATAAGTAATTAATGCGACGAACAAACTTGGGGCTAACATTGGAATTGAAAGAAAGACAAATTCCCAAAGTTGCGAACAAGTATTGTTAAGTTCCTTCACAATTTCTTAGGCTAACAATCACCTAGCGAGTTTTGATTTACAATTATTAACTTTTGCTGCGAATTGGGACTTCGAGTAGACTTCGCAGGTATTTTTGTTCACTGTTTTTTTTTATATTTCGTTCGATTTAATTTTGAATTATTATTTATTGAGCCTATAATGCACACAACAAGCCTATAATGTCAACAAGATATCTTTAAATTGTAAGACGTTTGTACACTGTACTAAAAATTAAATAAATAAATTCTCCAGACTAACACACCAATTCCCTAGTTCCAAACTAAGCTTATGCTTGTGCTATGGATACTAAGTGAAGGATAGACATACTTAAATACGTTTATAAACATCCATGACTCGAGTGCAAATGTCCATGTGCTCGAGTGAAATATTTGCCCTTAGCGGGATTCGAACCCGCGACCCTCGGTTTCGTGGCCAGGGTCTCTGACCACTCGACCAACGGGCCAGTCGTATAAAATAACAAGCAAACAATCACGTTATAGCCCAGAAAATTTGATAGATCTCACAGGATAGTAGATAGGACTCAGTAACGACAGACGAACATTTAGCGGGTAAAGCCATATGCCACGCTGCGAATAATCATTATAAACTCATTCTACATTACTAATCATTATACACTATAAACTTACATGCTAATTTCATTTTTCATTGGCGCTGTGATTGAAATTAAAACATGGTCGGATATTTTTGTATTAGAACATTACTTAATATTGATACCTTTTCAAATCATAATCATTACGATAATATTAACATCCAGTAATACTGATAAATGTAAAAAAAACTACTTACTAATAAATGCGACAGTTTGTATGGATGGATGTGTGGAAGTTTGTTGCTTTTTCATGCAAAAACTACTGAATGGATTTTAATGAAACCTAACCTTCTAGTGCATACATTAGACACATTGACTAGCTTCATCGATGTTCGAATCCACATACAATAGCTAGTATATCAAAAATTTCTAAAAGTTTTAAACTTCTCCGAAATGTCACAAAAAAGCAAACACGAAGTGGTCGCAGCCGAGTCCGACCCCCGTTCGTTTCTTGAAAAGCTTTTTCCCAACCCACCCCAGCTGAACGCACTTGCAACTTTCCTTTATGCCCCAAACGAGTTTCGTTAAAACTCCTCACGAATGTGACACAAGTGTGACCTTAAAAGTTGTGAGGTTCATGAGAGGTAGCGGAAGCGAGAGCGGGAACGAGTCGGTCTTGAGTTTATTAATCGAAATTCTTACACGGATGATACTATTTAAGGCATATTTATTTGTATTCGTATTAACTAGTATCTTCTGTTCGCAAACTTGTCTTACTGGTATTACAATAAAAAAACGAAAAACACTCTTTTGAGTACTATTTTTTAGATAGGTAGGATATTCTGTGAGTCAAAAATCAATTTTACAAATAAATATCGAAACAAACTCAAAATGTTACACTTAATAAAATTATACTGATAACTGCGATTTTGTAATGTTCGTATGTTAAGCTAAAATTACAAAGTATATAATAAATAAATTCTCCAGACTGACACACCAATTCCCTAGTTCCAAACTAAGCTTAAGCTTGTACTATGGATACTAGGTGAACGGATAGACATACTGAAATAGGTTTATAACCATCCATGACTCGAGTACAAATGTCCATGTTCATCACACGAAACATTTGCACTCGACCAACGGGTCAGTCAAATATACTTTGTAAGCTTGAGATTTTCTTGGTTATTTTCTATTAACATTGAATTCATTAATCCGCGACCGCTCTTGAACGGCGGAACGGTTAAGGTGAAAGTAGATAAAACAATATGAGACTTTTTAACTCACTCCGGCCTGCGGGAGCCAAGTTTGGGGTTGCTAAGCGATATAGCATTACTTGCCGAGGTGAATAAAACAAATTGTCGCCAGTCACTTTGGACTTAGCAGGAGCCCGTGGGAACACAATTGGAATTTATTATCTTTTTTTTTACTTCAAAAAGATATGTGGAATCTTCTTAACTTGGTAACGTGTTACAAAGGTGTTAGGACGGATCGTGTAAACCAAGTTACAAGTTTGATATGATCCGTCTTTCTCAGTTCAAAGCTACGTACGTTGGATTTGTTATTAACTTACTAACTATTATACTAAACGCAAAGGCTTGTGGCAGGCGGAGCAATAAAACGTGCAATAGAGACAGCGTACATCATTTTCTCACTCGCACTTGCACTGTTTATGGATGACGTCACACAGCACTTGTGTCACGGGTATCAGAATCAATAATGGTATTACAATATATACTTAAATATTGTATATTAACACCCAGACACAGAACTAACACAATTCATCATCACACGAATGTTAATGCTGAGTGGGGATCGAACCCACAACTCTTGGCGAATGGGGCAGGGTCACTACCGAATGCGCCATCGAGCCAGGCAATAGGTACAATATTACCAATAGGTTCTTATAGTAAACAGACTTTGGCGAATCGAGGAAGGAAATTGCTGGCACAGCTAGTTTGTAATAAAGTTATTATGTTCATCATGTTTTCGTGGCAAATATTCATAGTAAAATAAATTTATACAACCTGTTCCTTTTGATATCACAAAACTTTAGGGTATAAACGAAACCACGTAAAAGAACTCAACGGCATTTGAATTATTTTTCAATTCATTACTTTTTCAAATTTTAATTTTTCATACAAAATAATTCAACACAAATTCTACCATCAATATACAACACCTTTACTTGATCATGACAACATTGTATTTTCAAATCTGAAATTATGAATGACTTACTTATCAATGAAATACATCAAGCCTAACACATTGACCTCGAGTTTGCCTGTGTGTACAGGTGACAATTTTTTAACTAATTTAATTTAGATTTATGATAACTTCTAAACTATGAGTTTAAGGACACTTGCTCTTTGAACTTTTTGTATTAATTTTATTCATAGAATATATAGCATAGCATATACTTTAAAGTTATGTTAAAGTTATGGCATATCAGAAGGTACAGGTTGTATATATCTAACTAACTAACTAAACTTCACGCCACTTCACTAGCGGCGTAGGCAGAGAGAACCGAACGCCATATGGCACGATCCTTATACACCTCACTCGCCTCTTCAACATTCATAATCCTTTTCGTACAAGCTCTACGGTTATATCTAAATCTTATAATTAGTAAAACTATTACTTTTCAACATGATTAACAGGATAGATACCATAAAAAGCACAAAACGAATTTCAAACAATTGAGTTCGAAAATATCAAAATAATTCACAACCTCTGCTTTGTTTTCACACAAATATAGCCCCGTCCGTTCCCCATTACAATGTAATATGACAAGAATATTTTTGACGGTTTAATGGACCTTTTAGCGGCAACAGGGGGATCGGTTTCGCTAGACACAATATTATTCTGTCAATTTTGTTGGGAATTGTGAATATGCTGAAGTTTCACAGAAAACGTTTTTAATAATTTTTTTAATTATATAATAGGTATAGTAAGTTTCATTATTTTTGCGTAATGACTTTTAAAACATAATTTGTTTAAAATATCAATGCAAAAATATATTATTTTAAAATTTTATCCCTTTCTATCTCATCTTTCATCCATTGCAGTTATTTTTTTTTTGCTATGAAAACCTCTAGTAGTAGTATTCAATACTTTCAAAATTAAAAAAATACCAAAAATTCTTACCCAAATTGTTTTCTAATTAAATTCATTAAAAAGGTACACACGTTCCAATTCTGATCACCCATCTCGACCTAACCAGCGTCTGACGTTGCTTAACTATAGCGACACATTGATCGCTCCCGCTCCGCTACTTCAATTCCCAGCTATACCACATTACACTCGCGTGATTATCGAGTTACAAACGAGCCGGCAAATTATCACCGGACGCGTCCCGACTGATGCCATTAATTTGCTCGCCAGTGTACAGCTTCAATCCGTTTATAAAATGCATCGTGTGGTTATTTGGATTTAACCAGAATGGTGATTGACTATATAAAATATTAAAATTGAAATACTAGAATCTCCCATTACATACGCCTCAAAAAAGCACCAATTTTGTATATTTGACAATTTTAAAATTGTTTCACAAAAAAATTATTAAGCTAGCTTTTGCCATTGATTGCGCTTGCGTGGAAAACTGACATGTTGACAAATTATAAGTCCGCTTAATGCATGACAGAATCTCCGTAACATACCGGAAATTCCGTCATACATTAGGCGGAACTTATAATTTGTCAACAAAGATATTCTCATCGCTAATTATACATTTTTCTTCCAAACAGTTAGTCCGTCTTTGGTCCCCGAGTATACAACAGTTTGGACAAAGTAACTCTTGCACTTTTTAAATGTTCGAGTAACAAGTGTGTCTACGAAAGTAATAAGACTCTTTCAATTGAACTGGGAATGAATTCTGTCACAAAGCCCATTCCCACATTGTAAAAACATCCATGAAAACATAAGAGCGGTTTAAAAACAGAAAAGAATTTCCAACAGAAACGTACATATCGCATCCTCGCGAATAACCAGTAACAAACGAACCGGTGAATTATCGGCCACGTCCCAGTTGATGTAATTAATTTGCACGCCAGTGCACAGCTTAAATTTGCAACTAGCCGATTTATTCCTTTGCCAATTGATTACTCTGTACAGTGCGGTGCAAAATTAATTATGCCGACTCGATTTATTGAACAGTCGATCACAGTCGCGGGCGACGGGAGTTAGTCAATTTTCAATATTGTGACAATTTCAGTTGGGGAGTTTTGCGATTCAAAATGGCGAATTCTATTTCGCAGTTGAGGTTGTTTTGAATGAATTTTGTTAGGAATTTCACTGCACTACACAATCAATTAATCGACGTACCTTTTTATGATAGTCTTTGTTCCTTCATAGCACTTATCAGTTGTTAAGAAATGCAATTCTATGGCGTCAATTATGGGCATACTATTTCTTTTTATTTAATAATATGTAAAATAATGGCAGATGAAAAGCGATTTTGAATTAAAAATTAGCCTTATTTTCTGTTAATATAAAGTCAAAGGAGCGGTGGTAGCTCAATAGTAGGGACACGCGCCTCTTAACCGAAGAGTGCGGGTTCAAACCCGGGTACGTACCTCTGGATTTTTCAAGGTCTATGTACGTATTTATACCACTAGCTCGACGGTGAGGGAAAACATCGTGATGGCAACTGCAAATTCAAAAAACTTTGGATTTGTAACCATAATCCTAAAATTGTCTGGTTTCTCTATCTTAGGGTTACGAAGTTCAGATCGGCAGTCGCTTCAATGTAATTACCAGAGTCGCTAAATCCTGGATCATGGTCTAAGCGGACCCCGTCTAAACACGGGACATAACGCTAGAAAGATGATGATATAGTCAAAGGGCCAGCTAGCTAGCTATAATCAATGCCTTTATTTATATGTATATGAGAATAATCATTATCCTAACCGATTTCAACAACAATAAGGTTTACCCAGCTATGCAGGAGATATTATAGTGCACAAGTATCTACGCAAATACAATTGCATCTGTGTGCCTACCCCATACACCGATGAGACAGCAATCCGACATGACTGGAGAGAGGTCAGACGCAGGCCGAGGCTTAACGTGCTTTTCGAAGCATGGGGGTGAAACACTGCCTCTTAGTTTGTAGATAGTATCTGCTACCAATATAACGAAGGACTCAATTATCTTAACTAACTAACTAACTAACTAAACTTCACGCCACTTCCCTAGCGGGGTAGGCAGAGAGAACCGAACGCCATATGGCACGATCCTTACACACCTCACTCGCCTCTTCAACATTCATAATCCTTTTCATACAAGCTCTACGATTTTTATGACTCCTAACATCACCTTCTTTTAATACACGACCAATCTGGTCGTGGTAGGTGAGCCTGGGCCTTCCGCGGCTCCTACATCCTTCCACATTCGCATTGTATATCTGTTTAGTCAATCTTTCGTCATCCATTCTTTCCACATGTCCGAACCACCGGAGCATGCCTCTTCTTACCTTGACTCCGACGCTGTCCTTCAGACCAACTCTCTTTCTTACATCATCATTCCGAACTCAGTCTGTGAGCGATACACCGCAGATTTTCCGCAGCGCACGCATCTCGACCGCGTTTATTCTACTTTCATGCTCTTTCTGCCATACCCAACTCTCGCTTCCATATGTTAGCGTAGGAGTCAGCACCGCATTGTGTATGGCGAGCTGGGCCTTCTGGCTTAAGATTTTGCTGCCTAAAAGTTTTCCTAACGCTCCATTCACCCTATTCCCTGCATTCACTCTTCTTTCTATATCAGCGGAGTACCTTCCATCTCTACTAAATGCAGATCCTAGATATACAATTTCATTCACCTGTTCCAGCACTACATCGTCAACCGTTATCCTTGTATCCGTTCTGGTTTCATCTCTTTCAAACACCATAATCTTTGTTTTCTTCGCATTCAAATGTAAGCCTCTCTCCTTGCAATCATCTTTCAATGTTGTGACTAGTTGCTGCAGATCCGATGCCGACTCTGCTAGAAGTACGGCATCGTCCGCGTAAAGCAGGCAGTTCACAACCAGGTCACCCATACGCACTCCAACATTCATAGATCTAATCCTCTGGAGACAATGGTCGAGATATAGGATAAACAGCAGAGCAGACAGCACGCATCCTTGTCTGACACCAATATTGACGTCAAACCAGGGTGACAGGCTGCCCTCCACTTGCACGCATGCCGTACATCCCACATAGGTGGACTGCGCAGCACGAAGCAATGCTCCATCAATCCCATATCTCGGCAATATGTCCCAAAGGTCCTTTCGTACAACCCTGTCAAAGGCCTTCTCCATATCCACAAAACCGCAAAAAACCCTCTGACTTTTGGCCAGATGCTTCTCCACGATGTTGCGAAGAGAGAAAACTTGATCCGTGCATCCTCTACCATTCCGGAAACCTCCCTGTGCCTCCCACAACATTCCATCAGATTTCACCCTCATTCTCCTCTCAATAATCTTGCCATACACCTTTGCTGCTAAGCTGATCAAACTGATGGCTCTATGGCTGGCACAGTCCATACGTGACCCAGCACCCTTGTACAGAGGCACGATAACTGCCCGTCTCCAGTCCATTGGGACCTTTCCGTTTCTCCAGCATAGATTGCACAAGAACCAGAAAGCGTCCTGGACGCTAGCGCCACCTAGCTTGATCATCTCCGCAGATACCTTGTCTATTCCCGCGGCCTTTCCACTTTTCAGACTTCGTATCGACCATTCAATCTCATTCATAGTGATGTCTTCATCAGACGCTGGCACCACAGAATCAGACATAGCCTCACTCTCAGTGCCAACATCAGAGACATACTCATACATTTCTCCAAAATATTCACTCCACCGTTCTAACACCTCGTTCGGGTTTGCAAGAATGTCACCAGCTTTAGATTTAATCTTACTCATTCCGGATGCCGACGAATATCCCCGAGACCTCTTAACCTCCCTCCAAAAGAGCTTGGAATTAGCCTCGAAACTATTCGTCAGTCTCCTTTCTTCATTCATAGCTACTCTTTCACGCTTCTCTTTCACTAAAGCTTTGGTTTCACTCTTGCAATAACGGTATATTTCTTTCTTCATCTCAAGCATACTTTCATCCATTTGCAAAGAAGAGACATAATCAAGCCAGGCCTTCTTCTTTCTCGCTACGGAGGCTTTGACCTCCTCATCCCACCATGCGTCACCTTTCATTGTTCTACGTCTCCTTGCGCATCCACATGCCTCTTTTGCACTGTCCACCATGCTCTCTTTCAAAATGTTCCAGCAATCATCAACATCTAAGCCAGAAAGACTCGCATTCGCAAGTCTTTCATTGACTAAGCCTACATACACACTCCTTACACTTTCATCTTCCAGTTTTTCATTCCTTATCCTTTCAGTGCCTCCGCATGGAGTACGCACTCGCCAGTGCCTCCACTTCTTGAAAAGCCCAGCAAACCGGCATACTACCAGGTAGTGGTCTGTTTCAAGAGTAGGGCCTCTGTAGGCTCTTGTATCCAATATACTATTGCGGAGGCGGCTATCGACTAAAATCAAATCAATCACACTTTTTTGGTCATTCCGTCTCCAAGTATACGTGTGAATATCCTTATGACGGAAAATAGTGTTTGCCACAAGGAGGTTCCGTTCCAAACATACTTCCAAGATTTGCTTACCAGCATCATTCACTCTCTTGTCTCCATATGGGCCAAGGACTGCTTCATAGTCAGATCGCTTGGTGCCAACCCAACCATTCAAATCTCCACACATAATTATCCTCTCATTTCCTTCAGTCAGGTCCAGAATTTCTCTAACAGACTCCCAGAACTCCTCTAGTTCTTGGGGACTGGCTGAGCTTACTGGCGCATAGCCTGCAACCAGAAAGACTCGCGTAATACCCAGTTTAATACGAACCCAGAGGAGTCTCGGGCCAACTAATCCATAGTCTTTCACACCAGAGACTAAACGAGAGGAAAGCACTACTCCAACTCCACCGCTGGCATGACAATTCTGTTCCACACCAGACCACAGAGCCATCATACCACCGGGAAGCTCATCTGCATCGCTGCCCTTCCGCTTAGTCTCTGTCAAGCACAGAACATCCAGGCGTCTCTCACTCATTACGTCAATCATCTCATACATCTTATCTTTCATTCCACCTCTTACATTCCACGTGCCTATACGGCACTCTGTTCTCCTCGTTCCGCAGTGTCCGGCGTGGCGTGAAGGGTGGCGGCCCCCTTCGCCGCACTCGCCACTTTTCGCACCGACGAGGGCTCGTCGGTGCGCGTCGCATCGGGGGAACGCCCTACCCCGCTCTGCGGAATTAGATCGGTCCAAGGTTGCAATCCGAAATCGGACTGGCAGGAGTCGCGACGAGCACGCCCTTGGCACATGACCCCCTCAATTATCTTAAATATTTACTTACTAATATATATAAAGCTGAAGAGTTTGTTTGTTTGTTTGATAATTATAAGATTAATATACTACTATTAATTGACTGGCTCGTTGGTCGAGTGGTTAGAGACCCTGGCCACGAAGCCAAGGCTCGCGGGTTCGAATCCCGCTATGGGCAAATGTTTTGTGTGATGAACATGGACATTTGTACTCGAGTCATGGATGTTTATAAACATATTTAAGTATGTCTATCCGTTCACCTAGTATCCATAGCACTAGCATAAGCTTAGTTTGGAACTAGGGAATTGATGTGTCAGTCTGGAGAATTTATTTTATTTTATAATACGCGCTAATCTCAGGAAGTACCTACTGGTCCGAATTGAAAAATTATTTTGTTGTTGTAAAGTTTATTTATCGAGGAAAACTATAGGCTATATAACATTCATAAACACAGATTAAACTACGGTCATAGCTTATATTTATATAAACAGTAACTTGGAAGCATAAATGGTGTTCGTTGGCCTATTACAAGAGGAACTCAGTAGTAGGAAGATTTTATATAACCAGCTCTATCATCATCTTCATCTCTATAGCGTGCTTAGACAGGGTCCGCTTAGCCCATGATCCAGGATTTAGCGAGTCTGGTAATTACGTTGAAGCGACAGCCGATCTGACCTTCGTAACCCTTATATAGGGGAACCAGACAATTTTTGGATCATGGTTACACATCCGTTGAAATATGTAGGTTTCATCACGATGTTTTCCCTCACCGCCAAGCTAGTAGTTTATATACGTACATATATTTTAAATATCCGCAGGTACATACTCGGATTAGAACCCGCACCTCTTGGTTATGAAGCGCGTGTCGTTACCATTGAGCTACCACCGCTCTCTATGCTGTTTATGCTAATGTTTAATGTACACATAGACATTAAGTCTAGTATCTACTCAATAATACTCAAAATAAAATAAATTTTCATCCTCCTGACTGAATGTCCGCTCTTTTCATAGTAAAGTACAGATAGTCCTTGTTTCAGAATGAGGAATAGAGAATAGACTGTGTCTCAAAATAAAAGAGGATTTTTTTTCTTTCAAACTGATTTCCATAGTAATTTCACAGTGCGCAATCTCGTTTTATATTGCCCAATATAGTCTTTGAGCCCAAACCATTTCTTAGCTATGAAAAGTAAGCATTACAATAAAATGGTACCGAAATTTTCCACCCAGTTCGTAAAGTTTTTTCTCGTTGTACAGCCAGATACGAATCGTGATTAGAATCGGACGTGCTCCGTCATTACGATACGGCGGGACGTATCGATTAATCGGACAACCGGGATTGGACTTCGAGCATTTAAGTCACTGGAGAGAGGATTTTGACTTCGCTACACATCATTATTAAGTGAACGTATTGATCTGAGTAGACTTTAGAATGGAGTTGAAGAGAATATCATGTGATGCCAAGATTCTATTACCTCCAATTTTTCTTTTATTATCCCATGGGAGCTCAGAATAAGACTTAACATATACTATGTTAAATCCATATTTTCATGAGTAGATATACCGAATTAAAACTAATTCCATTAAGCCCCTCAAACATAAGAATATTAGATCATAAAATAATAAAATTACCAGTTTATATTACAGTATAATATTGAAATTACTCAGTAACAGCCCGGAGTCAGGAAGTTGGCGGTTTAATCACCCTCGTGCCTCGGAAAGCACGTTAAGCCGTTGGTCTCCTGACCTCACTCCGGTCATGTTGAATTGCCGTCTCACCGATCTATGAGAGTGAAGAAATAGAGAATGCATCTGTGTTTGCGCATATATTTGTGCACCATAATATCTCCTGCGCAGTTGGCTAATCCTGTTGAGAAGTTAATGTTGACACAATCCGGCTAACCCAGTTTTCCATCAACTACAAAATCCGTATTATAAACACTAGGCTACAGCTATGATCCTGTTTGTCAGCTACGGTGTCCTTTTTCTCCGAATCGATTAATTATCTAAGGGTTTATTTAATCGGAATCGATGTTGGATAAAAATATTCTCTGATTTAGAAATGCATGACAGGCGGTTTTGGAGTGGATTTTGATGAATCAATTTTGTTTGACAATGTAAAAAATGTTCACTGAAAAATGTAGCAGCATTTATTGATAATTTTTTATCCAACATAGTTCTGGTAAATTGAAATGAATTGTGAATCATTTTGATTCCTAGTGAAAAGCAAAAAAAGCATCCATCTACTTTTACTCTCAAAATAATAATATAAGAAGTAAATTATACATACATACATACATAACATCACGCCCATAATTGACAGGCCCGTTGGTCGAGTGGTCAGAGATCCTGGCCACGAAACCGAGGGTCGCGGGTTCGAATCCCGCTAGGGGCAAATGTTTCGTGTGATGAACGTGGACATTTGTACTCGAGTCATGGATGTTTATAAACATATTTAAGTATGTCTATCCGTTCACCTAGTATCCATAGCACAAGCATTAGCTTAGTTTGGAACTAGGGAATTGGTGTGCCAGTCTGGAGAATTTATTATTTATTTATTTATTATAATCCCGGAGGGGTAAGCAGAGTCAAAAAGGCAGCAGACCACTTTAACCACATTCAGCCAAAAATAAAACTGAACTGGGTTAGATGGAAAATTGTAAAAAAGATAATGACAAGTGGCTAGTCGTGCAGTCGGCTAATCTTCGTTGAGATTGGCCGCCGTCACTAATATCGGTTAGGAGGACATTATTATCGTTTGAATGTGCAGATCTTATCTCGATGTTTTCCCTCACCGCCGAGCTAGTGTTATTAGTACGTACATCATCTTCCTAGCGTTATGTCCCGTGCTTAGACGGGGTCCGCTTAGACCACGATCCAGGATGTAGCGAGTCTGGTAATTACATTGAAGCGACTGCCGATCTGACCTTCATAACTCTAAGACGGGGGAACCAGACAATTGTTGGATCATGGTTACAAATCCAAAGTTGTTTGAATTTGCAGGTTTCATCACGATTTTTTCCTTCACCATCGAGCTAGTAGTATAAATACGTACATAGACTTGAAAAATCCAGAGGTACGTGCCCGGGTTTGAACCCGCACTCCTTGGTTAAGAGGCGCGTGTCCTTACCATTGAGCTACCACCGCTATGGTATTAGTACGTACATACTTTAAAAAAATCCAAATATGAATTCAATTCGAATCACAACAATACAAAAGAGTCGTTCACTACACGTGTATCGTCTAGCTTACTCTTCGTCTCTCTAATAAGAAGTAGTTTGTGCCAAGTCCATCGTCTAGTTAGAGTCTTGTTTGTTATCGAAGAAGCCGGAGGATATGTTTTTGAACACAAAAAGTTTAATGCCAGTTGTCTCTGTTCGAACAACTTTCAAATTTGAACGACTCTCTAGAGCATAACGGAGTACTAAACTTAGTGTTTACATTCATAAGACCTTTTTTTTACACAGTATAATGTTGATAGTAATAATATAAATTCTTTAGATTGACACACCAATTCCCTAGTCCCAAACTAAGCTTATGCTTATGCTATAGATACTAGGTGAACGGTTAGACATACTTAAATACGTTTATAAACATCCATGACTCGAGTACAAATATCCATGTTCATCACACGAAACAATTGCTGATTTTGATTTGAACCCGCGACCCTTTGTTTCGTGGCCAGGGTCTCTGACCACTCGACCAACGGGCCAGTAAATAGGACTGGGACTAAAATATAATGTACCAACAGTATTTTTTGCCTTTTTTTTGTTGACCCAGGGGAATGCGTTACACACCATCCCGCTGAAACCGAGGGGAAAACAGCGGGATATGTCGGACTTCCGGGGCCCTTGAGATCAGGACCCTGCTCTGCCCAAGGTGGTAGCGGGCGGGGTATACCGACTAAACCCCTAGGGTGTACCTCTACGCCTGGTGCCCACGGGATCGCGCAGCGCTAATCTACCGTGAAAGTATTTTTTTGCCTAGCATGCTGTAAAAGGCTACTAGGTTTTGGGTGTGAGATTGTGCAAGCGACGGGCTAGCCACTTGTCACTATGTTTTCACAATTTTCCATTAAACCTATCCCAGTTTTTTTTTTTTGGCTTGATGTGGTTAAGGGGGCAACTGTTCATTTGACTCTGCCTACCCCTTAGGGGATTACGGGTGTATATAATATGTAATGCATATCATTACGCCCGTTTATAGTCGATACATATTAATCCTGTAAATATTATAAAATGTTCACAATATTTTTAAAAAAGTAATCAATGTGTGTTTTGATTTAAAATTTGATAATATTAAACGCAAAAACATTTGGATCATACTTATTATCGCTAATTCGAAATAGCACATCATCTTAGGTTTCATCAATCGTTTTATAATTATTATTAAATCAATTATTTTGAAATCGTTAAAATTTTAATCTATTGTGTGATATGTCGTTACGCCAATGGAAATCAAATGTGTTTTTCAGTTTTAGTACGTCAAAGATTGGCCGTACCAACTATTATATACTAGTAGATTTCTAATGCAGGGTAGATTTAGTAGATATAACCAATGATTTTCAACGAACGACGTTATCTTTTGCTGTCTACAGCAGCATCACAACGCCACTAAGTCGATCGCACTTTCACATTAATATTCAAAAACATATTTTTCAACCCACCTCATCCGGGTTTGTTTCAATCAATACTCCTCCCCGCTCCTCCCACACACCCATTCTCCCGCAATAAGTCCCTCAGCACAAAACGTCATAATTAAATTTAAACAAAACAAAAGGCTTTGGAAAAAATAAACAAAAAAGACGGGCAAGAGCCACATTTACAATTCAAGGAGGTTCAAACTTCCCTAATTGATTGTTTCGGAGGTCCCTTAAGCCTGCTTTTAGAAGGAAAAAAGGAACTTTTTCAATCAAGCGGTCGTAGGTCTAAAGAGGAAGGCTGGGAACGAACGCTCCCAGCAAATCTTATTGGTGCTGTAAAATACTTTTTAGCTGTATATAAGTACCGAAATACCCGCAACAGTGGCAGCTATATATTCGGTTTTGTTCGGTAAGCCCTTGGAATTAGAACGAGCATCTCTACTTTTTTACAATTTTCCATCTAACCCAGCCCAGTTTTATTTTTGGATGATTGTGGTTAAAGGGGCCTACTGTCCCCTTTAACCACATTCAGCCCAACATTATGGGCGTGAAGTTATGTACCTCTTATTAACTTTTTACACATACGTCTAGTTTTTTCAAATATAAGTCCAAATATATGCTTGAAAGTGACATAGTCACTAAACCTGCATATTAAAATAAACATGGAGTATCACCATTATTCAGTCAGGTTCAGCGTCCAGGCAACCGCGGTTGCCTTTTTAGAGTTCAGCGCTTCGCTCTAGGCGACAATGGTAACCGAATGGAAAACGAATGGCAGATTTTTTAGATTTAATGTTGTGGGGCGACCTCTATTTTTAGATTAAAAAGAAAAAATACCATAGAGCTCTGTATGAACCATAGATTGAATTCAAACCATAAACAATCGTGCAAAACCAAATGACATATTATCGAGTTCCTTTGTCAAAGTTAACCTATAACACATAAAGTAATCGTTACTTGAAATATAGAGGCCTGCTGCCTCTTTGACTCTGCCTACCCCTTCGGGGATTATGGGCGTGATGCTATGTTATGTTTACTTGAAATATAACATAATGTATTCGTTAGAAATACAATGTATAGAACTACATCTTGGTTTATAATTCAGTTGGAGCTTGACTAAGATCAAAACATAAAGTTTAGATGATTTATAAAATACTAGCAGCGCCCCGCGATATTACCTGCGTAGCTCCCGTTCCCGTGAGAATACGGGGATAAAATATAGCTTGTCTTACTGGCTGATAAAGTAGCTTTCCATTGGCGAAAGAATTATTCAAATCGGTCCAGTAGTTTTGGAGCCTATTAAATACAAACAAACAATCAAGTCTTTCTTCTTTATAATCTTAGTACTGACAAGAAGACTAATCACTAACTGTCCCACAATATAACGGCTCATTTAGTTAAATTGCCCAAACCTCATAGGAAATGATGAAACCCATTATTTAAACGGAACTAAAATGTAGCCGTCATATCGTACGATAGCAAAATGAAGATAATTAATAACAGCTCCTGGAAATATAATACCAATAGCTTGAATTTGAAACGAAAGCTTTTATAATTTGCAATAACTAGAAGATCCATCGATCTTTTTTATGCTTAAATAGTGACTAATAAATTCCAGTATTTGAATTTGACAGAAATTAACCTAAAAGTGAGTTGAAAGCAAGGTGATTCACAACAGCTAAAATTATAATATCACTAGTGAGTTTATACGATAAATTATGTTTCTAATTATAGATGTCGAAGATAAAGGTAGATCTATACTATATACTTACTAATATATTAAGCTGAACAGTTTGTTTGTTTGCTTGAACGCGCTAATCTCAGAAACTGATCGGAATTGAAAAATGATTTTTATGTTGCATAGTTAATTTATCGAGGAAGGCTATAGGCTGAATAACATCAACCATAAACGGGTGAAACCGCGGGCACAGCTAGTCTAGAATATATTTTCAGTACCGCGACGGTATTCGCCTTAACACTGCGCTGAATGCGTATTAATTAAATTGGAGAGGCGACGGCTACGGAGCTTACTTACTACATATTGAATATTTGTAACACTGAGCACCTTTTGCTTTTAAACTGACGCGTACGTTGTTAAATTATGCATGATATATTCATATTCATATTCATCAGCTTCCTAGCGTTATGTCCTGTGTTTAGACGGGGTGCGCTTAGACCATGATCCAGGATTTAGCGAGTCTGGTGATTACATTGAAGCAACTGCAAATCTGACCTTCGTAACCCTAAGATAGGGGAACCAGACAATTTTTTTGGATCATGGTTACAAATCCAAAGTTGTTTGAATTTGCAGGTTTCATCACGATGTTTTCCCTCACCGTCGAGCTAGTGGTATAAATACGTACATAGATTTAAAAATTCCAGAGGTACGTGCCCGGGTTTGAAACCGCACTCCTCGGTTAACCATTGAGCTACCACCGCTCTTATGATTCATATTCCTATTCATATTCATTTATTTACCAAATTGTAACATAACAGCACAAATACATGAACCACTTGTTACAAAACCTTTTCAAGGTATTGTGAACTTACAAAGTAGTATGTACTACTTTGTAAGTTCGATAGGAAAAGAAAGGAAATAAATAAAAGCAATTAACATTTAGTAACTAAAATTAAATAATTAATACAAAACTGTGCCAGTAAAACAAATACATCTAGCTAAAGCTTTTCTCCAAAATATTTTTTCAACTTATAAAAGAAAAATCAGTCTAATTGGGAACCTCCTCCTTTTTTTTGAAGTCGGTTAATGAGTTTTTAATTAATATATTTCTCAACGTAATATCGAATTTGTTACCCTGGAAGTTTTTTAAAGAGTTAGGTAAATGGTTATATATTCTTATTGCCATATAATACGAGCCATTTTTATATAATGTTAAACGGACTGGTGGTGCTACTATGCCATTTTCCCGGCGCGTACACATACATACAATATACATACCCACTCAACAGGGTAAGTAAAGTCCTAAGATTAAAAAAGCTCCGTTGACCACATTTAGCAAAAGTGACATAAAAAATTGTTGACCAACTTGACCATAATTTTCATGTTGATGACAATTTTAAAAAAGACCCAAATTTCTTATATTTGTTCTGCGACAAAGCTGCCAAATACTCTAATATATATTAGAAAAAAATTATAAAAAGCAAATAAAACACTATTTTCACTTATTTCACAGTATAATGTATACATACCTACATACATAATGTCACGCCTTTCCCATGAGGGTAGGCAGAGATCACGAACTTCCATTTGCTACGATCCTGACATACACCTTTCGTTTCTTCTACATTCATAAGTCTTTTCATACACGCTCGTCGATATAATCTATATAACTAAATTAATCTTGATTCATAACTATCATATATATTTTTCAAACTGACAGAATAATTTATTGTCCCAGTCAAACATGGTATTTCTTAAAGCATTTATAAACTACACTCTAATAAAGATTTCCTCGGAAAATCTAGAATGTTCGCGCGTAATAATTTTAATTTCAGTCCCAATTAGCGACAAGCTGTTCTCACAGACATAATAAAGTCAATGGCAGTGACCCACTTTCATGGTGGATTCTAATTTCCCGTTTCAATATAAGAACCTACAGATTTTTGAAATATGCCATTTACCGCAAGAACAATAGATTATTCAAATCCAAGGTACACCTATACAATACAATCACTAATTATAATTAGAACGTATACAACTCAACCTAAACCACTAAACCAACAATTTTAAATGCATGTGTGCAATGCAATCAATATTTAAATTTGATTTAAAGCAATAACTTCTCGAATTATTCGAATATTTATCGGCTATTAGTTATAGTGATTTTACCAATTCCCATATTTTATGTAATAAGTCTACAATAAGAGCACTTCTACTAGGCAAATCTCTTTCGACGGAGGCTGTACTTAAACATCCTTCGAAAGTCTTTACCTTCTGAATAGAACACAAGTGGTTTGAATGCTCATGCTAGTATAAGCCAAGCTACGAAGCAGAGTGCGAAAAATACATGCCCAACTAATTAACTCACTAAGGCTACAATTTTGAAGTCTGGAAAGAACTTTTTCTTCACTGCAACCTTCACAATGACTGTGCCGTAGTTCTTGTCGTTGGACATCTCGTGTAATTAACAGAATGGAAATAAAACGCGGCTGGTCATTACGTAATTGCTTTCAGATATATTTGCGGAGTTATTTCTTGTTTAAGTACCTTTAATAAAAGTGTTTTCTAGGAACAGAAATTTTCGTTGACGTTTTATTTCATAGCGACTTCCAGTTCAGTGGAATAATAAAGTTCAGTTAATGGAATAAAAATAAAAAAACAACTAAGCTGTGTTAATATCTATAAATACCTATTATATAATATGACAGTCAAAACTTAATTCGTTAAAAGAAATAAAAAAAATAAAAAAAAATATAAAAAATATTTAATTGCCAGCACAAATACTTCTACAAAATGCATCTAATGAGAACTGATATTTCTTAACGAAAACCCGCAATCCTAAAATCGGTCCAAAGCGAAACACGTAGAATGAACAAAAAAAAACGGAAATTCAGGAAATGTTGTGTAAATGAAAGATACCTTTTACGTTAGATATTTATTGCAATGGTCATTATATTACCTAACAAAAATTCAGTCGAATTTAAAACCTCCTCCTTTTTTTAAGTCGGTTAAAAATCTCACTTAAAATTAACGAAAATAGCTGAAGCTTGTCAATTTTATCAAATCCCAAACGTTCACTGGTAGTCATTAAATGGTTCTCGTTTGATTCTATTGTAACTAGCTAGATAGAATTTAAATACCCGAGGGTATCCTCCGAGCTAAGTGATAGACACGCTTAGTCCTGAACCGACAATGTAATATGGGACGCCCGCTCCCCGGATCGATTTCCGTAGACTGAGAACCATATAACATTATATAAGCCTTTATATAAAATTAAATGTGTATATTCCTAACTGTATTTAACTTTATCGTAATGATGCATTTATCATCGTCCTCCTAGTGTTATGTCCTATGCTTAGACGGGGTCCACTTAGACTACGATCCAGGATTTAGCGAGTCTGGTAATTACATTGTCGAGCTAGTGGTATAAATACGTACATAGATTTGAAAAATCCAGAGGTATCTACGTGTTCAGGTTTGAACCCGCACTCCTGGGTTAAGAAGCGCGTGTCCTTACCATTATGCTACCACTGCTCTACTATGCGAATGGATAGACACACTTAAATACGTTTATAAACATCCATGACGCGAGTACAAGTATCCATCTTCATTACACGAAACATTTGCCCCTAGCGGGATTTGAACCCACGACCCTTGGTATTATGGCCAGGATTCCTGACCTTTCAACCAACGAGCCTGTCAATGTGCAGAGTTTCAGTCAACCGAGCCGAAAATAATTATCACGCCTGCAATCCCAGAGTCAAAATCGAAATCTAATCGGAGCTATAAGCTATTCGAGCCACTTTTACCCAAAAATAAAATTAAGCCCATCCAAATATATAAATAAATATCCTACTACATCACATACATTGATCTGACTCCGAGACAAGCACTTGTGTTACGGATATCAGTATCAACAGTGGTATTACAGACACAAAACAAACACAAGTATTCATCACACGAATGTTTGTCCTGGGTGGGGATCGAACCCACAACTCTTGGCGCATGGGGCAGGATCACTACCGAATGCGCCATCGAGCCAGTCTGAATAATGAATGATAATGCAAATTAACTAGCTCGATGACACTATCACGAATATAATACCCAATACACCATTAGTCACCTTTTGCGACATGCTAGGCAAGGAATACAAGTGACACGTTCGCTTAAATTCCACATTCTCTTAGATTCCAAACCAACATGGAATACCCTTCGCAGATCCTCAACATATAACTATAACTTAATAATAATAATGTCCTCCTAACCGATATTATTATAGTACACAAGTGTGTGCGCAAACACAGGTCATTCTCTATTCTTAGTCCGGTGAGACGACAATTCGGCATGACTGGAGATAGGTCAGGCGCAGGACCAACGGCTTAACGTGCTTTCCGAGGCACGGGATTATACCGCCAACTTCCTGACTCCGGACTGTTACTGAGTAATTTCAATATTAAAATACCCAGCCACAATTCTTTTTTGACTGGCCCGACCCGAAAATTGGACCCGGGCCCTCTTGGTCATTAGGCGGCGCGTGCTACGACTAGACCAACCAGTCAACTGTAACTTATAAAGTGTCTAACGAGTGCAATGAAAAAATCGTGCAAAATTAAAAAATATTCTTCCTTCCGCAAATTCCTTAAAGTCTTGCATAACACGCGTCAAGTTGTCTCGCTGACTAATGAGGCTATCGCCCCATAGAGCTTGTAGCGAAACGTCTTGAACAAAAAGTGCGCTGACGAATGCCGCGAGTCGCGATCCTTTACACGGCCACAAAGGAGGCGGGCATTGTGTTTCAAGTATTACGAGGCAACGTGTTGGGGGTGGATTAAGGTGAAAGCGAGCAGCGATTTTGGAGGCCTGTTTTTCTTATATCACGCCCGTTATCCCCGAAAAGGCAGCAAAGTTGGAGAGGCAGCAATCCCTTTTGTGGTTAAAAGGGATTACTGCCTCTTTAACTTTCTTTCAGTCCAACACACAAATGGGCTGAGTTAGATAGATAGTGAAAAATATCACTATTTTAATAGTTGCAATTTTTTATATAGTTATGCCTCGTAAGCTTTATTTATACATATTTATATCCATAAAAAAAAAGCGCTGACGAATGCCGCAAGTCGCGATACTTTACACGGACACAATAGAGCAGGGCATTGTGTTTCAAGAATTACGAGGCAACGTGTTGGGGGGTGGATTGAGGTGAAAGCGAGAGGCGATTCGGAGGCCTGTTTTTCTTATTTTTAGGGAGGCAGGTGCCTTCGTTATTGTGATGGTAAGGTAGGCAATTTCGTTGGTAGAATCCAATTGTGGACCGTTATCTAGCCCCTCTATCCTCCGCGAACTCCCAGAGGTGTAACGCTACTGTGTCGTGGTAGGGCGACGGAAGAAGCAAAGCCCTAGTTTTTTTTCCAAAACCCTCCTCTGCCGTTCGAGATCTTGGTTTCATTCTGTGGCGCCAGGTGGAAAGTGACAACCTTGATGTCTCCGCTTGTTCCTTTAATTTTGCAGAGAGTATACTTTGAGAGTGGGATCTAAGATGCCGGTCACCCATTGGGCTGTCCGGCGTCCGACTTCTGGTATGGCGTCCAACTTTTAGTTCTTACGTGCATACTCGTTGTTGTGTATATTCGACGCTTCTCGTGAGGTGGACAATATTGATCACCATCACACAGAGGGGGTAGCGAAGATATACCTGATAGAGAGTCTCCGCTACTTCCCTAACGAGAGCCACTATGGGGTTTAGTCGGTTTGAATCTTGTGTGTTACCGTTGTATGTCGCCCACTGTGATGCCGCCCTACGGCAGAGAGTGACCGTAAAAAGGAGTTCCTCGTGTAAACAAAGACATATTATAATAATAACGTATATACCACTAACTTGGCTTAGCCCTTAAGTGGTATAAAATACCAGCATTTTGCTGAGAAAAAAATATTTTAAATAAAAAAATATGATAATTTTATATAACTTTAATGGAAGTTACGTAAATTAAAGCAACATTTGATTAAATTTGTTTGGATTTAAAAATCTTAATCCGCTTAAGCTTATCTCTTGTACAAGCCGCAGCGCCCCGCTTGCCGTCTTTTGAGCCGGCGCGCATTGAAGTCTAACCATGCAAATTATGAGGTGTGCACACAGCACGCGCGCTCTCTAATATGCAACTGTTTGCACTAGGCTTTACCAAGGCGACTTACTTGGATGAGTTCGTAATTAAATGCATTGTGCTGCGAAGATGACAAGTGCTCTTGGAATTACTAATGGAATACAGAATTGTATGGACAGACTTTAAATAGTCGGTTTACAGTTTAACATCTTTTTTTAATCGACGTCGTAGTAGCTTCAATTGATATATAGACAGGCCCGTTGGTCGAGTGGTCAGAGACTCTGGCTACAAAACCGAGGGGCCCGGATTCGAATCCCGCTAGGGGCAAATGTTTTGTGTATTGAACATGGACATTCGTATACGAGTCATGGATGTTTATAAACGTGTTTAAGTTTGTATATCCGTTCATCTAGTATCCATAGCACAAGCTTATAAGCTTAGTTTGGAACTAGGGAATTGGTGTGTCAGTCTGGAGAATTTATTTATTATATATATGTGTTTAAAACTTCATATCTGTTCGATCTTTTAGTCAATATTGGTTTCGCTGTTTTATATCTGTTTTTATACGCTTTCCAATAAATTCATTAAATAGCTAAAACAAACTCCATGCGAATTTATCAAATGACGCGTTCAGTGTAAAAAAACATCACATTTTCATTATTTAAGGTTAAGTTACGTTCGCAAAACACAAATAAGTTTCAATAAAAATATGGTTATCTCTTGTAAACTCTATTTAAATATTTATATCAGTACGTTAAACGGGTATCTATATTTACTCACGTCAAATTGTGTTACGAAAAAATATGTAAGACGAATAGATTAGATGTATGAATTAATTAAACTAGATTAATAGACACTAAACTTTCTGGGCTTATATATATATCATTGATAGCTATGCCCGCGTTTTCACCCGCATTTATGGCTAATGTTTTATAGCCTATAGCCTTCCTCGATAAATAGGCTATCTAACACTGAAAGTTTTTTTTCAAATCAGACCAGTAGTTCCTGAGATTAGCGCGTTCAAATAAACAAACAAATAAACTCTTTAACTTTATTATAGGTATTAGTTAATTATATATCCTTGATAAATAGACTATTCAACACAAACATTATTTTTCAATTCCGACCAGTAGTTCAACTAGACACACAAACATACTCTTCAGCTTTATATAGTAATAAAAAAATAAGTATAGTATAAAAGTGTTGACAGGCCGTTGGTCGAGTGGTCAGAGATCCTGGCCACGAAACCAAGGGTCGCGGGTTCGAATCCCGCTAGGGGCAAATGTTTCGTGTGATGAACGTGGACATTTGTACTCGAGTCATGGATGTTTATAAACAAATTTAAGTATGTCTATCCGTTCACCTAGTATCCATAGCACAAGCATTAGCTTAGTTTGGAACTAGGGAATTGGTGTGCCAGTCTGTAGAATTTATTTTTCATTATTATTTATAAAGTATAAATTCCTGAGCAAATAATACCTAGCTTGAAACTTGCGCTTTTGGTAGAATTTTTACGATAAGATTCCGAAGTATCATGCATATTACAATCTGAAGTTGGTTGCAATATGTTGTAGCGCAAACTTCCCATCTCTCCACCTTGTCCAATCCACGCTTCAAAATGCTATCCCGCATTAAATTCCTTCAAACTCACAAGAGACGAGGTACAATATTTATTTTCCGAATCCGCGGTTCCCGCAGTATTCGAAGGATAAATAAACGTTCCGCGCGGACTATTGTTTGGCTCCAAATATTGTGTTCCATGAATAGGGACGTTTGTGGAACATTCTACTTAAAGATTCCGTTCCGTTTTAAACGGTGGACGTAGCGTGGCGTGCATTTTTGTATGTGGTTTTAGAGGACAATAGTTTTGTGTTCGACTTTAGCAAACTTGAACAAATAGTGATTCGCTCTTTACTGAAATAGTTTGACTTCAGTTTTCGTATTTGTAGATGGTGTCTTTGGGTACAAATGTAATTTTAAATGATTTATTTAACAAACTATTTTGATGTTTATTTTCAATGCAATCATATGGTATGACATACATATGTAGAACGAAGATATTTATACCTAGCTGATATATTTAGACCAGCATCCTATTTATATTGTAGTAAACAGTCTCCCTAGCTAATAGATATTTAACACCAATTATATCACCAGAAGAAGAAAGGACATTTAAGAAAATTAAATGGTCATGAAAAACAATTTCATGTCGAACCACTATAAAACCGCCGTAAACGTCCCAGTGTAATTTATTTAACAGCGTAATTTCAACTCTTTACATTAGGAAGACAATTTGTATCAAACTGTCAAATTTAATAAAAGGCAGATTACGTTAAACATAAAAGCAACAAACCGCAAATCAAAATCATTTGCGCACAGAAACAGGCGCGCTCCAAATAAAATCCTACATTCTCGTGCAATGCGCCGGAGAAGGCCTCTTTTATATTTCAGACGTTACGTCAAGGAGCGAATATTCGCTGAGTAATGCGAATCCCTTGAAAATGAGCTCAGGACATCTGTGTTGGGGACACACGGGCGCGAAGATTCAACAACTTTATGTCAAAGCTTTTCCTGGAAAATTCTTTATTTTAAAACCGACTGCCGACCTGACCTTCGTAACACTTAGATAAATAATAATAAATAAATAAATTCTCCAGACTGACACACCTATTCTCTACTCCTAAACTAAACTTGTGCTTGTGCTATGAATACTAGCCGAACGGATAGACATACTTAAATACGTTTATAAACATGCATGACTCGAGTACAAATGTCCATGTTCATTACACGAAACATTTTCCCCTAACGGAATTCGAACCCGCTACTCTCGGTTTCGTGGCCAGGGTCACTGACCACTCGACCAACGGGCCAGTAGATAGGCGAACCAAACAATTTAGATCATGATACCACATCCGTAGTTGTTTGCATGTGCAGGTTACATCACTTTGTTATCCATCACCGCTAAACTAGTGGCATATATACGTTTAAGTATTTAAAAAATCTAGAGCCACATGCCCGAATTTTAAGCCGTACCCCTTGGATATTGGACGCTTGTCCTTACCATTGAGCTACCACTGCTCATAATAGCCCTTTTTATAACCTGACCAACTCTTAGAGATATAAAATAGAGCATAAGGGGGTAAAGTATAAAATAGAATACTGTCATTGAGCAAGGACCCCAACCAGATCCCCCTTTTTTCTACTGGCCACACTGGACACGTGCCCAGGGCCCCACGATCGGGACGGCCCCCTAGTGCAACGTTTCACCTGGGCACATAAATTACTTGTTCTATTGCTAAATAGAACACTTGGTATAATAGTCCAATCGGTTAAAGATGGCACTGACCCCAACCGATGAAATTACCAGGCCTATAGTGACGCTTCTAAGTTAGCTCAAAGCTTGCAAACCTTCGCGGTCGTATCGACTACATCGGCAAGTCCCAGCGCAGGACGTTTAGTTTGCTTTAATATAATTAGCTCTTCGGCTAACTCGAGAAGCGAATTTAAATTATGTATGCCTACAATTATCAGTCCTGTCTCGTGCCCGCGCCATTGTCTTGCATTTTGAACGTATAAACGCTTTTAATTTCGCTTCGAGACGGTTTTGTTCGCTGAAGGAATTGCGGAATAAGCACTTCTCTTAATTTGTGTCTGGTACGGACGTAGTGTTGTTTGATTGCGTCATAACATTGTTTCTATAGAGAAAAATTTGGTATGACATTTTCGATATTGATTAGTTTCTCTTGTTTCTTTTATAACTAACTAACTAACTAAACTTCACGCAACTTCCCTAGCGGGGTAGGCTTAGAACTTGTTTATTTTATGATTGTTTCATTTGCTTACTTGAGCACCAGAACACAGGCTTTCAAATCTTAAATTTTTTAAAGCCAATTCTGCTCGATATAAATAATTTCCTTAATGGCGAACATTGGTATTAGAATCTTCATGATAAACGGTATTAATATCTTCAGTAACATAAACATTTAAGCTATAAATATCATACATACATAAATAACATCACGCCCATAATCCCCGAATGGGTAGGCAGAGTCAAAAGGGCAGCAAGCCCCTTTAACTACATCAGCCTAAAATAAAACTGTGCTGGGTTAGATGGAGTATTGTGAAAAAGTAGTGACAAGTGGCTAGCTCGTCGCCTACACAACCACATACCCAAAACTCGATATACCATTAGTCGTCTTTTACGACATGCTAGGCAAGGAACACAGTTGGCGCATTCTTTTTAAGTCCCAGACCAACATAAAAATATCAGCCGATTTAAAATGAAATAACTTTTACATTAGTAAATTATTTTCACTAACTTCAATAATACAACGTTCCTTGCAACAGAACCACGGACTTTATAAGTGTATTATATAAATGGCTCATTTACTGGGAATATTTTGGAGTAGAGCGTCGTCTTATTAAATTCCATAATGCATCAGATGCGTCCAATATTTTCGTCCAACAAAGAACACATACCAGAATGGCTGTAAAAATAAAGCAGCGCTTGGGAATTATTAAAATACTCGCTTTTTAGTGAGACTATTTCAAATATGACGTCTAGCGCGGTTGTAAATACACGGAACGCTAGTGTTGACGGGGGAACTAGGAGCTGAGCTTTAAACATTTTCTTATAATTCATCCTGATATATTTATAATATGTACTATAAATGAAGAATGACGACCTGGATACCGTGTGCCAAGATCAATTTACTATAGGAACCTATCAATTATAACAATTTCCGCAACCAAAAGCTGCATATTCCCATGCCTTTACTCATTCTGATCTGTATAACTAGCCTGTTTACTGCTAAATCTATTGAAATCTATACTTATAATAAATCTGTAGAGAGGTCAATTCTGTACATGAAATATATTTTTAAAATAACTATCAGGGGGTGATTAGTGATCGATACTGATGCCAAAAATGCAATCAGTAAAATTTTTGTCTGTCTGTCTGTATGTTCCTTATAGAAACAAAAACTACTCGACGGATTTTAACGAAACTTAGTACAATTATTCTTCATACTCCTGGGCAGGTTATCGTATACTTTTAATCACGCTACAATCAATAGGAGCAGAGTAGTGAAGGGAAATGTTGCGAAAACGGGAGAAGTTACTCTATTTTTTAAGCTTCCGTCGTGCACACGCCTTAATGGTTAAAGTTACATAGAAATCATGTATGACGGAAATAGTCTTTATAATATTAACCATAAACGCGGGTTACACCGCTGGCACAGCTAGAGTTTTAATAAACGCCGCCGACAGCTGCATACAGAGCCTCGTGCGTTTTCACTTCAAAAGAAATAGTGTCATTGTACGGAGCTACATATAACTCAGTGCTAGGTTTATGAAAACGCAAGTAAGAAGGAGTGAGGCGGTACTAGCGAATTGTGCGCTCGCCTCGTACCAGAAAATGGGGGGGAGAGGATCGAGTTATTAAACCATAAATTGTGGGAGTGAATTAATAGGAGATTTTATTTGCGTGAATGCAACCAAAATCTCTGGGAGCGGTGGCAGCTCAATAGTAAGAACATGCGCCTCATAACCTGGGTGCGGGTTCAAACCCGAGCACGTATCTCTGGCTTTTTCAAATCTATGTATGTATTTATATCACTAGCTCGGCGGTGAGGGAAAATAACGTGATGAAACCTGCAATTCAAACAACTTTGGATTTGTAACCTTGATCTAAAAATTGTCTGGTTTCCCTATCTTAGGATTACGATGGTGAGATCGACAGTCGCTTCAATGTAATTACCAGACTCGCTAAATCCTGGATTATAGTCTAAGCGGACCCCGACTAAGCACGGGACATAACGCTAGGAAGATGATGATTTGGTTGCGTGAATGCGGCTCAACACTTAAGTAGGTATATATAGTATATGTTTATAATATGCGAAGGATGTTGGTTGAATGAAATCTATCTCAGAAAGAATATCAAAAGATGATGTCTTAGCTTGGATTTGTACTACTAACCAAACTTGCACATTTAAATAACTATAATATGATCAAATTCGTTTCGTTTCTTGGTTAGAGTTAGGCCCATACTGAAATTTGTCCATACCGATTGTCTTAGGGCAGCGTTTCTCAAAGTGGGGTAGGCGAACCCCTAGGGGTTCGCGGGAAGATTTACGTACGTAATGGAGGATGAACGACTGACCCGTGCGACACGCTTGTCGGCGGGCGCGCTACTGAACGTACTGTCTGATCTAAACCTACTCTGAGTAGGGGGGTAAGTCTAGGGGTTTGCCGGCCTCTGGAGACTTTAAAAGGGGTACGTGGAGCCATAAGTTTGAGAAACCCTGTCTTACGGGAATAAACGCCATGTTTTAACATAGGTACATACATTTTTCTTTTAGTTTAACAAGTCACTACTCTCTGTGTTCGACATCAAGAATAAATAATTCAAATTTCCACACTTCTTTACACAAGTCTGACGTATTTTTGTACACAAAACGTGCTCGAATTCATAGCAACATTTACTTATACTTTTATCCACTGAGTATCCTCTCCTACTATAGCTTGAAGGCACAAATATGAATTTAATATGCAGTCATACACATCCGTAGTCCGTAGCATTTTAACCCAACCCCCACAAACATAACAAAGGCGAGAGAACCGCGCATCACGTCAAAACACTTTTTTTTTTTTTTTTTTTTTTTTTTTTTTTTTACTTGGGGAACTCCCACGAGCCGTCACCCTCCGGACGGGGATCCAGAGGGCGGTGTGTCGGACTCGAACCGACTAAACCCCAAGGTGGCCTCCATCGGCGCAGTTCCGGAGGAGCCGGTATCCCCACTGTCGGGACTATACAACAACTCCTCCGGTAGTGCGCGTGCCGCGCTGCGCGGCTCACCTCGCGCGGCGGTGGTCGATGCTGTGCAGCCCACGCCATCAGTCGTCGGATGCACAGCACCGAGCACGCGCGCGCGTCGAGACATGCCAGGCCACCCAGCATGTCTCAACTACTCCGCCCAGGATTCAGACGCCGATCGTCCCCGAGACCGGCGTCGTGGGCCCACTCTCGCGCTGTGCCCTCTGCTAAGTCAGAGGGCACGCGGAGAGCGTCTCGCCAGAGGAGGCCGCCTTCCACCCGGCGACCCAAATTGAGGGCAGAGCCCTGTCGTCGCGGAGGGAGAGCATCGAGACGCTCAATCCCTCCGCGACCCACCACGACGCGACCCAGCGCGCCCCTGTTGGGTTGCCGAGGATAGGGAGGCGAGCAACGAAAACACTCCGCTCCTCCTCTTCCTCGGCAACCCTGGTCCGGCTGCGGAGGTTACAGCCGGACCGCCGCAACTGCCCGTATGCCATTTGTGCAGTCGCGGCTCACCTCGGGGTCCCTCTTCGCTTCAGCCCTGCCATGGCAGGGCCTACTGAGCCCCCCCGGTACGACAAACCGAGGACCCCGGCGGGGGGGACGTCAAAACACTTACGTTATCTCGAGCAACCCCTAACAGGTAACAAGAGACATGTCACTACGATTATCGAGCACCCTCCTCACGCTCGGCCCTCTGAGATGATATGCTCACTCGTGATGCGGAGTCCGCATCCTGAGAGGACAGAATGTACTTACTTGTTGGCTTTATAAGTCGGTATGTACAACTTTACAGTTTGACCTAACATCATCTTCCTAGCACGGGACATAACGTCCCGTGTTTATACGGGGTCCGCTTAGACCATGATCCAGGATTTAGCGAGTCTGGTAATTACACTGAAGCGACTGCCGGTCTGACCTTCGTAATCCTAACCAGAACCAGACAATTTTTAATCATGGTTACAAATCCAAAGTTGTTTAAATTTGCAGGTTTCATCACGATGTTTTCCTTCACCGTCGAGCTAGTGATATAAATACATACATAGATTTGAAAAATTAGGGGTATGTACCCGGGTTTGAACCCGCACTCCTCGGTTAAGAGGCGCGTGTCCTTACCATTGAGATACCGTCGCTCTATGTAATTACAGTTTGACAAAACAAGGTCATTATATGACCTTGTTTCTGACTTACAAATGCCCCCGCACCTGTGACAGGGAAGGGGAGAAATCAGTATGACAATTGGGGATTTTTTTTATACATAACATACGCCGGTTATCCCCGAAGGGGTAGGCGGAGTCAAAGGGGCAGCAATCCTCTTTAACCACATTCAACAAAAAAATAATACTGGGCTGGGTTAGATTGAAGATCGTGAAAAAGTTGTGACAAGTAATAAGTAGTTCTTTATCCAAATTAATAAATTCAATCCAAGTATAGCTGTAGATGACCAGGTAACACGATTTGATCGTCCATTCAAAATATTGTTTCTGTAGAAAAAATAACATCAATGTACACAATATTAGTGTTGCCAAAAATCAATAGTTTTGCAATCGATAGTTAAACGGCCAAATCATCTATACGATCGATAGAGCATTCGATAGTATCGATAGTGTCGATGTCTCTGTTAGTGCAATACTATCGGTAAATAGCAATACTAACGATGGTATCGATAGTTTTGATCGCTGGCAACCAATGAACTATCGATAGTATCGCTCTTCAATACCGAATAGGCTGTAGATAGTATCGATAGTACCGATACTAGCGATAGTCTATAAGATATTAAAGAGCAATACTATCGAGAGTATCGATACTATCGAGAGTATCGATACTCTCGATAGTTAATTGGTTGGCAGCGATCGAAACTATAAACTATAATATCGTAAAAGCCTATCGATAGTTTCGATCATGGCTAACCATTGAACTATTGATAGTATCGATACTATCGATAGTATTGCGCTTCAATACCGACGATCGGTAGTACTCGATAGAAAATATCGATAGGCTATCGATAGACAATCGATATTGGCCTATCGAGCCGCAACACTACCAATTTACTATAATAATAATACCAAGGAACAATTGTTACGTGACCAAAGATTTACTAACAAAACAGAAGTTTAAAAATAAAAGCTTGCGACTTTAACATTTTTAACTATCAGAACAGTTTGAAAACTAAGCAATTAAAGTTATTAACTGCAGTTTCTATGTTCAAATTAAGCTGTGTTGGCAAAAGTCCACGATCAGTTTTCAGAAAATAGCAAACAAAGTTACTGCTAAAGTAAAATACCTTTATTGCTTTATCTACAGTGCAATTAACATGTGGATGAAAACACGTACAATAATTACGTACTTAGAATGAAAATAGTTTAATTTATCTCAATTCTCAAGAGTCTTCTCTCAGACAATTCTGAAGATGAAGTCTTAGATTCCTACCATTAATAGATATATTTTTTACAAATATTCATTTGTATCTCAGTTGGTTATCGGTTACTAGAACTATATGGCTTATTATATTAATATTTAAGAGAGGAAAATAATGAGTTTACGGTATATGTCGACGATCTTTTTATAGCTAAAGTTACTACGGACCTTTGGCATTGTTTTTTAAATTCTGGATTAAAAAAAAGTTTATCCAGGTGAAAGTCATTTTGTATGAATATACGTACATCAATTAATTTCAAATTCAAATTGAAATTCAAAATATCTTTATTTATATAGGCCTCAAGAAAGCACTTATAAATAGTCAATATACAAAAAAAAAGAACAATTCTACCACCTGTTCGGAAGGTAGAACCTATCGAGAAGAAACCGGCAAGAAACTCGATAGTTACTCTTTTAAATGCCAATTATACAATTTTGTAAACTTAATTAATCTACACTTAAGACTAGATATCACTGCAGATGAACAATTCATTATGAAGTTAACCATAAATCTTTGTCATTGAGGAATTCTTCGATCTTGTAATAGCCCTTACTCATTAAAAATGATTTAATGTTTGGGTTTGATCCCCTCCCAGGACTAACATTCGTGAAATGAATACTTGTGTTTGTTCTGTGTCTGGGTGCTAATATCCAATATTTAAGTACATATTTGTAATACCGCTGTTGATTCTGATATCCGTAACACAAGTGCTTAAGCTACTTACTTCGGAGTCAGATCAATGTATGTGATGTCGTTGAATATTTATTATTATTATTCATTTACATTGTATTTTATACATACATACAGTTAGAAATAGACAATAATAAAATATAGCGTCTGTTAGTAACATTGTTGTCGGCAGACAGCATCCGTGCATCTCGGGTGGAATTCAAAGATGTTTCGAATATCCTAACCCCTGGCCAAGGTGACGTCACACCGTTGTGGCGGTAAAAACATTTTAGGTAGATTTAGTTTACTTTTTTTTTGAAATTTTACAAGATGGTAATATAAAAAGAAAGAAGTACTAAATAAAAAACAAACATTTATTGACCACAAAATAGAACATAACATACAGGTACAAAATACACATGAAAATAAAAACATACATTGATCTGACTCCGAGGTAAGTAGGTTAAGCACTTGTGTTACGGATATTAAAATCAACTATAGTATTACAAATATACACTTAAATATTCAATATTAACACCCAGACACAGAACAAACACAAATATTCATCATAAGAATGTTTGTCCTGGGTGGGGTTCAAACCCACAACTCTTGGCGCATGGGGCAGGGTCACTACCGAATGAGCCATCGAGCCAGTCAAATTATGATTATGGGCGTGATGTCATGTTCTATATCTTTGGTATCTTGGTCTGGAAATTTAAATAAATTGAGAGCTGTATTGCCTAGCATTTCGTAAAAGTCAACTTTTTCTGTATCGAATATTAGAATAGAATAGAATAGAATAAATGTTTATTTGGCACATTACAAAATATTAGGTTTGTAATTACTTATGCGATGAGCTAGCCACATGTCATGTTCTATCATCCATCCCAACTCAATAATTTTTTTTGAATGTGTTTTAGCTCGTAGAGCTAGTAGTTAAAGGGCTACTTACGAAGAGCTAGGAATCTCACAAATTTCAATCTGGTAATGTAATTTTCACGCATACAATTACAATATATAACACTTGCTTCTGTCCGCGGCTTCACTCGCGTGGTACATCGATGAAACATATCCTATATGTTATTATGGTGTATGAGCTATATTATTCTAAAGTTTCATTAAAATCCATTCAATAGTTTTTTTGTGTAAAAGTAACAAACATCCATCCATACATACAAACATTCGCATTTATAATATTAGTAGGATAATCTACTATTATATAAATCATTCGCTGCGGTGCAAACGCGGCCGAGTCGGCTGGCTGCCTTCGGTTGCAAAGTTGTATTGTTGCGAAGTCTAGTCTAGATAGGAATTGTTGAGGACCTTTCACCCTCCGTGCGGATCGTATTTTCCAATTTCGCAATCCATATTTCCCGTGTTTGGCTCCAAATAATACGGCTTTTGTTGGAGATGGATCTATGCTGAATTGGTATTATGAAACCGTATTTCTGCAGCGCCTATTTCGCGTACGGGATTATGAAACGTGAGTAACGGTATGGGATGTTAAATGTTCTATTATTGCCCACAAACTAAAATTGGCGCTTCACTCTTGGCCAAAAACTTACTTTTAATATATTTGACTGGCTTGGTGGCGCATTCGGTAGTGACCCTGCCCCATGCGCCAAGAGTTGTTGATTCGATCCCCACCCAGGACAAATATACGTGTGATGAATACTTGTGTTTGTCCTGTGTCTGGGTGGTAATATCCAACACCTAAGTAAATATTTGTACTACCAATGTTGTTTCTGATATTTGTAACACAAGTGCTATATGCTACTTATCTCAGAGTCAGATTAATGTATGTGATATAGTCTGATATTTATATTTAATTAAATACAATAAAAATACACACGGGCAGCGGTCTAGCTCAATGGTAAGGACACTTGGCTCTCAACCGAGTTCAAACCTAGGCACCTACCTCTGAATTTTTCTATATACGTATTTATACCACTAACTCATCGGTAACTACAAACATAGTAATGAAAGCACATTCAAACAACTACGTGTGACCATGATCTAAATTGTCTAGAGCCCCTATCTAAGGGTTGCGAAGGTCAGAGCGGCAGTCGCTTCTATGTAATCACCACACTCGCTTAATCCTCTATCATGGTCTTAACGGACCCCTACCATAGACTAATAATATACTACGTAAAACAGAGGGTCACTGCCCATACTTGAAAAGTTACTGCTATAACTCGCGCAAGAACAGCGACAGTGGTGAGTAATTGGAACTAAAGCAAAGTTTAGTCTGTTTGTCAGGAATAATACAAGATGGCGCTACAAGCACAGGTTAGTTGTTTCTTAGTAATAATACGCTATCTGTGTAAAATTCATGGTCTTAAAACAAAAATTATTTTGGTTTGCTTCTGAAGAAAATATTTTATATTCATGTTTTTCAACTTAATTTAATAAATTATCCAAGAAATTACGTAAATAACTTATTTTATGAAAAAAGCATTTTTTAAAAGTAAAATAATAACGTTTTTATTCGGTTTTATCTCTCAATCGGTCTAAATGATGCCTGTAGCGACATCTGTTTGTGTCAAATCTATAGGAAATCTAAAATGTATGTGACTGACCAGACATGCCCCTACTAAGCACGGGACATAACGCTAGGAGGATGTGAGGAATTAATATTCACACTATATTCTACTCACGATTCCGCTCGCGTGAAATTCGGTTAGTTTCTGTAGCTGACCGAATTTCTCTACCGTGTGCCTTGAGGGATCTTTTTTTGGGATAAAAAAACCCTACGCCTGTTCTCAGGGTTCAAACATTACGTGTGCCAGACAAAGTTACTTTTCTTTTATAAAATAACTAAGTATATCTAAGTCGAATTTAAGGTATGTTAAAAAATTTTTAGAAAATTCGTGTTCTTTCTAACAACAAATTTCAACTCTACCCAAATTCAATGAGCGAGTTTCAAAACACTTTTAAATGACTTACAAAAGCCTTATAAGTGCGCATCAAACAAAGTAACAATACCAATTAAACGCTTTTATTTACTTCAAGTATAGCTAGATAAGTCTTTCAAAGTCTTTTAAAAGAGTTTGCAAAATTTTCGATCCCAATTTATAGGACGAACCCTTTGAGACTTTAGTTTGAATTTGCAGAAGAAATACCCCGGATAGATAATTAAAAGCACTTTTAACTGAAATAAACTTAAATAGGTTTATTATAAAATGGTACCTGGTTTAACTCAGTCTAGCCGAACAGTTTGAAATATTGTCTCAGTAAATTCAATGCTTATTTAATGGGATTTTATTTTTGTCCCTGCTGTTATAGCTTTACCTTAATTATATTGTAATGTATATTGTATGTGCTAATATGGATGAGATTGTCTCGTAGTAATTGGTCGAAATAAAATATTACAAATTAATCTAGTCCCATGTTGGACTGGGACATAAAAAGAATGTACGAACTGTGGTTCTTGCCTAGCGTGTCGTATAAGGCGACTAATGGTATATGGGGTTTTGGGTATATGATTGTGTAGGCGACAAGCTAGCCACTTGTTACTGCTTTTTCACAATTTTCCATTTAACCTACCCCGGTTTTGTTTTTGGCTAAATGTGGTTGAAGGGGCTGGCTGCCCCTTTGACTCTGCCTACCCCTTCGGAGATTATGGATAAAGATTAATTTTGTCATATAAGTACCTCGTGCCGTTCATACGTTTTTAAGTACGTATGACATTCATACGTATTTATAAAAAAGCTTTGATTTGGACAATCTAGACAGACACCCAAACTTATTTATTTGTAAATATATCCACTGGCTTAAAATAGAAAACTATTTTGACACATAATCAGATTTAAGTTTATACCTGAAGTGCACTTACAACTAATTCGCCAAAGTTTGCCTAGTCATCTAGTCTCTCAATAAAACACTAGTCCCCGTCTAGACGGCGAGTTCTACAGATGTCTTGACGACGCCAAGTTTGGGGCGTCCTGCGACAGTACTTTAACAACTACTGATTATTGAAACGGCAGTGTTTACATTTTCTTTGAATCTAAACCCAGTTTAAAGGGGATCAGAATAATTTTAAATTGTATTCCTGTAAATTCAAATAAAACAACAGTTCAATTCTTAATGAATGGGTTTTTATTTATAACTAGCTGACCCGGCGCACTTCGTAACGCCCCGTTCTCGGATTTTCAACGCCCATTTTTTTTCCGTGCAACTTTTTTTACTTTTTTCTTTCATAAGAACCTTCACCTGATAATAACAAAGAACTAAATCAGAATTAGCGAAATCGGTTCAACTGTTCTCGAGATTTGCGCTTGGCAATATATTCAGCGATTATTTTTTTATATTATAGATTGAATTTTATTTGTAGTAGCCGTTACCCTCGCGTATTTTGGTGTAATATAATATTTTAGTAAACATCAAGTCACTATTGATCTAGACGTTAAAAGAAATAAATAAAATCGGCCAAGTGCGAGTTGGACTCGCGCACGAAGGCTTCCGTACCATTATCTATAAAAACGGCAAAAAAAATCATGTCTGTTGTATAGTGGCCCCCTTAAATATTTATTTTATTCTGTTTTTTAGTATTTGTTGTTATAGACATAAATACATCATTTGTGAAAATTTCTAAGTCTAACTATCACGTTTCATGAGATACAGCTTGGTGACAGACGGACAGACAGACAGACGGATGGACAGCGGCTTAGTAATAGGGTCCCGTTTTACCCTTTGGGTACGAAACCCTAAAAATGTGATACCCAATTAAAACCTCCTCGGTTTGTGTAAGATGTATTGAGATTTGGTTTATGCCCTAAGTGTCAATGGTTAATTCTCGAATGTTCCTCTAGTCTCTCAACAAAACACTCGCAGCCCTGGTCTAGACGGCCGAGGCGCTAGTTGGACAGACGTCTTAGCGACGCTAACTTTGGGCGTCCTGCGACAGGAAGCTACCACTTTTGATTATTGGACTGGGAGTGTAGACGTTGTTTAATTAAACTATATAGTATATAAGCTTAGATTTATATTCATACTTGCAAAAGCACTTATCAATATATTTACTTAAAAATATCTTTATTAATGTTGGCCTTACTTTTATAAGTAACGTATTTCTAATACTACTAAATATTGGACCGGGAGTGTTTAGATTTGTCGTTTAAAGCGGTGGTACCTCAATAGGCTGACACGCGCCTCTTAACCGAGGGTTCAAACCTGGGCACGTACCTCTGGATTTTTCAAGTCTATGTACGTATATACCACTAGCTCGACGGTGAAGGGAAACATCGTGATGAAACCTGCAAATTTAAACAACTTTGATTTGGAATCATGTTCCAAAAATTGTCTGGTTTCCCTATTTTAGGATTACGAAGGTCAGATCGGCAGTCGATTCAATGTAATTACCAGACTCGCTAAATCCTGGATCATGGTCTAAGCGGACCCCGTATAAACACGGGACATAACGCTAGGAAGACGAAGATGATGATGATTCGACCGGGAGTGTTTAGATTTGTCCCTCCTTGGTCTAGGACATACACGCGCATACGTTGCGCTGCGCGTTGACACGTTGATGATTTACAACCCAATACAACTACTCGAGATGTACACGGAACATTGTTGATACATTATTTTTAGATCCCAGACCAACATATTACAGGCCCGTTGATCGAGTGGTCAGTGACCCTGGCCACGAAACCCAGGGTCGCGGGATCGAATCCCGCTAGGGGCAAATGTTTCGTGTGATAAACATGGACATTTGTACTCGAGTCATGGATAGCACAAGCCTATAAGCTTAGTTTGGAACTAGGGAATTGGTGTGTCAGTCTCGAGAATTTTTTTTTTTTTATAACCTCCAATAATTAACCACCTCGACCGAATACGGAACTTTCTAACGAAATACCATCTCAGGTGGCCTCTATCTAATTCCAGACGCGCTCCAGTCTCTCACGTGTCCTAAATAACCACCAATCTAAGAACAAAGCTTCCAAAGCTCCCCTCTAAGCTCCGGCACCGTACGGACAAGCTGTAACTTGCTCTACATGCGCTACAATAATAGCCGATATTCTGCTCCTATTAGATATTGGCTCTTGTCGACGACTTGCAAGTTGGGAGCCGAAACCTTGCGGGTCACTGACCCCTTTTACAATGAACGCCGATACTGGGGTAAGCCAATTTTATGTGCTAACTTGCGTTATAACTCTATATCGACTTGGAGAGCAGTGTATAATGCAACTCTACATGGCTCTATAACGTGATTCTATACATAGACAATTTTAATACACAGATCAATATAGACCAGTAATAAACTTTAAATCATGTGAGTGATATTTATTTTCTACTAGCTTCTGCCCGTGGCTTCGCTCGCGTGGTACATCAATAAAACATAAACTATTTGTTATTCGGGTGTATGCATATACCAGCTATATTATTCTAAAGTTTCATTAAAATCCATTCAGTAGTTTTTGCGTGAAAGAGTATCAAACATTCATCCATCCATCCATACAAACTTTCGCATATTATTGCACATATGTAATAGGATCTGCATAATATGCTTCTTCACTAAACAATTTAAAACATCAGAGCCCTATAATTTTCAATCATGCAACGTCACCCAAGACCAGCAGCTTAGTAATTTTTTTTTAATATTAAATTTAACTTTGATTACATAGTGACAACGCTTGACTTCTACAAAATGATCATAATATCCAGTTGATATTCGTGTCGCCATTTATAAACATGACCACCTGGAAATGGAAACTAACGCAAAAAATACCATTGCGGCGACCCATCCATATCTTGATAGTGGCAATAGGCGCTTGACATCTGAAAACGTTAAAAAATGTCGAGCTGATATTCCGATTCGATACATAAACACAACCACTCGGAACAGTAAACATAAAGTGTCCGAAAAATTCCGCCAATAATTTTGACGGACGGCGGACAGTCACCGCCGACAAATTCAATCAACACGATGACAACACGTTTCATATTCGGGCAGACTCCCGCGGGGACTGTTTCATTACACCACAATTTCACGCGCGCCGGGCGCGCTGTCGAAAAACCTGCTCGGCGCGACATTCGCTACGAAGTTCGACAAACGACAGCGAAGTTACTTCACCTTAATTTTGACGTAAGACCAACTGACTTAGCTGACCTACCCGACCTGTAAGATCTTAGGATAGGAATAAAGACTCGGGGAGGGACTGAATGAAAATTACGTCAGCCAAAATTTGTTCAATTCCCTAGTTCCAAACTAAGCTTATGCTTGTGCTATGGATACTAGGTAAAAGGATAGACAAATTCCCTTACCTTAACTAAACTAATATTAAAAAAAATAAAAAAAATGTTTTTTTGGCTTTAATGACATTTTTTTGACATTATTTATTTAATATTTAATGTAACATAATAATATATGAAGAGCAAAATCCTACTTTGTTGACAAGGCGAAGGCGAAAGTGTATGCAATACTTAAGCCCCCTTAAATTTTATGAATAAAGCAAAGCTTTTTTTGTCCTAACTTTACAATTACGCATTTACGCAGGATATTTCTGATCTTGATTGTATGATGCCAAAGTTTAAATAGGTTTAGGAGACCCTAAAATGCTGACCTCTACTTAATTCAGACTTGAAACTCAATATAAGTCTTAAGTAACTTATAAACGAAATATTTACTGTGCAACATCATCGTTTCAGCAGGTACACATCTATAATATAAAAATGAATCGCTAAATGTGTTGCTAAGCACAAATCTCGAGAACAGCTGAACCGATTTCGCTAATTCTTGTGTTTGTCATAATCAGGTGAAGGTTCATATGAAAAAAAAAAAAAAAAAAGTTGCGCGGTAAATAAAAAAATGGGTATTGAAAATCCGAGTTACGAAGTGCGCCAGGTCAGCTAGTATCTTCTAAAATGTTACCTTCAAATACGTATTCTTTTTCTATACTGTCTGATCATTAGACTGTGTAATATGTACATTACATACGGGTACATTTTTGCATACTCGGGCTTCATTGGAATCTAAACTTTAGACCCCAATCGTGAGGTCAATTTTAGCATGAACTCAATTTTGACAGTAACGGAGGGTGAATTTTTTTTTAAAAAAAAGGTGGCAATAACCAGATGGATAAGTTTAGTTCCATAAAAATTTGAAGTTATTGATCGAGTATGTGAATAAAACTGGTGTTAAAAATAGCAAATTCAACACATCTTCTTCCAACATGACGTCTGAACTAGGTTTTACTTGCTTTTATTTTAAAAATATATAATTTTTTTATATATCTATCTTGCACGGGAACGGTACCTACGTAGTGCAATCCTATTTTCCATTAATGATGTTCTATTGAATTAAAATAAGTCAATTAAGAAATACAAACAAAAATACCCACTTTCGCGTATGATTTTGAATGCGGAACTTTTATCACCTAGCGTGACCTGAAAATCTTGACATGATGTCTAAACATATTTTCCTATGTTGGTCTGGGACTCAAAAAGAATGTACCAACCAACTGTCTTCCAAGTCTAGCATGTCGTCGGGTTTCTGATTATACAGGGTCATTTGTAAAACATTAATAACTGCGCAGAAGTAGTTTACAGACATTATAAACAACAACGTTTGTTCTACGACATTTCCTAAATCGAAGAAAAAAAAAGGCTTTCCATACAAGAAAAATCATAGAACAAATGTTATTGTTTAATTTCAGTAATCTACTTCTGCGAGGTTATTAATATTTTACAAATAACCCTGAATAGGTGACCAGCTAGCCACTTGCCACTTCTTTTTCGCAATTTGCATCTAACGCAACTCAATATTATTTTGGCTAATGTTATTTTTGGTTTAAGATCCGCATTGCTCTTTAGACTCTGCTTAATCGCTTCGGGTATTGCAGGCGCATTGGTTAGTGACAACTATATTTTTTTAAGTAAGTATATATATAAAAACCGTAGAGCTTGTATGAAAAGGATTATGAATGTTGAAGAGGCGAGTGAGGTGTGTAAGGATCGCACCATATGGCGTTCGGTTCTCTCTGCCTACCCCGCTAGGGAAGTGGCGTGAAGTTTAGTTAGTTAGTTAAGTATATATCAGTTTCCTCATGATTTCCTCTGTACAGCCTTCCTGTATCATCTTCCTAGCGTTATGTCTCGTGCTTAGACAGGGTCCGCTTAGACCATGATCCAGGATTTAGCGAGTCTGGTAATTACATTGAAGCGACTGCCGATATGACATTCGTAACCCTAAGATAGGGGAACCAGACAGTTTTTGAATCATGGTTACAAATCCAAAGTTGTTTGAATTTGCAGTTTTCATCACGATGTTTTCCCTCACCGTCGAGTGATATAAATAGGTATAAATACGTACATAGATTTGAAAAATCCGGAGGTACGTGCCCGTGTTTGAACTCGCACTCCTCGGTTAAGAGGCGCGTGTCCTTATACCATTGAGCTACCACCGCTGTACCGCATTCCTATGTATTCTATAAATATCCATAAAAAAGTGCACCTTTTTAAAGAGTATTAGGTGAAAATCCCTGTCTATCGACCGTCAATACTAAGACAGAAGTATCTGGCGATAATCCGGGTCGTTAGAACAGAAAGCGCAACTTGCGTAGTTAAAACTTCGATAGTGCCGTCTCGCTCGCTCCGTAACGGCCCATCTTTCCAGGATTATACCCGTAATAAAGCTTATGCTGAGTTATAAGGGACTGCTTGAGAATTTACTAGGACATTTTGGTATTATTCAAAGCTGGTAAGGTTATGGCCATCGGTTGGAGGACCGAAAATGCGTAAAGAATATTGCTACACTCGGAAAGACTTTTGGGAGCTCCATGGCCTAATGGCAAATTAACTTAGAATTTTGTTTTACCTTTTCTTTTAGTTGTAGATCGTTATGCTATCAGTATTTATTATTTTCTTAAAACAATTCAAGTTTTTTACAAAACTAAAGAGTCTCATCGTCTGTTGTCCTGTGTTCCTTGTCTAGCATGTCATAAAAAGCGACTAATGTTATATTGGGTTTTGGGTGTGTGATTGTGATACGAGCTAGCCACTTGTCACTATTTTTTCACAATTTTCCATCTAACCCAATCCAGTTAAATATTTTGGCTGAATGTGGTTAAGGGGGCTAGCTGCCCCTTTGACTTAGCCTACCCCTTCGGGGATTACGGATATGTATGTGTATAGTCTGTTAACATTAGCAATAACCAAAGTATCAGCAGGATTAGGTATCGGAGATTCTCATTCACTAAACGAAACATACACTACTTTACAACAATCGTAGCAGTAGTTAGATAGATAGATAAGGCATTTATTATGTATCAACAGACACATACCAAAAATTTATACAGTAGGTACATGCATTGAAAAATACTCATTTCGAAAAGTACAAAAAAACTCAGTTAGGTACTTGACTCGGGAAAAAAAAGTTGACGTTATTTCTTAAAAAATTAAAACTAATTTTAAATCAACTTTGATTGATATGTTGCTTTATAGGCCGATATATTGTAACTAATGCTTGGTAATATGGTAGTCTTGTGGTGGAAATACAAAATAAAATACCGTTTAACAGAAATGCGGACGAAACTGGTATACCCCATTTGAGGAACGGCTCCCCAAACCAAACATAACACAAACACCCCACGCGTGATCTCAAAAGCTTATTCACAGAATTAATTAATCGCAAAACTTAGTTCAGAATAAAATTTATCATATTAATCCGTTCAACCTGCTTCCTCGTTTCCTAAACAAATTCCGATAACGTTTAATCCGAAAACAAAGTTGCTCTGCTCACGGTGCACAAGTTTTAATTAATTTATGTCTCTTGTGTCTGTTAATTTGTCTGTTTATATAATATGACTTTCAACAAATACTGAAAATTGACCACGGAATTTAATCTTGTACATTTCTGTCTCTCAAAATTTTTGCGAGTTATGTTGAAAGAATGATCTCATTTAAAGGAACGTTAAAATTGTGTTCTTTTTTAATATTTATCAAATATTTTTTATTATTGAAGTGTACATCATTTAGAGTACAATTATTTAAACTAATGGAATTCAAATATATCTTGGTAGACAGTTTTACTTTTCAAATCAGTTTTTTTTTATGGAATATGGCCAGGTTTAATTGTGAAGACAGCTAATGTATTAACGATGCACATCAGTGTGATACTAAATAAATCAATATTAGGTTACATCACATTGATCTGACTCCAATGTAGTATAAGTACTTGTGTCACGGATATCAGAATAAACAGCGGTATTACAAATGTATACTTAAATATTGGATATTAACACCTAGACACAGAACAAACACAAGTATTTATCACACGAATGTTTGTCTTGTGTAGGAATCGAACACACAACTCTTGGTGCATGGGGCAGGGTTACTACCGAAAGCGCCATCGAGCGAGTTAAACTAAAGAATGCGTATTCTGTTAAAATGTACACCAAATCTCTACAGTCCACATTCCATGTTGGTCTGGGACTTAAAAATAACATGCCAACTGTGTTCCTTGCCTAGCATGTCGTATAAGGCGACTAATGGAATATCGGGTTTTGGGTATGTGACTGTATAGGTGACGAGCTAGCCACTTGTCACCTATTTTTAGAATTTTCCATCCAACCCAACCCAGTTTTATTTTTTGCTGAATTTGGTTAAAGGGCCTGCTGTCCCTTTGACTCTGCCTTCCTTCGGAAATTACGAGTTAGTTGTTATGTATGTATGTATGTTAAACTTTACAGAAATACGTAACATTAAATATAACATTAACAAGTTGCCTTCCTCAGACGTGAAACAATCACATCGTATGGGATGTAAGTTGATAACATCTATATTTTCTAACTTAAATACACAACAAAGTCCCCGCATATGGGCCACGGCTCACGGCCACCAAGTTTTAATTAATTTATGCATCTAGTTGTGTTGTGCCTTACTTTGTGGTTTCATTAGCTTGCCTTTCGGGTACCTAAATAAATAATAAATAAATAAATTCTCCAGACTGACATACCAATTCTCTAGTTCCAAACTAAGCTCATTCTTGTACTATGGATACTAAGTGAACAGATAGACATACTTAAATACGTTTATAACATCCATGACTCGAGTACAAATATCCATGTTCATCACAAGAAACATTTACCCCTAGCGGGATTCGAACCCGCGACCCTTGGTTTTGTGGCCAGGGTCTCCGACCACTCGACAAACGAGCCAGTCTCTAACGTCTTGTATTTTTCAACAAAATGTTATTATATTATATACTTAATATTATAAAGCTACAGTTTGTTTGTTTGTTTGAACGCGCTAATCTCAGGAATTTCTGGTCCGATTTGAAAAAATATTTCAGTGTTAGATAGCCCATTTATCGAGGAAGGCTATATAACATTAACAATAAACGCGGGTAAAACCGCGGGCGCAGCTAGTATTTATATATCGTACCTATAACTAATGCGAACTAGTGTAAGAAAGTTCGAGCCTCACATCAGCGAGCGGATACGAAGTGGGAAGTTTTAATTAATTTATGCGATTAGTTGTATTCGCTAATTTGTGTACGCGTTTGCCACTATTAGCCCGTTTAGTTAGGCGGGTTTTGAACTATCGTTATTTCGGGTTAGAATGTTAGTGGGGTAAATAAAGGAGATTATGGCGTGATGATGAATCTCAAAAGGAAAATGAAGCATTAGCAAATTTATTTGCTATAAATAAATGCATGCGTAAATGTTAATATGACTATATGACTGGCTCGATGGTGCATTTAGTAGTGACCCTATGCTATGCGCCAAGAGTTATGGGTTTGATTCACACCCAAGACAAAGATTATTGTGGCGAGTGCTTAAGTTTGTTCTGTGCCTTATCTATGTCTAATTTTTCCGTAACAGTGGTGTTGATTCTGATATCAGTAGGACAAGTGCTTAAACTACTTAACCTCGGAATCAGATCAATGTATGTGATGTTGTCTGATATTAAATTCCATAGCCCATATGACATAAAAAACATTCAAATACAACAAGCAATTTGCCCTCAACCCTCAAAGGGAAGGAATAAAACTGGCATGCTACAAAAAAGAAAAAAACCGTCTGTCATCGCGGCAAGCTGCCGAATTTAAATGGGCCAATCAGCGTCATTCATTTCCCCGCGCGCGATTACCGCGCGTTAGGGCCGGCACACACGTCTGATTGCGCATTACGGCCTTGTGCACAAGTGTCGCCAATTGCCTGTTTTTGCCCTATCCCGAATTAATATGCGAATAATAATTGGCTTTTTAACTCGATTTTTTGCTGTCCTTAACCATTTTTTGAGAAGGTTTGGCCGATTTCAATTTATGAGATGATACTTTAAGTTTACTACGGTGTAAAACCTTTTGTAATTTGATTTTGTGCTTTTGAAAGTCTTATTTCATTTCATTAATTCTGTCTGTATGTCTGAACTCGGTATGGTTCTTATCTACGACTTCAAATTTTTTAATTTTTTCGGCTTCAAAAAAGTTTAGTTGCATGAAACAACGGAAATAACAACATTCTACATTAACTAATAAACTAGTGGTTAAACTAATAATTAGTTTAAAATATACGGTATCATAGAAACAACTATTAACAACAATAGACAGGTCGTCGACACATAATTATGTACCTCATAGACAGGAATACTTTTTGTGCAATTAATACAGAGATCTATGGAAACACTGGACAGATACACTAGGGGATATGCTTAAAATTGCAGGGAGTCACTGAATAGGTTCATATCCTCTAATCTATTCATACATCAACGTGATAATGATTGAGTGTTGCCAAGAATAGATTTTATAGCACGTAGAATTAACTCATCATCTTCCTAGCGTTATGTCCCGTGCTTAGACGGGGTCCGCTTAGACCATGATTCAGGATTTAGCGTGTCTGGACATTGAAGCGACTGTCGATCTGACCTTCGTAACCCTAAAATAGGAAAACCAGACCATTTTTGGATCATGGTTACAAATCCAAGGTGGTTTGGATTTGCAGGTTTCATCACGATGTTTTTTCTCACCGCCGAGCTAGTGGTATAAATACGTATATAGATTTGAAAAATCCGGAGGTACATGCCCGGGTTTGAACCCACACTCCTCGGTTAAGAGGCGCGTGTCCTTACCATTGAGCTACCACCGCTCCCAGCACGTAGAATTAACTATGGAATCTAAACAATGGAATTCATATTTTTATTTAAGCCTTTTATGACATATACATTTTCACACCAGGCCGGTCGTCCCTCTTCCAATTTATCAAATCCTGACAAAAACTGGCAGCAAACAAAAGAATAAATTGCAAGTTGTCAACTCGGCAGTTTCCGAATTTAAATGGGCCAATCAGTGTCATTCATTTTTCCGTACCTGACTTGAATGTTCACTTTTTTCAGAGGAAAGTCAGCAATTGTAAATTATGAATGCAGACCTTTTTGCTGTCTCAGAATGAATATAACTACGTAATTGCTTTAATGGAGAATTTTGGTAGTAGGTAGAGAACTCAGTTGACAAAAACGTTGCCGTTCATGTGCCAATTCGAATCATCATTAAGGCATAGATACTGTAATATTTTAGGTATCTCTGCGTTTTCTACATCAAATATATTTCCTAATATTTTGACGCAAAGGTCTGAAAACCTTAAGAAAACTCTGGGTATGTAGAAAATACTATGCAACCATACATGAAATTACTTTCAAATTTCACGTAAACAAAATCACGACTGCGTAAATACGACAACCTATGCAAATAATCGTGACTTTGTCAAATTATTGTAGATGAAAAATGAAATTGTGATAAGCTTTTAATGAAAAACCATTCATTCAAATATTGTACACAATGTCTCTAATATTCTCCGTTAAGGAACATCGAATGTAAGACATTGTCAATGCTACATTTTTATAGTACAAAAAAATACCCCGGTAAATATCCCAAACCTCCTCAAGACTTACCGAACCTGCATGTAAAAGCAAAGATTGCCTTTAATTCCGTAAAACCCCGCGTCCCGCTTATCCGCCAATCAGAGGCTTAGAAGCAGCCTTATCTCAATCCCGAATTAAAAGTTAGCAATCTCTACCCCTTGTCACGCGTAAATCGGGCCAGACATCCAATTTGGCACCGTTACGTGGGCATGGAGGGAAAAAATTGAAAATAAATTGATCCCGCAAGCGAAGCGTGACAGCGAGCAATCGTTTAGAAGGAATGGAGTTACGCACATAGTGCGCTGGCCGCGGAGCTACGGGGCAGGATGTGACATCCGTTACTGATAAATTAAAATAATTAATATGGAGAAACATCAATAAAAACTAACGCCACTACCCTAGCGGGGTAGGCACACCTCACTTGCTTATTTAACTAATGATCCTTTTCATACAAGCTTAGCTTTTTATGGCTTCTAATATCACCTTCAGTTAACACACGACCAATCTGGTGGTAGATGAGCCTGGACCATCCTTCCACTTCCGAAACATCACTTAGATTAGAAATAATACTAGCTAGACTAAAAGCATCTAAAATTGTCTGGTTTCTTTATCTAAGGGTCACGAAGGTCAAATCGGCAGTCGCTTCAATGTAATCACTAGACTCGCTACATCCTGGATCACGGTCTAACCGGAACCGACTAAGCACGGGACATAACGCTACGAAGATGATTAATGGGATATAATAGAATAGAAATATCTTTATTCATGTAAGCTCCACAAAAGCACTTATATAGTCATAATAATACAAAAAAGTGATTCTACCGCCAGGTTCGGAACGTTGATTCTACCGAGAAGAACCGGCAAGAAACTCGGTAGTGACTCTTTAAAATCGCCATGTATATAATAACAATTCTACTTAATATCTACTTTTACTAATTTATATAATTTAAATACAATTTATGTAATGCATTACAATAGTAGAGTAGTTTTGTCCAATGTTGGTCGGGACTTCAAAAAAAAAAGAATGTGCCATCTATGGTTTTTGCCTAGCATGTCTTAGAAGACGACTAATGGTTTATCGGGTTTTGGGTATGTGATTGTATGGGCGACAGGCTGCCACTTGTCACCAATTTTTTACAATCTTCCATCAAACCCAGCCCAGTTTTGTTTCTGGCTGAATGTGGTTAAAGGGGCCTGCTGTCTCTACCCCTTCGGGGATTATGGGCATGATCTCATGTATGTGTATGTGTGTATAGTAGAGTAAACCATGCAAGAGTTAAAGCATGACTAACAGGTCTAAACGCGAATACATTATTGACATTAATACCTACAGCTTGGACCATTGACTGCAATCTGCACGCGGCCGCATCGTCCAGCTGTAAGTACTCATGTACTACATAACGAATATCACGTTTATTAGATAACTCCATGCGAATTTGAAGCATTGTATTACAGGGGTGAGACGTTACGTCACGTTAAGCTATTGGTCCTCCGGTTATGTCGAATCTCACCGGACTATAAGATTGAAGGAACAGAGAGTGCACCTGTGTTTGCGCACACACTTGTTCACTAAAATAACTCTTGCGCAGTCGGCTAATCCCTGTTTAGATTGGCCGCCGTAATCGATATCGACTAGAAGGACATTATTATTATTATTACAGGCGTATTTAATTTTACTCAACGGATTTTAGTATGACTGGGTCGATGGCGCATTTGGTAGTGACCCTACCCTATGCGCCAAGAGTTGTGGGTTAGATCCCCGTCTAGGACAATCATTCATGTGATGAATACTTAAATTTTTTTCTGTGTCTGGGTGTTAATATCCAATATTTAAGTATATATTTCTAATATCACTGTTGTTTCTGTATTCGTACAACAGTAGTCGAGGTAAGTAGCTTAAACACAAGTATTTAAGCTACTTACCTCGGTGTCAGATCAATGTATGTGATGTAGTCTGATATTTAATTTATTTAACTTAATGACATTATGTTTAGTATGCCAAAAGGTTGCATGATGAAAAAATAGGTTACTTTTACCATCGGATAAATTTGTAGAGTGCGAGAGAGAGCTTATACGGAAAATCCACAATAATAATAAATCTAGTCTAGTAGTTCTAGTCTACGTATATAAGTTATATGATAACTTATATATAGAAGTGCCAAATAAACATAATACTATAAATAACATAAATATCAGTCGTGCAATATATCTCTACTTAAATTGTGAATTTCATATCGCCAAATGCATGTTAGCGAACAGATTTCCAATGAATCCATGCATTACCGTTGCAAAATCAGATTTGGACATGTAATCCGGCAAATATCCTGCCATTACTATCATAAATGTCAATGCTATCGATAAAGTTTAGATTTTATTGGCTTAACCACCTAAAACAGCTTAATGAATATCGATTAGGTATATGACATTTTAACCCTAATTACTTAATTATAGGTAATACCAAATATTGTACAATATTTTCTATATTATTTTAGGTTCTGGGGTTCTAAGAAAAGAAAGATATATAAATATTTTTGGGACCTGGCCCTGAATAATCCCCGGAGGGGTAAGCAGAGTGAAAAGAGCAGCAGGTATTTTTAACCACGTTCAGCCAACAATAAAACTGGGCTGGGTTAGATGGAAAATTATGAAAAAAAAGTGACAAGTGGCTAGCTTGTCGCATACATAAACACATACCCAAAACCAATATACCAAGTCGCCTTTTACGACATGCTAGGTAAGAACCACAGTTGGCACATTTTTTAAGTCCCAGACCAACATGGGACAAATCAGTACATTGATTAGTCCAATCTCATTAAAGAATTAAACAGAACTCCATCAAGTGTGTTATTTTAACAGAGACACCTCTACGGATCTACATCCTCGTTAGTTTAGTAATATTCAGGGCAAATGGTGTCACATCTCTTTCCTGCGCAGGAAAAATTAAGGGCAAATGAACGAATTTCGAGCGCAATATTATCTTCGCAATAAATGCGCGCCTTCGAGATTGGAATTTAACGGCCCTCGGAATTTCGGCAGGGGGCGAGGTATGTAATAAAAATATATTTATAATAAAAAATCAGTCGATCGGCTCGTTGTGAATGAAATAAAAAGGGGATAATGAATAAATCAGCGTAGATATTTATCCATTTTAACTCACGCGACACGATTTTTAATTTTGTGAGTGTGGTTCTCTCTGCCTACCCCGTTAGGGAAGTGGCATGAAGTTTAAGTGAGTTTAATTTATTAGTTTTTTAAATGACTACCGACTTACAATAACCCTTATAGAGTGGGATCCCAGGGCCTCCAGACGTCACATATTTTCTGATGAATGAAATGTGTGGTAAAGGATAGTATTTATATCTACTATAAATATACGGGTACTAGCTAGTTTAAATAGTGGGCCAATTTGCAGGAATCCGGTGCAAAAGTTAGGAAAAGATATTTCTCACTTACCTAAATTAAATTCTGATTGCTGATTTTTATGTATATTGTGTAGAATACTATTTCACATTAATATTCAACATAGCCAAACACTTTCCGTTAGTACGAAATTCTACCCTTGAAAGCTCACGAAAAAAATAACGAAAATTCAATTACATCTAGAATTTTGTGTATAAAATGTTATTTAAATGACTATATCTGGAATGTTTCCAAGCAGACAGAGTAATGGCATGGGCCTAACAACTCCCAGACAGCATAAAAAATGTTCTGTGAGTATCAGCTCAAAAACTAACGCAAAGCTTTATTGAAATTTTACTCATCGAAATAGATTTTTATAAGTAGTTTGTCCCTTAATTTTTATTATCATCGACATAAACAGAAAAAAATACAGTGTCAGTGAAATTATAGGCAAATTGCCGTTAATTTTTCAAGCGCTTTAAAGCATCTGGTGGAAGTTATTACTGACGGAAAGTGTCTCACAATATTGAAAATATTGATGTACAATAGTATTCTACACAATACACAAATCTATAATATATGCAAATCATCAATCATTTTCTCAGCAATTTAAGTTAAGTGAGAAATATCTTGTCTTAACTTTCGCACCTGATACCTGAACAATGGCCCACTACCTAAAGTTTATAGTAAGTAGTGATACTATCCTATACCACACTTTTCATTTATGAGAAAATAAGTGACGTCTGGCGGCTCTGTGATCTTGGACTATTAGACAAATTTCAGATAAACTGATTCACGATTATACGCATATCCATAATTATTTTGATGGGCTCGGGTGTGCCTTCGGTAGTGTTCAATTTATTAGAGTTATGGGTTCAATTCCCACCCTAAATATAAAAAGGATTATGAATGTTAAAGAAGCGAGTAAGGTGTGTAATAACCATGTCCTATTGTTTTCTTCCTACATGTAAATGGTGTAAAATTACAAATATTACTATGGTGAATATGTACTTGTTCTGTGTCCATTAAAGTTGCATACGGCCATACGCCAGCGAAGCTACGGTTCAATCAAAAAAGTGAAGTTCAAACTTCGCCTGGTTTCACCTGCTTTAGCACAATCAATCCCGCGGCTCCCGCGGTATTCCTGTCACGCGTGATTCCTCCTTCCCGCGCGATTCCCGCTTTCGTTTTTATGACGCGCGAGCGGGAGTCCCGCTGAATAACAATGGCCAAGTCGCTTTTTTAATTTTTAGAACGCCAAGGGACCCATTGTTGGGCGCCGAGAGGGACGAAACCTTCTCCTCGTCGGTTTTAGCCGACTATGTCTGGGGGACTTTTTGTTTCTGTAGAACAATGGGGTAGATGGCAATATGGACTGCAATACCTATAGATACTGTATATGTATTAGAAGTTAAAAAACTTAATTTACGCGGGAAATCCGTCTCAAAAATCTTCCATCCGTAGCCATTTGTTGAGGCGCTCCTTTGAACTTGAGGACTTCTTTTCAAAGAAACTTGCTCAAATATAAAATACGGGAAGTAGTTAGTTGATGGTGTGGATACAACAGATAATAAACTAACACGACACCACCGCCTCCTCAATTCACTTAACAGTCAGTGTATTTTACTTTAACTGCGAAACTCCACACCACTCCTGAGTCTGTCGTCACACTATTGTTTCCCACGAATCGGCTCAAACGCAAACTTCAGAAAACTTCCAGAAGATTCCCCGAAACCTTATTAAAAGTTGACCGAAATTTCTAACTGCGAGCGAAGTTCGGCGAGCAAGCTGGTATCTCGAGGATGTGGGACAATGTCTGGTTCCAGCTGGATTTAGTTTGAAGAGTGCTCGATTTGATAAGCACTTACCATTGAATTATGAATAGGTGTAGTCTGTGAGCTATATGGGAAGTTCGACAGGTAATCGATATGACAAGAACTTTCGACTGATATGATTAAGTCTAATTGGCGAGCTATTTATATGAGGATTAAGATTAATGACTTGAGCAGATAATTGATTCACCAAAATAGGCTATTTTACTCAAAAAATGTGTAAAGTACGTAAGTTAGATTGTCAAAAAATATTGAATACGTATTTTTGGCTTCATCTAATACTCAAAAAATGACAAAGATACAGTGCTTCAAATATCTGAAATGGGACGCTTTTTTACAAAAAAAAGCGTCCCATTTCAGAAAAAGAAAATTTTACACACCTAGTGACGTCACGTGGTACTTCACGCGCTGTATCTTCATCATTTTTGGTTTGCTGAACTAAAGAAAAATTATGTAAGCAATATTTTTGTACTCTCAATAATGAACTAGAAAAAAATTTTAAAATAGCGTATTGTCAATTGTGTAGAAACTAATTCGGAACTTGATATTTAATACATGCACGAAAGCGTCTCGTTCCTGTCTGTCTAAGATGCAGCAGCTTGTAATGTATCATTATACCTACATTAATTAATAAGATTAATCTGTGTGCTTATATAGGTTTCGTTACGATTTTCATAATAGCTGAAAAAATATTATACTGAACGTCTGAATTTAACGATTTATAGGCCTTCCCTATAACTTAAACAGAAAAAAAATTACTTCAACTTTCATTCTTGCAACCATACGCATCGTCTTATACTACTACCTATTTCTATCATAAGCATGTAGTAGTTAATGAACTACTCTGAATTTTCTTTTCGTAACCTTAAGTCGATGATATTCTTCCATTACCATTAACTAGGTCAACATTTTCTGAAAAGTACGCCATGCCTTACATCATTGCATTATTGAGGAAAATACTGTCACCGACCATCACAACTAGCCTTGCCAAATGGTCACATTAGCATACAAATTAATAAATTAAACCAGAACAATGGCTCCAAAACTGCCTACTGAATAATAAATCCGTCGATGCTGGAATTCTGAAATATAAATGGTTTATTTGTGTGTAGCCGGAGGCATATTTAGGCACAAATTAGGTTCAATAGCGCTTTGTGAGACGTAAGCTGTTTTCATTAATTTTTGTTACCAATAATAAAAGAGCAATTCCAACTGTTCGAATAGTATTTAACCAGGTATGTCGACCAATACAACGAGTGAGAAATATTTTTCCAATAATTTCCAATGCCGGCAATTTTTAATTCCTAGCACCGCTACCACTAGATACCAATGTTAAGGACAGGCGCCTCATAACCGAGGGGTGCGGATTCAAACCCGAGAGGTACCTGTGGATTTTTTAAATTTACGTACGTATTTATACCACTAGCTTGGCGGTAAGGGAAAACATTGTGATGAAACCTGCAAATTCAAACATTTTATTTGTAACCATAATTCAAGAGTTGTCTGGTTGCCCTATCTCAGGGTTACGATAGTCAGATGCCGATCTCAGTCACTTCAATGTAATTACCAGACTTGCTTAATCCTGGATCATGGTCTAAGCGGACCCCGTCTGAGCATGGGACATGAACGGTAGGAAGATTATGACATGGTTTTATTTGATAAATACATTAATCCTGGTTACTAATCCCAGAGCTACGTTTCAATTTACTTAATAAACAAAACAGAGACCGGATCTCGTTTAAAAAATACGCCATTAGTAAAATTTATTCCTGAATATTCCTGCCATTCTCCGCAATTTAATTATAATCACCGTCGAAATTGAAAGAAAAAGAAAATGTTTGTCCTTGTCTTTGGCATAATTAGAATTCTTCAAATCAGATACCGTATTTCCCTCACGTAAGCCACAAAAGAAAATTAAGGGTGCTTGTGCTAAATTTTTTCTGAAGCCCTCCCCACATAGGTAGATGCAGAGGTGTATTAAGGGGAAGCCAGTGAATGATCCGAGTCTGGTCTTTGAAACAGGAGGCTTTAAATCTTACGAAGACCTCCGCTATTCAAACTTGCTAGGATAGGAGATACGATTTGGTCTCTCGGCCGGACACGGTTTTTTGGGTCAGGTTTTTGAGCATTTGATAATTTACAAGTGCTTTTTTTAAGAAAAAATAAAGATATTTTGATTTGTACTTCTGACAAATCTTCAGTGAATTTCCAACAGTAGGTACGTTAGTCAAATTTTCTACGTCGCTGTAGATCTAAATAACCGAATACAATGTACATATTACACTTACATAAATAAATAAATATCCGACTACATCACATACATTGATCTGAATCCGAGGTAAGTAGCTTAAGCACTTGTGTTACGGGTATCAGAATCAACAGTGGTATTACAAATATAATACTTAAATATTGGATATTAACACCCAGACACAGAACAAACACATGTATTCATCATACGAATGTTTGTCCTGGGTGGAATCGAACCCTCAACTCTTGGCGCATGGGGCAGGGTCACTACCGAATGCGCCATCGAGCCAGTCAAAACATAACGTCTTTTTCTCTGGGGGTAGACCATGTCCATGTATTTGCTACGATTCTAGACTTGGTGCGTAAAAGCCTTAACTGTGTAAAATATGTATATGCACCATTGATTAATTGATCGAAGGCGGTATCTTTCTTCATCAAATGTCGTCAACATTTTATGACTGCCGGGACTTTCACACTGTTACTACTTAATTGACGTAAATGCGTGAAGTTCTGTTAGTAGATATTATATATTTATATGTTCAGGCGGTTTGTTGTGATGTCCTGCTGGTATAATATAATAATAATGTCCTCCTAACCGATGTCGGTTACGGCGATTGCAGTTTCAACGAGGATTAGCTAACTGCGCAGATGATATTATAGTGCACAATTGTGTGCGCAAACACATGTGCAGTGTCTATTCCTCACTCTTCACTCTTATATTTAGTTGACACGACAATTTGACATGTCCGGAGAGAGGTCAGACGCAAGACCAAAGGCTTAACGTTTTATTACGTATTAATACACACCTACAAATTTTGGCCCGACTCGGGATTTGACCCCGGGACCTCTTGGTCCTTAGGCGGCGCGTGCTACCACTAGACCAACGAGGCAGTCAATATGGTATATATATTTATATCTTAAAGGAGCCCCATTTAGAGGCCGTCGTGTGCCTCCGATGGACGTAGTCCGCCACTGGCTAGACGCAAAATGTATCGGGGAAATGTAAATGGTATTCCTGTCACGATCGACCATTACTTGTCGGCAGTGACTTCCAATTTCTAACATCCCCATACTGTGGGTTCGAAACACCCGCAAACTCCAACGGAAAACACGCTTTAAAATCATGAGTGTTAAAGTTGAGAATTGAAAAGTGGACCCAGAAACTTAGGCCAACTTAGATTTAGAGATAAACATCGTAACGTGAAAATTTAAAATTTCGTGTTTAAGTGAAATTTTATTGGTATTCCACCTATTTTTATTGGACCCAATCCAAATCGTTCTAGCTCAAATATTACCATCTATCGCATTTTCAATAGTGTCTCTTGAAACGTGCTTCTATGTGGGAATAGTTTTTGTAAACACCATCGCGTGCTATGATATTCAATGGAATTTCTTTGTTATGAATACATACGAAGTCAGAAACCAAACACTCCATACACCATTAGTCGCCTTTTATGACATGCTAGGCAAATAATACAGTTGACTTATTATTATTTGAGTCAGACCAACATGGACTGGTATTTGTATTATGAATTCATATAGATAATAAATCACCCTCATTTATGATTCGTGAAAATCATTCAAAACCGCAGTAATTGTTAACAATGGACATAACAAAATGAGCAATTGCCGCCATAATGGTGACATGAAACATAGAATATTCATCCCTAGTCTGATAAAACGGTTCTTTATATCGATATTATTTATAACTAGCTGACCCGGCGCACTTTGTATCGCCCCGTTCTCGGATTTTCAATACCCATTTTTTTTTAATTTACCGCGCAACTTTTTATTTTTTTCTTTCATAAGAACCTTCACTTGACAATAACAAACACAACTAAAAAAGAATTAGTGAAATCGGTAAAGCCGTTCTCATGTTATAGCTTTGGGGTAGACCACCCTTATCACTTAGGGGTATGAAATATATATTACGACCGATTCTCAGACCTACCATATATACATATAAAATTTCATAAAAATCGGTCAAGCCGTTTTGGAGGAGTTTGGTAACAAACACCGCGACACGAGAATTTTATATATTAGATTTATTTATTAGTCAGAACACATGATCGAGAAATAGAAAAAGAAAAACATATATTGACCACAGAAAAATAAACATTAAATACTCTCATAAATTCAGACAGGTTACTGAAATAAGATTACGAGTGGAGTAAATTTCGCGCAGGTATTTAATCAAATTTTGGGAATTATACCGTTTCCCGTAACATCCCGATCCCGTATACCCCGTACAAACGTGGTATTGACAATCACAAACACAAAATAAAATGAATTATCCGATTTGGTGCAGTCGTTGTAGAGTTACATTACATTGCGCGTACATTTCGACGATTCATTCATACTAGGTAAACGGATAGACATACTTAAATACGTTTATAAACATCCATGACGTACAAATGTCAATGTTCATCACACGACACATTTGCCCCTAGCGGGTTTCGAACTCGCGACCCATGGTTCCGTGGCCAGGGTCTTTGACCATCCAACCAACGAGCCAGACCTCAGATGTATGCCTAGATTCGTCAATTATGTAATTTATCATGTACTCTAATATCTATGTAATGCTACTAACTAGACTATCGTTACGTTTATTTTACTTGTTGTATTAAATATTTATTACTGACTTACTGTGCGTCAGCTGTGATATTCCAAGCAAAGTGCAGACCTTGGTAAGTATGTACATAAGTTTTAGATAAGTGACAGTACATTCTGTCACTCATTAATGCTAGCTGATCTTCCAAATGTGAGTTATTTCAACACTACTAACCCCTAACCGGAATCGTTGGTCTATTTAAACCGAAACAACGTCAGACCATTTAATTTTGAAACACGCGATGCTAAACTTGGACGGGCCACGCTAATCTCATCTTAAGTTACTGGAATTTCAAGTTGTATGGAAGTATCTAATACCCTCCGAATATGACTTGAACGTGATATAAAAAAGAAGTACTGTAATCAAAAGAAAGTGATTATTTAAGCATAGTATACATTTTTAATTGAACTTGTTATAATACAATTCTCGCTGTTTTAACCGTTAACAGCTTTGCTTAAGAGTTATTGGGGTTTTAAAAAAAAAACAATTAACCCTACATTTCCTGTTATGATAACAAAAATGGCGATTCCAGTTAAGAATTAATAAGTTTCTATTTTTGATTCACTTGCGAGGATTTCGGTTTTGCTGTGAAAAGTCAAACAATACGGTCACATCTCTCGGAAACTGCCTATTTGAAATTAACAAAAAAAAAAAGTTGGGACAAAAAATGGCCAGCTCGTCGCCTATAGGAACAAATCACAATCATAAATAATTTCTAAACATTATTTTTTTTGTTAAATGCTGAGATTAGTGCGTTCAAACAATTAAACGCCTCCACTTAATATACAATAACCTACTTAAGTGCTCATAAGTTTAAAAGAATGCAATAAATTAAAATATTTAAGTATAAAATAAGACACAAATTAAAATATTGAGAAACTAAATAGCTCAACTTACGATATTGTAGACATCAAAGGACTTCATATTAAATCGTTAATGAACTAAATCAGTGTCTCCATTCAGTACACGTAATATTTTACATATTAATTATGATTTTATTTCATTCATTTTCTAGTTGAATTTTGTTAGTAGTTAGTACCCCTTAAAGGTTTCTATTTTTATTTATATAATCATTCTTCACTATATAAGTATTTTATGTACATACTTACTGTCACGCCCTCTCTCCATCACATTATCATTATTAGAATTATTTAGCATTTTTTTTGGGTAGAACCCCATAATAAAACCTATATACTCACTACCACTTAATATTTATACTAACTATACCTACATTAGATATCCCCCAAAACTTCCAGAATTATCAGAGCATTCTGTTTTTAATCCCCCCAGCGGTCAACAAACGCCGTCCATATTGAGTTTTTGGAGGGAAAAAAATCGAATAAAGGACAATAGGAGGGTCGGTCTGTGTCATAATCATATTTTTGTGCACACAAAGGAGTTCTTACGTTAATGTGGCCGGTAATAAATGAGTCGGCCGCATGTAGCCCGGCTTTTTGCCGTCCGGACAATAATGAGAAATTCATTCTTGCTATTTTTTAGTAGAATGGAAATGGGGAACTTTTGCAACGGAACGCTTCTTGGTATACGTGCTTTATTTAAATACTAGGTTTTGGACGAACATTTTCTCGCTTTTGTTAATTTGAATTTTTGAACTAGTCGACCGTTTAAAGGTTGTTATCTGTTGCTTGAGAATTGTACTTTTTTGGATCAAATATGCCGTAAACAGAGGCTTAACCCAGGGGCAAGGCGGGGCAGTGCCCCGGGGCCCCCAAATTCGGGGGGCCCTAAAACCTGATTAACAAACTTCTGTTTCATTTGACTCTGTGAATATATTAAAATATATAATCAGAAAGAGCTTTATGAAAATACACATAAAAATAAATGATTCGATAGTAATTAATGGATGTTGCTTATGAGCACATTCAACCAGTTGCTTACAATTTTTAAAAGTAGCTTTCTGAAGTTTAAAGTCATAAGCTATATTACTTTTTACGTCAAAATCTAAATCATATTCTAATATCTGCATGAACCACAGTGTGACTGGCTGGATGGCGCATTCGGTAGTGAGCCTGCGTTGCGCCAAGAGATGTGGGTTCCATCTCCACCCAGGACAAACATTCGTGCGATGAATGCTTGTGTTTGTTATTAACACATAGACAGAGGTCTGTGGGTTAATGTCGAATTTATTTAACTTTAAATTTAGAATCCTTCTGTTGATTCTGCTATCCGGAACACAAGTGCTTGAGCAACTTAGCTCGGAATCAGATCAATGTATATGATGCTGTGTGACATTCATTGATTCTATATTTATTTAAAATTCTGCGCTATACTGCAGATATTGCACAGGTACCTACCTACCTACATTTATCCAAACGCACCCTAACGACGAAACCATTCGGCGGACAGATTTGCTCGTAACTCCGCACAGATGGCGCGCGCAAAAACAAAACACGAAACGCGATTCTATTTTTGAATCTGTTTTTGAATTACAGAGGTTAAAGATTTGTCGTTCGGCCTGCGACAGCTGGCAGACCTGCGTCACGCTACGGCACAATTTATGCTGCCGACAGATAAAATTTAACTCTGCCCACTTTTAACGGAAAAAAATAAAGCTAGAATGGTTTTAATTTCGAAATGGGAGTTTCAAGTTTAAATTTGAAAATGAAATTGGTTACGGAATTAATGGGATGATGTGACGTCATGGTAGATAGATGTGTTTTTTATCTGTAAAAAAGAATATACAGAATTGTCTAGTACAATAGTTTTAAACAGCTAGTAAATGTTTTAAGTTAAAACTAATTGTCATTTAACCAATATTTTAAAGATACATTTTATTGCTTTCCATGCCTGCCGTTATCTTGCATAAAAGCTGAAATATCTGTATTAATTTTAATGCCTGCATCATTAATTTTCATTTAATGGAAAACGTATTAATTCTTATTTAACGCCGGCAGTTTCCTGTGATAGATATGTTTCCATTGTGTTAAATAAATTGTACATCATCATCATGGAGCAAAAGTAAAACGCTATTTTGTAAATTGCTGGATTTTATGCCCAAAAACTTAAAGTATGTGTACGTATCTATATATATAATATAATATGGATATTTCAGTTAAATCAACAATTTTACTACACGCTGTGGATTAAGCTCAATAAGAAAGACATTTTCGACTGGCTCGATGGCGCATTCGGTAGGGACACTGCCCCATGCGCCAAGAGTTGTGGGTTCTTGGTTCGATCCCCACCCAGGACAAACATTCGTGTGATGAATACTTGTGTTTGTTCTGTGTCTGGGTGTTAATATCCAATATTTAAGTATGTACATATTTGTAATACCACTGTTGATTCTGATATCCGTAACACAAGTGCTTATGCTACTTAACTCAGAGTCAGATCAATGAATGTGTTGTAGTCAAATACTTATTATTATTATTTATTTATTTAATTATAAACTCGTTAATTCACATTAAACCATCAGTGTAGGTGACGTAGTCAGATATTTATTATTATTATTTATGTTCCATGTTGGTCTGGGACTTGGCCCATGTTGATGTGGGACAAAAAAAAAGAATGTGCCATCTGTGGTTCTTGCCTAGCATGTCGTAAAAGGCGACTAATGGTATATCGGGTTTTGGGTGTGTGATTGTTAGCCGCTTGTCACTGCTTTTTTACAATTTTCCATCTAACCCAGCCCGGCTTTATTTTTGGCTGAATGTGGTTGAAGGGGCATGCTGCCCCTTTGACTCTGCCTAACCCTTCGGGGATTATGGGCGTGATGTTATGTATGTATGTATTTATTTATTTAATTTATAAACTCGTTAATTTACATTTACTTAACCAAAACTAAAATTCACTGTGGAGTGGAAAATTTTGAAAAAGTATGTAGCTTGTCGCCTGCATATTCACAAAGTCAATATTGGACACACCATTAGTCGCCTTTTACGACATACTAGATAAGGAACACAGTACGCATATTATCTCCGAGTCTCAGCCCAATAGACAATAAAAACGCTTCATATAACATTTAAATATTTATTCTAATCAGTTTTCTCCTCCTTAAGCAACTGGTAGACGAAGGAGAAGTCCTTCTGGCCGTAGCCGCGGGACTGCACGATGCGGTACAGCTGCGTCGCGACCGCGCCCAGTGGGATGGGTGACCGGATGCCGAGCGCCATGCCGCTGGCCAGCTCGAGGTCCTGATGGAAAAATCAACAAATTATGATTTTTATTATGAAGTTGGATTCCAAAGGCAGCGCTTTAATTGAACCAGATTCGCAAAATCCTGAATCATAGTACTAAATATGATAAGTGAAACCCGACTTATTACTTTGACTTTTTTTGTAAGAATCTCCACTTCTTTTTATCTTAAAATTATAAATAAATTCTTCAGACTGACACACCAATTCCCTAGTTCCAAATTAAGCTTAAGCTTGTGCTATGGCTACTAGGTGAACGGATAGACACATGTCAAATGTACAAATGTCCATGTTTATCACACGAAACATTTGCCCCCAGCGGGATTAAACCTTGGTTTCGTAGCCAGGGTCTCTGACCACTCGACCAATGGGCCTGCCATCAGGCTAAGTAACTCTTTGTTCTACTAGCTATATGCCAGACTTGTCTTTCAAAATCGTTTTCACCGTTTCGGAGATTAGCCAAAACAATTGACATATAAAAAAAATTAAAATCGATTTTAATACAAACAATTATTTATTTATTGCCTAAAACGTTTGGATATTTTGCCTTACCTTAACCATAAGTTCATTTTTGAAGCCACCATCGTAGTTTCTGCTAGATGGCGCTGTGGGGACCAGCCCGGGGACGGGGCAGTACACCTCGGTGGACCACGAGCGCGCCGAGGAGTTGTTCAGCACGTCCAGGAGCACTTGTGGGTCAAGGCCCATTCTAGAACAAACCATCATTACAGGATTATTTTTTCTGTCGTAAAACTAACAAATAAATAAGAAATAAATTCTTCAAACTGACACACCAATTCCCTAGTCCCAAACTAAGTTTATGCTTGTGCTATGGATACTAGGTGAACGGATAAACATATTTTATAAATATCCATAACTCGAGTACAAATGTGTTCATCACTGTTCATCACACGAAATATTTGCCCCTAGCGGGATCCGAACCCGCGACACTCGGTTACGTGGCCAGGGTCTCTGACCACTCGACCAACGGGCCAGTCACCAGTATCAGCCAGTTAGAACACAAATAAATAATACTAAAGCGACTAATGGTGTATTGGGCATTGGTTTTGTGATTAGGTAGGCGACGAGTTAGCCACTTGTCGCTACTATTTTCAATTTAGGATCTATTCTAACTCGATTTATTAGTTAATTAGCTGTGCCCGCAATTTCACCCGCGTTAATCTATACTAACATTATAAAGACGAAACATTTGATTGTTTAATTGTTTCTATCGAATCAGCTCCGAAACTACTGCACCAATTTGAATAAGTCTAATGGAAAGCTACTTTATCAGCGAGTAACATAGGCTATATCTTATCCCCGTATTCCCACGGGAACGGGAACTCCGCGGGTGTAACCGTGGGGCGCTGCTATAGCCTAATTATATAGCCTTCCTCTATAAATGGGCTATCCAACACTGAAATAATTTTTCAAATCGGACCAGTAGTTCTTGAGATTAGCGCGTTCAAGCAAACAAGGAAACTCTTCAGCTTTATAATATTTGTATAGATTTGGTTTATGAAACTGTGCTCCTTGAACTCTGCCTATCCCTTCAAGGATTGCGGACAAGTTGATATGAATGTATGTTTATAAATTTAAATCAAAGATTGTGGTAATATATATACATTTAAGAAAAGACTTAGGAACTCCTTACTTAAAAGAACTGGAAATCTTTTGCAGAGGCCCCAGAGGTAAAATATGTGATAATTAATTAAGTAAGTTCATATAATATCTCATTGTACCTAAATGAATTATTTAAGTTCGTATAATAAATAAATATCTTTGAACCAATAAAGATTAAATTTATAAACAGATATATTCTAGCAAACATTTCTCAAAATTTCTTTTAATCGTTCGCCATTTTAAACGGTTCGCGACTATTTCACAAACAATTCGTAGTACAGACAACATTTCTAGTAATAAAGGCTTGAATTCGCTATCGTATTTGAAAATGTAAATGCGATTAAGAATGTCTAGACAATTTTAGACTGAAACGATGCTATTAAAATTTCACTTTGCTAAAACTGGTAAAGAAGAATTTTAAAATTGGTCATAATTTGCATTAAAAGCGAACGTTGGATAAACGAATAGTCTTTTTGGACGTTTTATTGACGCGAAAAGTCAGGTGTCTAGCTTATGAGTAATCTTTTATAGTGTTTGAAGTATTTACGGAGCAAATTCAGTTAGTAACTTCAGTTTTGTTTATGAAATACTAGCTGTTTCGCGCGACATCTCCCGCGTAGTCCAATATTTCTGTATCCTACAGAAACTGTGCATTTTTTCGGGATAAAAAGTAGCCTCTATGTTATTCTAGACTATAATCTATCTCTGTGCCAAATTTTATCCATATCTATAGAAGAAATAACAAAGATATAGACACACACACTCACAAACTTTCGCCTTTATAATATTAGTGTGATTTTATCAAAAGATTATTTACTAGGTAATATTATACATGCAAATATGACTGCGTCTCTCTATGATCTGTTACGTTGCCAATGATTCCTAAAAATTATACCAGAATACTTTTATCCCGAGAAAGTTGAATGAATTGGTGACAATGTTTCTGTTAAACACCGCATTCCGAAAAAACTAGCAAGAAGATAAGAAACTAACCCAGCAAACTTATTTTTGCACGATTTTCCATATTTCTGAGTGAGGTGTCAATTTCACAATATATCATAATCTTCCTAGCGTTATGTCTCGTGCTTAGATGGGGTCCGCTTAGACCATGATCCAGGATTTAGCGAGTCTAGTAATTACATTGAAGCGACTGCCGATCTGACCATCGTAACCCAAGATATGGGAACCAGACAATTTTTGAATCATGGTTATAAATTTTAAGTTGTATGAATTTGCAGGTTTCATCACAATGTTTTCCCTCACCGCCGAGGTAGAGGAAAAAATCCAGAGGTACGTGCTCGGTTTTGAACCCACACCCCTCGCTCGGGCGCGTCCTTACTATTGAGCTACCACCGCTCTCATTTGCAAAAAATATGAAAACCTAGCCTATTTTACTAGATTACCTAAGTCAATAAGTTTCTCAAATTAACCACAGATAGCAATTTCGGCCCATCGCTTTGTAATTTCCCAAAGAAATAAAACCTCTAGGCACATTACCATAATTGTATGCAAATATTGGAATTGAGAAAAAGCCGGTATTAGATAAAAATCAGCAAGTTTATTAAATTATCCTTATCTGTATTCAGCCGGGGAAAGAACACATCCAAAACTTGACATAATATACCTTTGAAAGTAATTGGTTACTTGGAAAACGTATGTAAAATAAAATAGGTGCCTATGTTACGTGCCGTCACTATACCGATATCGCCAGTCAGCGTTTACTCCATTTGCGCAATGCCTACACGAGCGGACCATCACGAGGCGCCGACGCAGCACAACGTGCAACGCCGGACATCGATCGCCGTCACATTAAATTTCGTCACTTTTGTATCCAACATCGATCAATCGTCACCTAGTCTAGCTATAATTTCAATATTGTAATTTTATTAATTAAATCTTTTACTTTAAATTTTGTATTTTTTTGCATCCTCCGGCTGTGGCCTTCGTAATTGGCGCAGTCGGTAGGATTGCTGTAAAGTAGAGTCAGTGAATCGATCACGGCGAGCGGCAATCCGAACCTACAAGAGCTGCAGTCCAGAGGAGTATCAAGAAATCGATACAGGCAGAGAAATCAAAATGCGCATGTGAGTACCTAGATCTATCTAGAGTTGCTTCCTTTTATAATCTAGTGTTCCTTAAATTTCCAAGATTTTCCATCCAAGGCAATCGCGGACCCCTAGGTTAGGTATTTCAAATCGTAGTTTAGTATTTAATTCTAATAGGAATTTAGATTCAATAAGCGAGGAGGTTGAATTGCAACCTATTACGATGTCTGACGCTTTAATTGATCAGATATTTAAGGCCCTCCGCCTAGTCCCGGATTTTGACGGGAACTCAAACGTCCTCACTAGATTTATTAATCTATGCGACCAACTAGTGAGACAATATATGCGACAAGAGCCAGGATTTGAGTTAAGTAATCTTGCATTAATTAACGGAATATTGAATAAAGTGACTGGTCCTGCGGCCCGCACTATTAATTCGAACGGCATTCCCGAGACTTGGGATGCGATACGTAGGACTTTAATTAATAACTTTGCCGATCAACGCGATGAGACCTCGCTTTATAACGATTTGTCGTTGCTCACACAGGGTTCAGGAACCCCGCAGGAGTTTTATGAACAGTGCCAAAATCTTTTTAGCGTTATAATGACTTATATCAGTTTGCATGAAACAATACCGAGCACTATCGAAGCCAAACGCGAATTATATAAAAAGTTAACCTTACAATCATATCTGCGCGGTCTCCGAGACCCGCTAGGCTCGCGTATTCGGTGCATGCGACCTGATACTATAGAGAAGGCGCTAGAATTTGTTCATGACGAGATGAACACCTTATACCTGCAGCAACGGAACGAGCAGCTTCCTGATAGAAGGTTGCAGTCTACGTCTTCGTTTAACGTGCCTAAGTTTTCTTACAGCAACCCGGCACCCGTCGCGATTCCGCCCCCTAGGCCGTTCAATATTCCTCCGGCAAAGCCGATTAATTTGCCCGGTCCCTCACGACCTTTTACCATGCCGAATATGCCTGGTCAGTCTAGGCCATTCCATGCTCAACCACAGAGGCCAATGCCGATTTGGAAGCCCCAAACGCCTCATTTTAGTGGTCCTACTCGCACTCAACAAATGTTTGCGGCGCCTCCGCCAAATTATAGGGCTCAAAGCAACGTGTTTAGAATACCACATAGGAACCCCGGTTTCCAACCCAATAATAACGCACCCCAGCCTATGAGTGGTGTTAGTCATTACGTCGCGAAGACTATCCCTACTCGCACACCCCATGATTGGTCCAAATTCGGGAATCCACCCCCTTCTAATTACTTTAAGACCCGCGAATTAAACTTTAATGAGTCTTACGATCATCAGTACGGTCCCTATTACGACTACTATGACGAGACATACCAACAAGACTACTATGACTGTCCTGACTATGCTTATAGTACCTTATACGAGCAACAATCATATTATCCAGAATATGAACCCGCCTCTGTTGAAGAAGCTTATAATGAAAAGCCTTCACACGAGAGCGAGGATTTTCACGAGAGTTCGAAATCCGAAAAACCAAAATAGAAATAAATCTCCAAACCCAGCGACAATTGCCTTACATACAGATTGAACATCCACCTCTTAAATTACTCATAGACACAGGCGCGAATCAGTCTTTTATCTCACCCGAGGCTGTAGAAAGATTTTTCCCAGATATACCATGTAACTACGACCCTTTTGAAGTTACTAATATTCACGCGACGACCAGAAATGACTATTCTATTACGTTACCTTGTTTCCGTGAGTTCAACGAACAAAATGATATTACTTTATTTATATATAAATTTCACGATTACTTTGATGGATTAATTGGATACGATTTATTGGAAAAATTAGAGTCAAGTATTGATTTAAAAAATAAGGTCTTAGTTACACGGCAATCTCAAACACCTTTACGAATGTATGATTCACGTAATTGTAATTTATACGAGGATATAATACCGGCCAATTCATCTAAACTTATTCGAATCCCAGTTAACTTTCATAACGGTGACGTTTTAATATCTCAACAAATTATTTCTAATTGCCACATTAATGATTGCATAACGACTGTTACGAATAACCGCGGAATAGTCGAAGTTACAAACCCTACTAGACATGACATAGTGTTTTCAATGGATCGACCGGTCAGTGCAGAATTATTTAATACTCAGTGCACGCGCACCGAACAGTTAACAGATCGCGAGTCACAAGTTCTATCGCGTTTACGTACAGACCATTTGAATCCTGAAGAGCGAGCTAATTTAGAGTCACTTTGCGCTCAATACGCTGATGTCTTTTACATCGAAGGTGAACCTCTAACTTTCACAAATAAAATCAAGCACAGTATTCGAACAACTGACGAGATACCGGTATATACTAAAAGTTACCGCTATCCATTTATACATAGACAAGAGGTCCAAGAACAAATAACTAAAATGTTAGAACAGGGTATCATTCGACCTTCACAATCAGCTTGGAGTTCTCCCATATGGGTAGTCCCCAAGAAGGCCGATGCGTCTGGAAAAACCAAATGGCGCATAGTAATTGACTTTAGAAAAGTTAATGAAAAAACTATAGATGATAAATATCCTATACCAAACATAACTGATGTTTTGGACAAATTAGGTAACTGTCACTATTTTACCACTCTTGATCTGGCCAGTGGTTTCCATCAAGTAGAGATGAACCCTGAGGATATCCATAAAACAGCATTTAACGTGGAACATGGGCATTTTGAATTTTTACGTATGCCCATGGGACTTAAAAATTCCCCGTCCACTTTTCAACGGGTAATGGACAATGTTCTTAGAGACCTTCAAAACGTAGTGTGCTTAGTTTATTTGGACGATATTATCGTTTTTTCAGTCTCGTTACAAGAACACATAATTAATTTAGAAAAGGTTTTTAAAAGATTGAGAGAATCGAACTTCAAAATTCAAATGGACAAGTCTGAGTTCTTAAAACTCGAGACAGCGTACTTAGGACACATAATAAGTAAAGATGGGATTAAACCTAATCCAGATAAGATCATGGCCATTAAGAAATTCCCTTTACCAAGATCAGCCACTGAGATAAAGCGATTTTTAGGCTTTTTAGGATATTACAGAAAATTCATCCCTGACTTTGCTCGTATAACGAAACCTATGACACAATGTTTGAAAAAAGGCTCTAAAATAACACCCGACGACGTTAATTACATAAAATGCTTTGAGACTTGTAAGGAACTACTGACAAACGACCCTATCTTACAGTACCCTGACTTTGACAAAGATTTTATTCTAACAACTGACGCGTCTAACTATGCTATAGGCGCTATCTTGTCACAAGGTACCATAGGCAGCGATAAACCAATATCGTATGCGTCTAGAACTTTAAACTCTAGTGAAATTAATTATAGTACAATAGAAAAAGAACTTTTAGCTATTGTGTGGGCTACTAAGTATTTCCGACCCTATTTATTCGGTAGAAAATTCAAAGTAGTTACAGATCATAAGCCTCTACAATGGGTTATGAGTTTAAAAGAGCCCAATTCAAGATTAACACGATGGAAACTTAAATTGAGCGAATATAATTTCACTACAGTTTATAAGCAAGGCAAATTAAACACCAACGCCGATGCTTTATCGCGCATTGAAATTAATAACGAAGATACCAGTTCAGTTGTAGTTAATCCTTCAGAAAGACCACCATCTCCAGATCGTTCCACTACCGTCACAGCTCATACCAATGCTGAAAATCCTATCTTAGAAATTCCCATATCTGATGACCCCCTTAATAAATTCAATAGACAAATCTGCTTTGTAATTGTAGGTGACATAAAGAAACGACCGACAGTAACAAAACCATTTGACACACATACTAGGACAACGATTCAAATATCTGAGTCAAACCTCGAAGACGACGTTATTAGTGCAGTTAAGGAATTTGTCAACCCTAAAGTTCGAACAGGACTTATAATTCACCCACCGTTGGCCATGTACAAAATAATTCCCATAATACAGAGCACATTTAAAAGTTCAGCTATGAACTTAGTGCTAACTAAAACTGAATTAGAGAATGTTAAAGAATATTTACGCCAACAAGAAATCATACAGAAGTATCACGAAGGTAAAACTAACCATCGCGGTATTAATGAATGTTTTTTATCACTATCCGCTAAATATTACTGGCCAAAGATGAGGGAACATATTACAAAGTACATCAATGAATGTAATATATGTGGTCAAGCTAAATACGACCGAAACCCCATCAGACAAAGATTTTCTATAGTACCACCACCTACTAAGCCATTTGAGATAGTTCACATTGATCTTTTCACGGCCCAAAATGAGAAATATCTTACTTTGGTCGATGCCTTCTCGAAATATGCTCAAGCATATTATCTTAGAGATGGTACAGCCCTAAGTGTTGTCCAGGCTCTTCTTAAATTCTCCACGCACCATGGCGTCCCTTTAACTATAGTTACCGACCAAGGCCCAGAGTTCACCAACCAGTTATTCTCAGAGTTTACTAGACTTCACAAAATTCAACATCATAAGATTTTAGCCCATACTCCCAATGATAATGGCATTGTAGAGCGTTTCCATTCCACTATCTTAGAACATCTTAGGATATTAAAGCTTGAGAAACGTAGTGAACCTGTAGTTAATCTCATGCCTTATGCAGTGTTAGCCTATAATAGCTCCATCCATAGTTTTACTAAGTGCAGACCTCTCGACTTAATAACTGGCCACTTTGACCCACGTGACCCATTAGACATAGACTTGACTGGACATCTGTTACAACAATATTCACTAGACCATAAAAAACGAATGACTCAAGTATATGACTTAATAAATGAATCTTCCCTTCATCATAGGACTGAACTTATTGAAAATAGAAATAAAGATCGGGAACCTGAAAAGGAGTACGTACCCGATCAACAAGTATTTGTACGTAATCCCATGGCTAGCAGGCAAAAGTTGGCCCCACGCTATACAAAAGACACAGTCCTTGCAGATCTACCCATACATATTTATACCAAAAGAAAACGCGGTCCCGTAGCCAAATCTAGGCTAAAACGTAGTCCTAAAGATCCCACCTTGTTACAGGACACTTCTACTAACGACTCTGCTCCAACTGACGCGAGGACAAGACGTAACGATTGACAGCTTAGCCGACGGACCTGGACTTCTGCCCTTTAAATTAGGCCCTACTAAGATCGTAGCTCACTATCATTCCTTTATAAATTCTATTGATCTCCGTAATATCCATTCGCAAGTTGAATTAGTTAAATCTCAATTAATAGAAATTAGGCCTAAATTAAATAATAAAACTCAATACCTCTATGAACCGCATATTGAACACCTTAATAATAAACTTAATAAAATATCTGAACAATTACGTACGTTTGAGCCAAATCGTAGTAAGAGAGCCCTCATTGATGGTCTTGGATCAGTTATAAAGAGTATCTCTGGCAATTTAGATTATACAGACGCCATTAAATACAATAACGCCATCAAAATTCTACAAAATAATGAATTTAAATTAGAATCTGAATTTAACAAACATATTACAATTAATAAAGAATGGATTTCTCATAGTATGAAAACTTTAGACAAATTAGTAATCAATCAGAATAACATTAGTAGAATCTTGAACGTTATTATGGACAGCGATGCTCAGAAAGAAACTGATTTAATTAAGTATGCCCATCTGGCTCAACATCTTATTATATTGGGAGATAATATCGAAGATTTATCTCAGGAATTATTTGAGTTAGGTAATACCTTAGCATTTATTCGTGCATCGAGCACTCCTCATTCTATAGTTAGTTTAGATGAACTTAAGAATATGATAAGTAAAATTAAGATCTTATATTCAAATGATGAGATCTTAAATGTAGACTATAGAGATTTTTATGATATAATTAAATTAGGATTTTTCTATACAGATGAACACATAACTATAGTAATAAAATTGCCGATTGCCTATCCATTATCCTATGACCTATACAAACTATCATTAATCCCTAATAAAAATCATGAAATACTTATACCCACTTTACCCTATATAGCAATCTCTCAGAATGATCATATGTACATAGAGACAGAATGTCCGAAGATTAACTCATGGTTTCTCTGCCAAGCAACATCCAACTATAAAATCAGAAATGAACCTGACTGCATTCAACTCCTGATCACCAAGCAAGTACTTCACCGTTCCTGTAAGCTGACCCCTGTTACTATGACTAAAGAAGCCCTCGAGCAGCTGGATGATCGCCACTACACTATATCATTCCCGACACCGACTAAAGTCAAGACATCCTGTGGCCAAGAAAAATACCAGACTCTACAAGGAAGTTACTTAGCGGCCATCCCTTTCACATGCCAACTTAGTACTCCGGAATTCACCATAGTTAATACAGATGAACGCATCAAAGGTCACGCCATCAAGATTATGGAAATGCCTCAGTATGATGAGTCGAGGCACCAGGAGCATCCATCTGCGATCCTGAACTCAATCAATTTAGAAAACCTTCACGCAATCAACACCAAAGTATCCATGCAGGCCCCTGTACTATTGGACCAAGTTGCAGCGCAATCATTATACCATACTACGATACCTGTCTACGTCATTCTAATAAGTACAGTAGCACTCATCATCGTCGTAGCATATCGTCGACTACGAATAAAGCGTCTACGAAACAAAACCTTAGACAATGAAAGTAACACGGATTCACCTCAAATAATCTACGCCACTCCAGATGCAGTAAAGATGGACCCCAGCAAGATAAAAGTTGATCATGGAAACATCGCAGCAACCATCTCAAACAAGGTCACAAGATAGTTGCTGATCTTCGGGGGGAGGTGTTACGTGCCGTCACTATACCGATATCGCCAGTCAGCGTTTACTCCATTTGCGCAATGCCTACACGAGCGGACCATCACGAGGCGCCGACGCAGCACAACGTGCAACGCCGGACATCGATCGCCGTCACATTAAATTTCGTCACTTTTGTATCCAACATCGATCAATCGTCACCTAGTCTAGCTATAATTTCAATATTGTAATTTTATTAATTAAATCTTTTACTTTAAATTTTGTATTTTTTTGCATCCTCCGGCTGTGGCCTTCGTAATTCCTATATAAATATCTAAAATAAATAAATAAATAAATCTCATCAACAAACACAATTTTCTTTATCTATACCTGTGATCTATACTAATAATAATATTATAAAGCTGGAAAGGCTCGATGGCGCATTCAGTAGTTACCCTGTCCCATGCGCCAACAGTTGTGGGTTCGAACCCCACCCAGGACAAACAATTGTTTAATGAATACTTGTGTTTGTTATGTGTCTGGGTGTTAATATAGAATATTTAAGTATATATTTGTAATACCACTGTTGATTCTGATATCCGTAACACAAGTGCTTAAGCTACATACCTCGGAATCAGATCAATAGATGTGATGTAGTCAGATATACATTATTTTTGAGTTCCAGACCGACATGGGACAGTATTTAAGTTAGTAAATACTTACTTAATACCCATATTCATGCATTCAGCAGTAGCCATGCCGGTGATGCCCATCAGCATGTTGTTGGCCAGCTTGGCGACCTGGCCGGCGCCGACCTCGCCACAGTGGAACTGCTTGGCACCCATCGCCTTGAGCAGGGGGAGGGATCTGTCGAAGTCTTCCTTGCGACCGCCCGCCATGAAGGCTAAGGTGGCGTTCTGTGCTCCCATGACACCTGAAAGTTTTTTAATAATCATTAGTGTGTTAGTGAATAAGACGCGACTAATAAGCGAGAGTGAGTTTGGAAAGATACTGCAACAAAAGCTCGGAGGTGAGCGGAAATAGCCTAATGAACCTTAACATTCAGATATACAGTCCTGAATAATTTTGGTCACAGCGACTACAAATTTTGGGCCGATGCTTATTGGTAGGCCCATGAAACAGCATATTCAAATAATAGTTGTCAAGATACTAACTAGCTAAACTTCACGCCACTTCCCTAGTGGGGTAGGCAGAGAGAACCGAACGCCATAAGGCACGATCCTTACACACCTCACTCGCCTCTTCAACATTCATAATCCTTTTCATACAAGCTCTACGGTTTTTATGACTCCTAACATCACCTTCTGCTAATACACGACCAATCTGGTCGTGGTAGGTGAGCCTGGGCCTTCCGCGGCTCCTACATCCTTCCACTTTCGCATTGTATATCTGTTTAGTCAATCTTTCGTCATACATTCTTTCTACATGTCCGAAAAGTAGTTGTCAAGATGTGTAACGATAATCAATTTATATTATTAACCGACTTCAAAAAAAAAGGAGGAGGTTCTCAATTCTACTGAATTTTTTTTTTTTTTTTTTTTCTTGTATGTATGTTACTCGATATCTCTGAGAATTGTTAACCGATTTCCAAAATTTTTTTTTTAATCGAAAGGGTTTACTTCCGAGTTGGTCCCATTGCCACCAAATCAGGATCTGATGAAGGGATCCCAGGAAAATCGAGGGCAACCCTCAAACTTTATAGGCACGTACAATGTGTTTTAGACATTTTCTAAGATTGTTCAAGTATTTACGCATGCTACTTATCATCTTATGTTGGTGAGCTGATGATGGAAGGTACAAATCCTTAACGATTAGGAATTAGTTTATGATTCTTTAAATATTGATATCTTCGAGAATTGTAAGACGATTTTTAGAGTTCTTTTTTTTATTCAAAAGGGTATATCCTGGAGTTGGTCCTATTGGTACCACATCTGGATCTGATGAAGGAATCTTAGGCAAATCGAGGGAAACCCTCAAGTATTCTAGGCGCGTACAATCTATTTTAGTTATTTTCTAAAACAGTTCAAGTATTTACGTTGGTATTCATAATCTCATGTTGCTGAGCTGATGATGGAAGGTGTTACTCCTTAACGATTAGGAGTTCGTGGATAATTCTTACAATATTATAGGGCCATATTGAGTGTTATTCTCGAAATGCACAAGTTTAAGCGGTGCATTAAAAAAAATCTCATGCAAAAAGGTTACTATAAGGTTAAAGATTTTTTCAATGACAAAAACCGATGGTTTACAAATTATTAATCATTATTATTGAGTTCTAAAAATACTAAATGTATTTTTTTTTTGTATTAAATTCGCCTTTTTATGAAATTAATTATGACATAGCACAGTTATAATAATTCATTCATTGAATTTTAATTATATGACATTGTTTAAAAACCTTTGAGCGGTGTTTTATAGTTGGCTTGTTACAATTCATTTTTATTATTCTCTGACTAACCTGAGTAGTCATGCTCACTAAAAAGTTTCTGGGGTGGTGGCGCTATGTGGCGGGTCGTTACATTCCCTAACATATGGTTGAGTGAAGCGATGGCTGACACATACGTCATGCTTGGGAACAGGTGCCGCCCTTGGGGACTGGTCTGCTCTGGTCGGGTCAAGTTTTTGGTTGTAATTTATATATTTTTATTTTGATACTCTACGACAGGCCCACACTAAAACGTGGTTCAAAGTTAATTATGATTCATACACCTTGTATAAATTGTATTGAAAAGAGTAACTACCGAGTTTCTTGCCGGATTCTTCTCGGTAGATACAACATTCCGAACCGGTGGTAGAATCATATAGCTGTGGCTTTACCTGTATTTGACGATTTATAAGTGTTTCCTTGAAACCTATATAAATAAAGAATATTTTGACTTTGACTTTGACTTTGAAATAGTCTCAATTTCACCAAGTCTTGGTCTAGTGATGGGATTCCATGAAAACGAGGGCCACTCTTAAATTTTAACGACATGTTAGGTGTTTTATTTATTTTTCTAAAACGAGTCCAGTATTTGTGTCTCGTACTCATCATGTTATGTTGCTTAGCTGATGATGAAAGGTATAACTCTTTGAAGATTAGTAGTTTTAAGTAATTCTTTAAACATTAAAGGCTCGTTATACCTTTTCGTCTTTAGTCTCATAAGACCGGCACTGTCTCATTAAAGCAGCTCGTTTTGATTTGGTCTACCTACCTATTAATAAATTTCACTAAAAAGTAACAAATAAGTTAAATTTTAACAAAAATAAAAACCAACTTCAAAAAACCCCGCAAAAAATGTTTATAAAAAAACACAAGTAAAAACTGCTTTGATAGCTATTTAAATGTCTAAACACTAAAAGTATAAAATAAATTCTTTCGACTGCTTCGATGAAAGTATTAATCTTTAACACGTATTTAAATATTTACAATAATCAGTTAGTTTTGGAGTCGGTGCCAGCCAAACTAAAAAAAAAGTAGACACTTAATAACAAATTACCTTACTAATAACAATATGAAACAAATTAGTTAAAATATGAGTATATTAACTTACTATTGATTTTGTATTTTGACAAGCTCGATGGCGCATTCGGTAGTGACCCTGCCCCATGCGCCAAGAGTTGTGGGTTCGATCCCCACACAGGACAAATATTCGTGTGATGAATACTTGTGTTTGTTTTGTGTCTGGGTGTTAATATCCAATATTTAAGTATATATTTGTAATGCCACTGTTGTTTCTGATATCCGTAACACAAGTGCTTAAGCTACTTACCTCGGAGTCAGATCAATGTATGTGATGTAGTCTGTATATTCAAAACCTATTTTACCACCCTTCACCAAGAAACAAATAATTGCAAATTCCGAAATGATTATATAATTACGCGGGCTGGCACCGACTCCAAAACTAACTGATTATTGTGAATATTTAAATACGTGTTAAAGATTAATACTTTCATCGAAGCAGTCGAAAGAATTTATTTTATACTTTTTAGTGTTTAGACATTTAAATAGCTATCAAAGCAGTTTTTACTTGTGTTTTTTTATAAACATTTTTTGCGGGGTTTTTTGAAGTCGGTTTTTATTTTTTTGGTCTATGTACATTTTAGGATCTGATGGTTCTGTCAATGTAATGCAACGCAACTCAATATGAAACTAACTACTTTAAGATAGAAAGCGCAGTTTATCGTTCTATTCCGGGAATAGTAAATAGTTCTCCAGAGATGAGCGAAAATCTTTTAGAATTAAACTAAGTCTATACAAAGCTTCAGACTAAATCTGTCTAGATATAAATGTTCCAATGGAATAATAAAGTGTTTTTGACTATATGTTTAGATAAACAAACAGCAATGCGTAAAACATTCCCACTAGTACACACATTTCCTCTCTTACATCATTTAGTAGTTTGCAACTCTTGCGTTTATATGAACTGCGCAAATGATAAAACTATTTTCTAGACATGCCATTCGACTTGTGTCAATATTTATTTTCCTTCTATATGTTATATCATGACATCACAAATCTTTGATAACAGCTTGTCCTGTAAACAGTGTTTTAACGTCTTGACATGGAGACTTGATAATGATAAGATTATTTTGTTTTTTATTTGCTTATCATCTTAATGTTGCTAAGTCCCATAAAGCAATTGCTATCTAAAAAATCCTATCACTGAAAACTTTCAACATTGAATTACATATGTTAATTAAAGTGTTTTTAAATGACTTTTAGAATCCAATGTAATTTAGTTCAAAGTATTACAAATTCTATGTACTTATGTAGAATTGTCGACGTAGAAAGTTGTATGTGACATATTTCGCGCATTAAATAAATATTCATAATTATACAGGTCTTGGTAGTAGAATTCATAATTCACTACTAAGTAAAAAGTTGCATTGATCGAAAGCCTCTCGGGAAAATTTTTTCACAAATATATTGATTAACAGTCACACTTAAAATTTAACTATTGAATCTTACAAGTTCAAACATTAGGTAATGTTTTCTATCATCCAGATCTCTGAGTAGGCAGTAGCAGTTGCCTAGCCTCAGAAGAGTTTGGAGGTATCATTTGAGTCATAGAACCGAAAAATAACACAAAGTGGATTGTATTTGCCTAGTAAAAATCTGACATAAGGCTTTTTATTTAAATTGTGATAATTTTTGGCCAGCACAATATATATCTAACACAGCTGATAAATTTGATCCACATATTCCCTCCACAACCACCAAATCTCATTCGTCCCGCATTACCTCTTATCACAGTAACTTGACAAGCTAAACTACCAGAAGAAGATCCGAAATAAAGCATACCTCCAGATACTGGAGCATCGATGAAGCCAAGTCCCTTTTCAGTGGCGACGGGGAATACTTGCTTAGGGACATTGGGGTCTACTGTGCTGGAGTCGATGAGGAGCGAGCCCTTTGGCACCTGCAAACGAGAATATACATTCGTGTATATTAAGGTAAGTAAAGAGTTAACTCAGAAAGGTCAACATTTTCAGTTTTTGCTTCTTTTTAACATACATTGTCAAAACTGAATAATAAAGTATGGCTTAAATGAACGATATGACTGTGCCAGCAAAGAGCTGCTTACTTTTAAGTTACCACAAACATTTTAGTATATCGTCACCAAGAACATATAATAGGTTTGAAGCAGAAAATTTTAATGTTAAAAGCAAGTAAGGCCCTGTAATGCAAGTTAAAATTGACATCTAGGTATGATTTGAGCTGTATCATGCTAGTCTGGCACTTAAATTCCCTTAACCCAAGGGGTATGGGTTCAATGTCAGAGCTGGATCGGCAGCTGATACTTCTTAATAAAATAGACGTTTATCCTGGTTTTCAAAGTAACTTGTACTTTGATGAATTATTCACTGCTTATTACTTACTTCAAAATCGGTTTGATTCATTTCTGATATTAGTTAATTTATAATGTAAAGAGGAATCTCTTTACTTACGTGTGCAACAACACCATCTTTGCCGAGGTACGCGTCCAGAACGACTTTGTTGCTGGGCAGGATGGAAACGACAACATCAGCTCCGTCTACGGCTTTTGCGATGGAGTCGGCACCAGTCACTCCATTCTTGGCCGCGGAGGTCAAAGCCTCCTTGGAAGGGTCGAAGCCGCGGACTTGGAATCCCTGGAAACAGTAGATAAATAAATAAGAATGATGTTAGTAACGGACCTGATCTAGTAAAGAGCCCTTTTTTAAAGAGCTATAAATATGCAGGCAGATTTCATCATAATCATCAACCTATACTTGTCCACTGCTGAATATACAAATAATATACTTAAGTACATACATAGGTACATACATAGGAGAACTCAATCCTGCAGAATACCTAAGTATGTTTATACGTTACTTAATATCATAGTACAAACTAGATATACATAAACAATAGATGAACTTTCTCCAACCAAAACATTTATTCGTCTATTCTAGACGATAGACCAATAGCTGAAATTTAATAGTCTTGAGAAATTGTTTCCTATTGATTCCTATCATGAAAATATAATTCAAATTGTCCTAGACTACACAGTAACCACAGAATGTAAGAAAATTACTTAGTAACAAAATCAATATGCGTAACAAAATACTTGTATCCAATGTCTAGCTTCCTCGTTGCTTTGTGGGAAGAAATGCAACCGGTTTCATAAGGAATTGCTTCATGCATACATATTGCAGCATCTACTCGGAGTAAGTAATTCCTGTTGTATCTTAGCGAAAACTTTAATTTAATCTCAAGACCGAAGTTTTAAGAGCAAGAAATAGTGTATGGATTATTTTCATCGCGTAATATCGCTGACAGTACATTTAATTTTTACTCATATTAAGACCCATAGATACAAAAATCTACTAGATTTTATTACTTGAATATGTTAGAACAGAATTAAAAAAATAACGGTCTATATTTACCCTCACATCATATTAAATAATACTTATAAAATATAATGTCGCATTTTACGATTATGTCCGATAAATAGAAGCGGAATGTACTCAATTTACAAGATTGAAAACTAAACAATCAACAAAGATGTAAAAGTAACAGCGTGGCAACATAAAACGGCCCTGAAATTTTTCTCCCCAAATTTCTCGTCCAATTTTTTGAGGTTCAGATCGAACCGAATTAATGTGTTCACTCCGGGCCCAACCTTAAATGTTTCAGGCAAAAAGCATCCATCTGCATAATTTAGCATAATCTTTAAATGAATTGAAAGGATTTTAATTTTAAATTCGCCGTAAATGTAAGTTTGAACAGTGTGATCGAATCTTCTTTTAATATTCACCTTATTTGAATAAGTGTTCATTTAAGAAGCTATATATATATACAATATTAATTATATTGAACAGAGAAACCATTTAAAGTTATCGAGCACTCTAGATACTAACATCAAAATGTCATGTTTAATTCGAATAGGTACTGCCTTAATCTTTAAAATTCGTTTACATGAATCATGGTCTAGTAAAAATGATGGACACCGCGTTGTCATACTACAGCGTTAAGCCACATTTATGCATGAGTGATTGAGATTCTTATGAATATAAGTTAACGGGAATCTATCATTTGGAGCGCTTATGTCAATGTGTGACGTAAGTTTCGGGTCAACTTGGAGTACCTGTGGAACTTCAATGTCTAGTTAGTGCGGAGTCCTTCTTTTTTCTTGTGCGTAATATTAATATAGGTTTTTGTATCCCGTGGAAATAGTATATTTACTGGAAAAAAAAATCAATCCTTTCGAGAAAATGTGGAAAGGACTTTCTGATACCATCCAGAAAAAAAATCTGAGGAATAAATTAATAAAATAATTACTTTAAATGGGTTTCCGAAGTTATGCAAACAAAATTACAGACAAAAGCTAATATTAAATATATATGTATTCAAAGCATTCTATATAATTGAAGTTCTATCGAGAGTTAAGAAAAGCGTTTTGTCTATAATACCACTTTTATTTACTTTTTCTTAGACAACGGAGTGAGTTTGAATGTAATTATTAGCAAGTAATTACAAGATCAAGCTTAGTACGGCCGCAGTGTTTACTTCTGACTTTGAAAGTACTTAAAACTTGTGCTCTACATACGGAGGTTACAAGGGCACATACTTAACAATTGTTTGTATATTTGCTTTATTTTGAATTTACTTGAGTGCAAATTGATTTACCACAAAAATACGTCTGGTACTACTACAGCTACAGCTGAACTTCTCTACAGCGTGAATCCACGTTTATGCAGGTGTGAATGAGATTCTTATGGATACCAGATATTAAAAATCTGTCATTTGGAGAGCTTAAGCCAATATGTGACGTAAGATGGCGCCACATGGCGCGGAGTCCTCCTTTTTGTACTAATCCGTGGGCAGGGTACTGTAAATTTTTCCACCTTGTATAATTTAAATAAATTAAAACGAAAAAGAAAGTAAAGTTTAGTTTTAACTACATCTACCAAAATATTACATTGTTGTCGCCTTTAGATGTACATATTTTTTTATATTCAATTGCATAAAATATCAATAATTCATCTTCAATATACCGTTTTAAACACCCCGACAATATTCCTATGTACGAGTAGATATGATCATATCTAGCAACAAATGCAAATGAAATTCATAAATCTTCCGTTATAAAAATACAATATATATTATTTCAGGAACTCGTGTTGTTTGTTACATATAACTATGACGTAAGCAATATATCCCGCCCATTCTCCATTAACACGCAGACGACGTATATATTATTTTCGTAGCGATTCGATTCAGTATAAAAATATAACTAAGAAAACAGAGAATCTCGACTGAAGACTGAATACTGGAACGATTTGCCGCTAACGTTTTACTGCTAAGCTACAGAATGACAAACAATTTGCATCCAATCCCCTTGGATGGTATTTCGTAAATGCACAGAAGCTCTTACTTGAATAAAATATTTTTGTAATATTTTCGAACAATGTCGGTTGCAACAAACTCATACACTATTGGCACGGTAATAGTATCTATGATTACCGTGCTATTGGACTTGTTAAAAAGTGTTTGATAGGTACTGGGCTCGATTTCAAGTGAATATGTAATTACTAACTAAGTAATTAAACTTCACGCCACTTCCCTAGCGGGGTAGGCAGAGAGAACAACTACATTCATACCTATATTTTGTATAAAATACAAATATAAAATAAAATAAAAACCCTTTTTATTTCTGTTCGTTCTTCAATTATTAATTTAAATACGGTAAGTATATCGAAAGATAACAAATCAACACAATATCTTCAAATCAATCAAACTGTCTCTTTAAATCAGATTCTAAATCTGTGACGAAAACCATTTTTAATCCAATATGTGCCTTGGTGTCTCAAATTTAAGGTACAAAAAGCTACATCAATAGCTGCCTGATAACATTTGTCCTTCGTATTATCGTTCGAGCCCCTGTGTATGTGCGAGTAGGCATGGTGTAGGTCAATGTCGGTCGCTGCGCGGGCGCCGGTTGCGTAACACGGACACGCCTATAAATACGAAATTAGCACGACGCATGCGTTTGAATCTGATATTGGCTATAGATACGTTGAGGTTAGGAGAAAACGTTGTATTTTGAGCCGGTCAACGTTCTGTTTGCGAGGAACACATTGGTTCATTCTTTGCGGGTCAGACCAACATGGGACTAAATAAAAATTAAATTAATTTTGTTTCTAAATTGCTATCCCGGAAACCTTCTTACCGCTTCGTTTTCGGAAAAAAATGGCATCAAAAAACATTAAAATTGGTCGAGCCTTTTCCGAAGAGTTCGACCACAAACACTATACCTATAGAAATAGAAATATCTTTATGTAGGCTCCACAAAAGCATTTATGAAATAGTCACAATAATACAAAAAAATGGATAGGGTATATATTATACAAATTCATTGCGATTATATCACATGGCTTCCAATGTACCTATTTAACTTATTTTCCTGTTTTCTGGACTAAGAAAGGAACCATGGCTAAAATGGTTCTTGAAATTAGGTATTTTTGTTAATTTATGGGAAGGTTTGTACAAAACATAAGTGTTAAATGTTAAACACACTTTATTTAGCAATTGTAATTAGGGAGAGTGCAATGTCTGAAATCATGCGCAATGCGCATGTTCAAAATTACGTCGCTTTTATGTTAGTTTAACAATAGAGACATTTTCGAAGACGGCAAACAACAGGCATACGGTTTCAATTAATAAAAATATCATTGCATACATCTCATCGCGCTCATAATCCCTGAAGGGGTAGGCAGAGTCAAAGGGGCAGCTAGCACCATTAACCACATTTAGCCAAATTAAACTCGGCTGGGTTAGATCATTGATCCCATTCTAGAGAAGTTATATTATGACAATCACAATCTCCGAAGTTACCACAAACATCTAGGCCCAAGACACAACTATTTAAACAACAACTAACCAGGATCGAACCCACACACCTTGCATTCAGCGCAAAGTCTGAACATTACAGCAACGGTGTTGTCTAAGACCGTAATGAGAAGCTGATTCTCCTCATTTCTTGCCCACCAATCAATGTTTAGAACGCAGCAAGAGTTACTTAACTTTAGTTAGTTGGTCGTATATTATCCGCACTTAGAACTATAAATGGATAATTGTACGTGATTGCGATGACTTAGGTTACTTATAGTTATAATAATAATAAATTATCAGACGACCACACATACATTGATCTGACTCCGAGACTTACCTCGGATTTTTAATCAGCAGTGGTATTACAAAAATGTTGGACATTAACACCTAGAAACCGACCAAACACAAGTACGTATTCATCACACGAATGTTTGTCCTAGGTTGGAGTCGAACCCACTACTCTTGGCGCATAGGCAGGGTCACTACCAAATGCGCCATCAAGCCAAATAAAATATAAATTTCATCTAAATTGGTCTAATTCCTGAGAAAGTTACTTTTAAAAGAAAAAGCTTAAGAAATTGTTCTTCGCGTCTAGGACTCAGCCTACCCCTTAAAAAATTGCTGGCGTGATGCTATGTATGTACTTAATCTTATTAACACAGAGAGCGTAAGTCCCTTAATCTTTAACCTAAATAAAACTAAACATTTTGATTAAACGTTGCCCAAAACAGTGTAACATAATTATTACCTTGAGCGTATCTGCAAGTGACGTGAAGCTGAGCAGATACGGACCGGGCCTTAGTAAGATCGTGGGTACGCAGTCCGCACGACTGCATACAAATTGGATGGGTACTCGGCGAAATGTTTAATAGTAAATTAGAGATTCGCTCGTAAGACGTGAATGTTTATAATTAAATTAGCTGTGACTGCGGTTTACACGCGTTTATGGTTAATGTGTCGTAAAGAGATGTTGCCTGTAGCCTTCCTCGATAAATGGATTATTCAACACAAATATATTTTTTCAATTCGGACTTGTAGCTCCTGAGATTAGCGCGATCAATCAATCGAATTGAAATTCAAAATCTCTTCATTTATATAGTCATTAAAAAAGCACTTCTTAATAGTTAATACAGACAGAAAAGTAAATATTACCAGTAGACTTTATCGAGAAATTAGATTGTTACTCTTAAGACAAACTCGTCAGCTTTATATATTAGTATAAATGAGTCATCCAGTTTAATGATATGGTAGCGTCTCATACCCGAGGGGTTCGGGTTCAGAACCAGGAACCTCTATTTGAACCTTTTTAGGAAAACATGCTATAAAACCTGACATTCAGTTTGAAACTACTCACCAATGAGGAGGGTGACAAAACCGTACGTCACAGTTACGCCATCTATCTGTGTTTTAATTCAAAAAACCCTCATTCGGGTGTCATCTTAACAGTGTATTTATTTAATCTATACAAGAACGAATATATTGTGCTACTTCCGTTGACGACTGTACCTATAAGTTTTTGACATTCAAACTAACTAACTAAACTTCACGCCACTTCCCTAGCGGGGTAGGCAGAGAGAACCTACAACTACATGTTTATACCTCGTTAATTGATACATTAATATAAGCGACAAAATGGTAGTGCGGACGACATGTATGACGTCATATACCTGGTAGCCGCTTTCCCAGTCGGTCGCAAAATGGACCTGACGATGTACACTCTATTACGCCAATGTTAGTTTTTGAAATTGGTTACCTAGGTAGTCTGTAAGCACTAAACGAAGCATCGCGTCGGCTTTCAACTTCATTACGTTATAAATACATTATACAGGTTGTTAAGTTATTTCTCTTAGATTCAAGTTACCACTTAGATACCAATTGAGTCCGTCAGTGTGGTTAGAATCACCGGACAGTTTCTATGTATTTATCATTTTCTTACAAGCTCACCTATTCTTTATCTCCAAATTGTGCATATGTACTTGTTCTTCGAATATTAGACAACATATATACATACATAACACCACGCCTATAATCCCCAAAGGGGTAGGCAGAGTTAAAGGGGCAGAAGCCTTTACCACATTCAGCTAAAAATAAAACTAGGTTGGGTTAGATGGAAAATCGTGAAAAAGTAGACTACACAATCACATACCCATTAGTCGCCTTTTACGACATGCAAGGCAAGAAACATTAATAGGCAAGAAACACAGTACATTATTTTTAAGTCCTAGACCAACATGGGACATGTAATAGCCAATAGGTAGATATACTATTAAATTTTAACAAAAATAAAAACCGACTTCAAAAAACCCCGCAAAAAATGTTTATAAAAAAACACAAGTAAAAACTGCCTTAATAGCTATTTAAATGTCCAAACACTAAAAAGTATAAAATAAATTCTATCGACTGCTTCGATGAAAGTATTAATCTTTAACACGTATTTAAATATTTACAATAATCAGTTAGTTTTGGAGTCGGTGCCAATAGCTAAAATACAACCGAACGTTTTCATCAGACGAACATTGTCCCCTATCAGGATTCGAAACAGTTGCCTATGGTTTCTTGAACAGGGTCTTTAATGACCAATCAGAACATTGTTAATATGAATCACAAAAATTTGCAAAATTTTTATAATTTAATTTACCTGGTTCAATTTATCAATGTTCATGCGCACATTAAATAATAAAATGCTTTTTCATCTTTGTAGTAATTAATATGTAAGACTAGTTGACCCGGCGAACTCTGTTCCGCCTTAGAGGCAATAAACAATAAACAGAGTTTAGATGTTATTAAGTAATTTATTTTATTAGGAAATAAAAATTAAAAAAATAATTTAGGGATAAAAAGTATCCTATGTTAGACTCCTGGTTCTAAGCTACCTCTCCACACATTTTCAGCTAAATCGGTTCAGCCGTTCTTGAGATATAAATAGTGTAACTAACACGACTTTCTTTTATATATATAGATAGGTAAGTTAAATCTTACTGCCTACCTGATACTACTTAAATCATATAAATCATGTTAAATAGGGTAATCATTGATGCTATGACAAATTCAGGCAACTAATTGCTCATTATAGAAGCGTCGTTAATATTCCAATTAATACAAATGTAATCAACAATGCCTATTAATATTTCGATTGATCTACTGTACATACAACTTTAGTTGATGGCCAATTTCCAATTCTAGATAGCTAACTATGTATTTGACGGGTTTAACTATTAATGGTTGGTTGTCTGGTTTATTTTAGGTACACTTAAAATTGTTATCTCCCACAGTCATTGACGATTTGAGGACTCAAAATGTTTAATTTATATGTAGATTTTGCCACTGAAAAGAGTAACTACTAAGTTTCTTGCCCGCTTCTTGGTAGAATCACCATTAAGAAACGGTGGTAAATTAACATTGCTTTAAGTTAATTAATAATTTTTTGAGTTTGAGAGATTTATACGTTTTTGAGGCCTACAGAAACAAAGACATTTGAATTTTATTTTTAATTTGACTTAAAGCTATTAAGATAATAGCAGGTGATGACGTATGTGTGAAGCCAAGACTGACTAATTATATGTTATAATGAAATTTAAATTCAAGTACCTACGAATCAAAAATAAATGTCATCTGACTAACTAAATAATGTAAATTTGTTCGTGTTTACCTTGCTGATCTACTGCCCATAACTCTTGATAATGTCAAACCCGACGATAGATCCGGGATTGTTCCGGGAACGTGTTAATATAATTGTTATTTTAAATAGTCACTTTATGTATCCATATAGATCCGACATCTTGTAACGGCTGAAATCTACATATAAAATTTGTGAAAAATAATGAACAATGGGTATGTAAGTTTTTTTCATCAACGTGTTTTATACAGAAATTTATACTCATTTTGTAGGCTCGATTGAACCCAACAGATGTTTATAAAATTGCCATTTAGTTTATATATAAAACGCAGACAATACATGTTTTTAATTTTAATTACAAAGCTCTTAAACTGTAACCCATCGAAACTTATAGGAAAAATATTTTCAATAACAAGCAACAATGAAGAATTTAAATGTTGACAAACCGGTATATCTACTGAACATATAATTAGCATAGAATAGCCATACTTTAGTAAAGACGTATTGCGTTATCATAATCCTCATAATAATATTAAAAACAAATCACGAGTGTGTGTCTACAGCGGAAGCGCATACGCAATGTTTAATAAAAGTTACTGTGAATACAATTTCGATTAAACTCGATTCATATGACTTTAGGACACTATAGAACTTTAATTCTGGAATTCGTAATTTATAACAAGATATATGTCCTCAATCCTACATCACAAACTGAAACATGTTTTTGTGATAAACATACCCGGCCTACTCTCTGAATAGGAATATCACAAACTAGCTTACTCTCTTACTAGATATATCACAGACCTGACCAGCTGTGAACAATGTATATCACAAATTGGTCTACCTTTTTACTCCATATATCACAAAATAGCCTACCTTTTTGACTAGATTGGCGGCCATGAACCCGCCCATATTGCCGAGGCCCAGGAAGGCGACATTCTTGTCGGCGGCGGAGCTATAGGCCCGCTTGGAACACGCGAGGAGACAGCTTCGGGCGGCCATGTTGCACGTTCACACTCGGCGCGCGCGCACGTTGACTGACCGGGCTAGGCTAGACGCGTTGTGTGCCACGTATGATGGGCGCAGTGTGAGTGGTAAGTGGCCAGTAACTCGTTTTACTATTATGATATTTTTTTTTGTTTTGTGAGGACTAGACCAACTTTGTATTAAATCATCGAATAGCAGGAGAATGGAGGGTTTATGAACAAAATATATTAGATATGTACTTTTGTTTAAGAACGATACCAATATTCATTTGAGGACTATTCACAATTAACGGAACATTTCGCAAGTAACGTGGTTGTTAATAAAATTTTATACTTAAATATTTATTATCTTTATGAAGTGATTTTTTTTTTATATGCATACTTTTATTAACATTCATAATCACAAAAAAATATTGACAGTTAAATCCAAACATAAATTCGCGAATTCATTATTTTCAATCCTTATTACCTACCTAAGATTATATCTCACATCTGTTTTTTCGTAGATGGCTTTCAACAGATGTGCTCAATGATAAACTTCATGTTACTGACTTATCGACTATATTGTGGCACTATTACGTTATCACTGGTTATCTCACATATAGTAATATGTGTTTTAACCATTGATTAAATACCAGTTTAAGCATTACCTATATGCTATAGTAAAAATCCAATGGACGAACTCCACTGGCTCGTGTAATCCCATCTGTTTTTAGTTGCTAAGTAAAATCTACGGTATATAACAGTTTTATTACCAAATGTATTAAGTCAAATCTTATTAGAATGATAAGTCATCATATCATATCATAACATCACGCCCGTAATCCCCGAAGGGGTAGGCAGAGTCGAACGGGCAGCAGTCCCCTATAACCATAATCAGCCAAAAATAAAACTGGGCTGGGTTAGATAAGAATAATAAGTATCCTAAAGATAAGTAAATATTTTTTCTGTATACTTTGTAAAAAGTAACATGTTGGCAAAAAGATGTAAGCACAATTCATTTTTTAGTTAACTGAAGGTCAAATAAACATCTGTGTGATGAAATTATCCTTTCTGTAGTGGTAGTAGTGTGAATAACATCACGCCCATAATCGCAAGCATACGTAGGCAGAGTCAAAGGGGCAGCAGGCTCATCCATCCACATTCAGCCCAATATAAAACTGGGCTTGGTTAGTTCGAAAATCGTGAAAAAGTAGTGACAAGTGGCTAGCTTGCTTCCTACACAATCACACACCCAAAACCCGATATACCATTAGTCGCCTTTTACGACATGCTAGGCAAGAAACACAGTTGGCACATTCTTTTTAAGTCCCAGACCAACATGGGACAATGTTTTTTTTTATTATTTCTACACTAACACCTACTTCCAATTGTACATTTATCCATATCAATAGTAACGTAGGACGAGTTGACGAATGCAATTTTAATTAATTTTGATTTTCTCAACTCGTCCCGAATGGGCCGTAGGCCTGTTGATCCGAGTTGGTGAATTACTCGAAATTATCACTTGCACTCAAGTCATGGGAGTTAACAAACATATTTAAACGTGTCTATCCATAATACAATAATACCGAAGTACATATACGCTTTGTTTAGAACCTTTAACATAATCATGTTTCATACTTTTATGCCCCAGCCGGTAAAACTGCATTATTCACTTCTCAGGCTCTGCCTTACGAAATACCTGAAAAAATATGATTATATCAGAATAACGTTGCTACCTGTATGCTATAAATGTGAGCATGGGGTTAAAAAGATAACATGTATTACGAAATACCTACAAGATCGAGTTTGCATCAGTACATCATTGATACCTAGCTATTTATATTATATTTGTTTTATATTATATCACTACATATTATAAAACAAAGACCTGCGCCCCGTCTGTCTGTCTTTCGTTCGCGATAACTACTGCATATTATAACTACTGCACGGACTTTCATGCGGTTTTATACCAATAGATAGAGTGATTCTTGAGGAAGGTTTAGTTATATAATTTGTTAAGTTTTTGTATACATTGGCTAAAATATAATGATATTTATTCAAGGTGTTGGAAAAATTAAACCACCACGCGGGCGAATCCACAAGCATAAGCCAGTTAAATATATATGCTACAACCAGCTACAACTAATGTATGTAATATGCATTTGAGCAAGCGGTGCAATACTAGCACAAGGATACTACCTCACATTCGAGGGATGCAGGTTCGGAACCCTGGAAAGCTCGTAAATCAAGATGATCTTAGAGATATATACTTATATATAACTGAGAGCACCGAAGTCCCAAGCTCTGAGGATTCGCAGCGTCGCCGATGGGGGACCAAAGGTGCTTATAGCGGTCGTTCCTTTCGTAGCTGGCAATGCGAGTCTTTTACAAATCTTCAGAATGTCGGCAACGTGTAGAACGTGTTGCAAGCGCATATAGGCGACGGTGACCGCTCGCCATCAGGCCAGCCGTAAGCTTGTTGCCACCTTTGTATGAGTGAAAATATTTGTTCTGGAAAGTCATCACCTAGACTTTCCAAAACAAATATTTTCACTCATACGATATCGATACATATGCAAACATATATATTATCATCACGCCTACAATCACCGAAGTGTAGGCAGAGCCCAAGGAGCACAAACTCATTAAACCACATTTAAACTAAATAAATAATAAATTCCCTAGTTCCAAACTAAGCTTATAAGCTTCTGCTATGGATACTAGGTGAACGGATAGACATACTGAAATACGTTTATAAAAATCCGTAAATCGAGTACGAATGTCAATGTTCATCACACCTAACATTTGCCCCTAGCGGAATTCGAACCCGCAGCAATCTGTTTCGCGGCTTGGGTCTCTGACCACTCGAGCAACGGGCCTGTCAATTAGGTTTATATCAGTTACAGTTAACTAAGACCTAAATTTATCTTAAGTCTGGTTAAAAAAATAAAAAACAAGCTGTATGTAGATAACTTAATTAATGATCACGGACTAGTAAAAAAAGAAGGACTCGACGCTGTCATAATATAGTGAGTGAGATACTTATGGCTACCAAGTATCGCATTTGTCATTTGGAGCGCTTATTATGTCAATGTATGACGTAAGTTTCGTGTCAAGTTGGAGCACCTGAGGAGCTTCAATGTCTAGTTAGTGGCGCGGAGTCCTTCTTTTTTTACCAGTCCGCGTTTATGATACCTCCCCATTATATGAAGATTATTACATAACTACTCATAATGCGATATGTCGTGATAAAATTGATCCGTCAGAACATTCATAACGTTATCTATTTGACATGACTGAACGAAAACAATTAAGCTATCATACATTATCAGTTTAATAAAAAAATAATCTCGCTTCGAAATCAAATTTTGTAGTGATTTGTGATATTTTTGCTTCGATCGACTGCTTTTTTTAAATGTTTCTTCAATAATATGTTTTTTTTTACTTTCTTGTGTCGTCACATTTTCGTGAAGGCTTAAATCTAACTACTTCAATGAAATCAAAATTCAAGCATGTCCCAAACATACCTAAATATAATATGAATCGACTCTATAGATACACCTATATTTATTCTATTCAGTGTACTAAATTTAAAAAAAAATACTTCGAACCCTCTTGCAAGCATAACCAACAGAATATTATATGTATAACAATAACCATTAATCACTACACCCATTTTCTTTTCATACAGCTGCGCGAACTATCTGCTAATACAATATTTGTCTCATTTAAACCCGTGGCAACAAACGAGAGACCTTGAGTCGAATCTTCTTTAAATACACGCCTCTTTATAATCGCAGACGTCGTATCATAGCAAATACGAAACAGTACGAGTCAGGTAAGTGTGTGGTAGTTTCACGAGTATTTTAGGTATAGTTACATTATACCTAGTTAGTTAATTTTTAGCTGAAGCTGCTCCAGCACGTAATGTGCTGGAGCTAAACTGCTAGACACAGCTGGATTGCCTGATCCAGCATTGCAATCTCCGCCAGAGATTGCAAACCAGCAGCATGGAAACGCACAGCTAAAATTGTGCTGGACACCGCTGAACTGCTAAATCCAGGATTGCAATCGCTATTCCACACAATCGTTCAAATGTCTTGCAAACTTAATAGATAGACAAAATTATTGTAACATTCAAGTATTTGTTGAAGATTTGTCGTCATCAATATTAGGTAGGTACAACTTTAAAAATAAGAAGGTATCTATAACTTTCCAAGAGTATAAGTAACAATCCATACATACACATTCAGCTATTATGTACTTTGAATAAATATAATAATTGAATAATAAATAGTACATAATATAAGTATTCTTTTTTTTCTCTGAATAGACCCACGAGGGTCTATTCAGAGTAAAGAATACTTATGGGTACGAACCCATCATCATTTCAAAGGCCCGCGCTGATATGTGTTATAATAAAAGCATAAAGGTAAGATAACACGCTAGGGATTGGCCCATATTTATCCTTGTTTATCTCAGGTCCCTATATCAGATTTTGACTTGCAAATGAACCCGGTGTAAAAGGCACAATGGATCGGGCTGTTGTAAGGCGCTATTATTATAAGCCCTGTGCGGTAATTGTAGCATTAATCAAGCGATAAACATAAGGTGAGTTAGGGTTTTCTGCTTGTGACTGGAGTGGTTACCTTAATTAGTGGATACTTACTCCCTGTAGGAAAACAATAAATAAGTGTATAGGCCCTCAGAAATGAAATCAGTCGGCTGTTGAAAAACACCCATCCGTTTCATAAAGGTATTATTAAGTTAGGACTTAGTAGGTTAGGTTAGGACATGAAAAACTACCCCCCCGCCGGGGTCCTCGGTTTGTCGTACCGGGGGGGCTTAGTAGGCCCTGACATGGCAGGGCTGAAGCGAAGAAGGACCCCGAGGTGAGCCGCAACTGCACGACTTGCTACCGGGCAGTTGCGGCGGTCCGGCTGTAGACCCACTGCGGCCGGACCAGGGTTGCCGAGGAAGAGGAGGAGCTGAGTGTTGTCGTTGCTCGCCTCCCTATCCTCGGCAACCCGACAGGGGCGCGCTGGGTCGCGTCGTGGTGGGTCGCAGAGGGATTGAGCGTCTCGATGCTCTCCCTCTGCGACGACAGGGCTAGACCCTCAATCTGGGTCGCCGGGCGGAAGGCGGCCCCTTTGACGAGGCGCTCTCCGCGTGCCCCTCTGGCTTAGCAGAGGGCACAGCGCGAGAGTGGGCCCACGACGCCGGTCACGGGGATGATCGGCGTCTGAATCCTGGGCGGAGTGGTTGAGACATGCTGGGTGGCCTGGCATGTCTCGACGCGCGCGCGTGCTCGGTGCTGTGCATCCGATGACTGTTGTCGTGGGCTGCACAGCATCGACCACCGCCGCGCGAGGTGGGCCGCGTAGCGCGGCACGCGCATCACCGGAGGAGCAGTCGTATAGTCCCGACAGTGGGGATACAGGCTCCTCCGGGACTGCGCCGCTGGAGGCCACGTTGGGGTTTTAGTCGGTTCGAGTCCGACACACCGCCCTCTGCTTCCCCAAGTAGAGGGTGACGGCTCGTGGGAGTTTCCCCAACTAAAAAAAAAAAAAAAAAAAAAAAAAAAAAAAAAAAAAAAAAAAAAAAGGACATGAAAAACTAGAAAAATTAACTACTTACATAATTCTTTACATAACTTTTGAAGAATATATAAAAATTATTATTATTCTTATATCCGGATCATGGGCACCGCCCAGGAGTATTTTCAGTAAGGTGCATTAGCATCTACGCATAGGCATTAACCAATATAAAATATATAGAATTATGCATATATTTTAGGTATATTTTATTGCCATGGGGTATTTTTTCTATGTACCTACTTTCTTTCTAGAGGTAGGTGCAAATGCACCCGGCCAGGGCCATTGATCAGGCTCTTTTTAATGTTTATTTCAAAGTTAAGATATAGTTAGGTTATGATTTTACAACATTTTCACGTCACAAGATATTATCTTAACACATTTTAATTAAACCAGAAAAAAGAGTTTATACAAAGCTCTAATTAAACTAAATTAAACTTAACGCCACTTCCCTAGCGGGGTAGGTAGAGAGAACTAAGGTCATAAAATTCGATTTGTATTTACTTTAATAAAACATCTTATTAATTCGTTACTTCTATAGATTTCTTCGGCGCAGGATAATGAGAAACCTGGATGGTTTTTACAGGAAGTCAACTTGTATGTTATTTGTCGTACTGTCCAGGGATGGGATTAAATTACACAACAACACTTGGTTTAAGGGGCCTGCTGCCCCTTTGACTCTGCCTACCCCTTCGGGGATTATAGGCGTGATGTTACGTATGTAGCTATGTATGAATAAACATGGCAATCTGAAAGCGCATACTTATATACATACATACTTACATCCCAAAACTCAGACTTGGTAAGATAAGTATCTCATTTGTGGGCCTAAGCATAAAAATATTTAATAAATTGCCACAAAATGTAATTGAATTACCTATAAATAAGTTTCTATACAAAGTAGAAGATTATTTAAAAGACAAAAATATTTGGTCAAGATAGTCTGCTCGCATGCACAGTGAAATTTATATTTTTAATTTATAATGTCACTAAATTAGATATATAAGTACATATAAACGTATTTAAAAAAGGCCATCTGTTGAGTTTCTTGCGGCACCTCTTCTCAGCAGGCCATTCACGTCGAGGTGCTGGTAGGGCAAAAAAAATGTTTGACGTGCAGAAGAATTTGTTATGAATCCACTTGCAGAATAAATTATTTTATTTCATTTCATCATACCCGTAATTCTCAAAGAGAGCAGCAAGCTCCTTTAATCGCTTTTAGCCATAGTTAGATTATATTGAAATTATGAAAAAGTACCTAGTACCTAACATAACAATCGCCTACACAATCTTATCCTATATAAGTACACCATATGACCCCTTTTCAAACATACTCTATAGGCATAGAACACAATGTTGACACATCTTGGTATCTACATAATTTCGACAATCATCAACCTATCGACAAAGTCAATTCCAATTGACATTACTTTAAACAAATCATTGAAATAATATATCGTGACGTCTTAATTTACTGCTTAAATATGTTTATGGTTTCTTTCAAGTCTTACCTAGCAGTACAATAAAAAAATACTCAAGTAGGTAGGTACTATTGATCGTAGCAGGAAAACAAACACAGAACAGAAAAATTCCGTGAAAAAGACTGTTACTATAAATCCGCCATATCTAATGCTCCAATCAAAGCCCAGGTCTCAGATCAATAGAAAATGATCTGAGGCCCAGGTTTAGTGAAATTTATTTATTAGGTAAGTAGGTACTTAATGTAATTCCTCAAGCAAACTCAATTACATTACCACTTCTTCATTGATAACGTTTGTGTTAATTACGTAATGTTGTAACTATAAAAGGCACAAACCTCGGCTCCAAAGGGAATATACCTGGGCCCGGTGATCCATAATAGCTGGTGTGAACCGGCCTTTGTGTGCAACAATGAGCTCCTCATAATTAAGATAAAACGCAACATTCGAGGTAGGAGCTTCAACAACGTGCCTTTACCTGGGAAGACACAATTTCATGTAAGTTTAGATACCTTATACTTTATTAAAGTTGAAGCATGATATTACAAATAAGAAATAAGTCCTATTATGAAAAGGCTTCGGTGACTTCTATCGGGCAAGATATGTGCTTGTTTGCCATTATTAGTTTATTTAAAAAAATATATAAAAGGACTGAAATATTGTAGTTAGGTACTCACATCAGTTCCGCCTGTCTGGGAGACGATTCCCGTGTACCGGGTCGTCTCCTCTTAGGCGCAGGAGGCCCAGCTACGGCAGGGCCGACGCTGGGGTGCTCACGGTGGCTTAGCGATGCGCGATCCCGTGGACGTCTTATACCTACTTATAAAGGCGTGAACGGTACATCCCAGGGGTTTAGTCGGTATACCCCGCCCACAACCACATTGGGCGAAGCAGGGTCCTCCTATCATCTTGAGGGCCCCGGGAGTCCGACACACCCCGCAGTGCGTAACGCATTCCCCTGGGTCCATAAAAAAAAGTTAGGTGCCTACTTACATTCCACTGTAGATAAATCGAGAAGAATTCTTGTAATTTTGCTTAACACAGTGTGTTACGTCGTATCATCACATCCGAAATCCCCGAAGGGGTGGGCAGAGTCAAATGTGAAGCTAGCCACCTTAACACATTTAGCCAAAAGATGAAATGTATGGATTATTTTATCAGATATTGGAAGAAATATAAGAAAACAATTATAAATATATAAAAAAAACGAGTGTGCAGAGATCATATCATATAGTTACCTACCTAACATCGGTTTCTTAATCTCTTAAAAGATAGCTAAATGAATTGAGGAAGCACGTCAGCGCAACCTTTCTGATCTCAAGTATACCAGTCATAAAGGCAGTGGGCAAGCTTATGTTTTGATTGGGGCTTAAAACAGGTAGGTATTATGCATTTTAAATTACTAAAAGTAGTAACTATTATGCATTAATTATGCATTTTAAATTACTAAGAGTAGTATTAAAAGTAGTAATTTATCCTGGAAAACGCGAACTTGCCTAATATGTTTTGATTCAACGAGCCGGAACACGGGATGCTTAATTACGAGTGTGCGACCCACAAAACGTATCTGGTAAAGGTAGACAGTTTGCCGATTCGTGGGTACAATAAAAAATAAACCAATCCATAAGTAATAGTACGTCTTCTATTGAATTACATCATACCTCCACCTCGTCTACATCCAGCAGAACAGTCATATACCTAATGAACTTATCCACAACCACCATCAGTGGATACTGGTGTCACTTATATACTGGAGTATAAGCCCTTCATTTGGTCTCTAGGAAAAACTTAGACAGGGTGTTTAGTCTACAAGTCTCTGAAATGCCTCAAGATGTTTTTGCTTGGCAACAAATTAAGCGATTCTTTTTATTTTTCAACCGACTTCAAAAGAAGGAGGTTCTCAATTCGACAGTATATATATATATATATATATATATATATCTTTTTTTTTATGTGTTTAAGATAGGTGCCTGTACTAAGTTCACGTATGGAAATGGTAAAAATTAAACACCTGCATATTTTTCAAGATTTTTTTTATTTCATCACATTCAAGTTACACTTATTTGGCTGCAACGTAGACATTTCAACATGTACGAACTATTTACACGTAACTGCAACATAAGAAATTTACAATTCCCAGCTTGAAAACATATTCTTAATAATAGATAAACTGAATAGGAAATAGGTACGAAGAATTGGTCATTTTGAATAATTATATTAGGGAAGGAAATGTACAGTACCTTACGTGGATATTCGACCCATAATCTGAAATGTTGTTCCATATACTAAGTTACTTTATGTTAAGTGTTTTTTTCTTATTTCAAATATTGTTTATCTATTTTTATATACAGCAAACGAACTTTGTGGTGGGATATAACGCACAGAAACAAGCACTACAATAAAGAAACAATTTATTTTATTAAGATAGAGAATATAAATTCTTAATGGGGATTTTAAAACCAAAATCTTTAGTTATTTTTGATGGTACCATCAAAAACATAAGAGTCTTACAATGGGACTGGAAATAGGACACAAATGTAATCCTCCCTTTTTAACTCTAAGAGAGCGAGTGGGAAGTAAACAGACATTATTTCTAATCCCATTCACTAGTCACGTACTGCACATTTCAGGCACGGAAAAGTCTTAGATTTAGAAGCGAACATTTCTTACAATACAAATATTTATATCCGATTTTATCAACCAACTTCAAAAAGGAAGGTTCCTTATTTGCCGGTATCTTTTATTTTTTCACCTTCATATATTTCACTGGAAATTGATTTTTATACAGTTGATTTAACGATGATAATTTTTCATCAATTTTACATTTATTCAAACAATCGAAGAATTCGATAGCATAGCCTATTCAGTATCCATGATCAATTTGGAATTTGAAATTGCTCAAATAGCTCTTTGCCGATCATTAATGTCAAAATTGACATATCCTAAGCCTTACCATATATTCAGTCTTTCCCATACATTGGCACACGCTTCTCTAGCGCCGACGAAGCAAATAACAAAAACCAAACAACTATTTATAGTTAAAGCTCGAGTTATCCTATCAAAACTACTAACTATTAAAAAGCATGGAAAATGGCACAAAACAAAAATAGACTCTTCTTAAAAAAAATGCATACGTTCAATAACAAACATTGGAATAATTAAAAATGTTTTTTTTTTTATAAAATGGGGACGCTGACCTAAATACAATTCATATAAACGTTTCTGCTTTATAGAGAACATCATGAATTATCAGAAAAATAATATTTAATAGGTAATTTTATCTATACAACGTCTATACATTTGGACAGCATTCTGACAGTTATTAAAAAAGTATGAGTTACTTTCCACATGGCAGTCAACATCCCCATTTACTTAAAATTATTTTGATGTAAACAAATTACTTACATAGTTATTTTCTTTAAACTCATAATTACATTTGTAATATATTGTCAATCTTAAAGTATAAAAATATTTATAAATAGCAATGAAAACCAAACTATAATTTCATACAATATGACATTTTTATAAATAACTTTGCCGTTCTAAATATAGAAGAGTATATAAACAACTATACAAAGCACATTAAAATAGTCCTGCGAGATTAGCTGCACCACACCCATACAGGGGTCTTACAGACCCCAATTTGACGTCGGGGGTTAAATATGATAAAAACGAAAAACCACACCACTAATAACAGTGTGAAGATAGCCATTTAGGAAATGCTTAATAATTAAGGATAACCCATTGGGGTTATTCTCTATACACTTATTCTATTCTAAAGAATGACAGTGAGTCATTGAACTATTATTACTAGCGTATGGAACCGACGCAGCGAACAAGTTTTTTGCGCCGTGGGTTGTTGCCGATCGGCAACAACTCGTTTAGTCACCCGCCTACGTTCACGGCATTCACACGCGTAAGCGCCATGAAATTCACGGCGTTTACGACGTTTTGGTCGCGAGAAAAATGTACTCTATGAGCGATCAGGCGCTGCGTGTTTTAATAGCTTAATTAGACGACAATTGTTAGTTTTAGCGCTGCAAATGCTGAAACACGCTCAGTCCATGCTTCGTGATAATATTTTTGTTTGACATAGCTTCTCTATACGTAGTAATAATAGCTCAATGCAGTGAGTGAAGTTTTAGAAGATGTTCAACATATAATTTTAAATATATAACGTAAAACTGTTTAGTATACAATGGTCTACTGTACACGCTGCCTAAATATCTGACTACATCACATACATTGATCGAACTCCGAGGAAAGCAACTTAAGCACTTGTGTTACGGATATCAAAATCAACAGTGGTATTACAAATATATACTTAAATATTATATTAACACCCAGACACAGAACAAACACAAGTATTCATCATACGCATGTTTAAACTGGGTGGGGATCGAACCCACAACTCTTGGCGCATGGGGCAGGGTCACTACCGAATGCGCCATCGAGCCAGTCGAAAAGTAATATAAAAAGTAAATAAATACGCTTTAGTCACTGTAATTGACATCCCCAATCTATTTTATCCCGTTCTGGCAAACAAGAGTTCAAGCTGTTTCTTCGATGTACCACGCGAGAAATGCCGCGGGCAGAAGCTAGTATATAATATAATATTAATATAATAATAAATTCTCAAGACTGACACACCAATTCCCTAGTCCCAAATTAAGCTTATGCTTGTGCTATGGATACTAGGTGAACGGATAGACATACTTAAATACGTTTATAAACATCCATGACTCGAGTACAAATGCCCATGTTCATCACACGAAACATTTGCCCCTAGCGGGATTCGAACCCACGACCATCGGTTTTGTGGCCAGGGTCTCTGACCACTCGACCATCGAGCCAGTATATAACGGTAACATTATGCAACGCTACAATAAAAATGACGCTTTAGTGACAGTGTGCTCAGTATACTCAGTAAACGAATTGATTCTGTAGATAACCTTATTAACGTCTATAAATAGGAAACATTATTACTATTGTGAAATAATAATTAGACAATCAGTATTTCTTACCCTTAACATCGTAATACTATGTCAACATTTAGTATTGATAAAATACATTTAGTACCTAAACTACGGTATACAATTTTTTATTAAGATTTAAATTAATTAATTGTATGTATAAAATAAATTGTTGGTACCATCGAGTATATAACCACTAGAGTAGTAATATGATTATGATTAAAATTAATTTCGCCAAAGTAACGAAGCAATCGCTGCAATCTAATTGGCTGACTAGATTTAATGGATTCATTCTGATTGGTCGAGATTTCTATAGTAGTATAGTTTATTTTGGATATTAAATAAATATTGTCACTTACAGATAACTAATATGTTTCGGAATTTCATTGCCCATTATATCCACTCTATGGGTTATATGCTCGAGGGTTGGTTAAATAGCCTTTAAAAACGAAACAAAGACATGAAATATGTAAAAAAAACATTATAAAAAATACTATAATTTACATTAAAAAAAAATGTCAACCAACAACAAAATACAGATCTATATTTTTCCTTTATTTTACTATAGACATATACTTAAATGATTTCGCATAAGACCTATAACGCATACAATTTTATTTACTACTCAATATTTATATCAAGTAAAGTTTAGTAATATCATATATTATTATATAACATATAAGTAAAAACCGTATATCTACGCGTAAAAGACCAATCATATAGACGAAAAAACACGTTTAAAATATATATTATTGTAAATAAATGAAACGATTTTTTTCAATATCGAATAACCCTCTTTTCCGGAAAATAATCAATCTTACAACTTTGAAGACGTTTGCCACTTGCCCTGGTAAATAAATCCGTTAGTTCAAAATATGGAGTCACAATTTTGTTTCTATTCTTAGTAATACACTGATAAGTTTAAAATGCTATAAATTATATATTCGAACATTTTTATACAAAAGTTATTTTGTTTTATAATCGTTTTGAATGAATAGTTAACATTCCATTTTATTAAACATATTTAATGTATTGTATTATATGCCATTTACCAATAATTTACACAATGATGTTCAGAACAAGTATGTACATTTTGAGAGTTGAAAAGTCATCTACAAAAACAATTAATTAATGACGACCAATTTTCTGCTTAACAACTTCATTAACGAACATTCGAGCGTAAAATATGATAAAAAAGGAAAAATGAGGCAACCCTGTTACCGATCTGGACAAATATGATACTTTAATATCACTGTTCATCCCCTTGAACTAGCTTCAAAAATACATAATAATAAATACATAGTGTAAATATAATGACTTAGAATACACTAGGGATGTTGACGCAAGCGAAAAAGACTGGGTTCGACTCTGACATGAAATCCAGGTCTTCTCAACCAAGGGGGCGTGCCCCAAAAAGTCCTGGCGAAGAGAAATGTCAGGTATTATGTTTGGCTCGGCGAAATAAAGGTTGGTAAACCCTGATGGAATCAAATGCCTAAGGTATATTTTACTCTTGAAGATACTAACTGGATGCGTGATTGACTGATGCAACCTTACTTTAAGTATGTACTTACCCCAAGAAAGCTGTTTGTTTTTATTACGACTGAACCGATTTTGATAAAATTTTGTGTGCTTATCGGGTAGGTCTGAAAATCGGCCAACATCTACTTTTCATACCCCTTAATGTTAAAGCTATAACTTAAGAACGGCTTTACCGATTTCACTAATTCTTTTTAGTTGTGTTTGTTATTGTCAAGTGAAGGTTCTTATGAAAGAAAAAAATAAAAAAGTAACGCGCAAAAAAAGTGGGTATTGAAAATCCGAGAACGGGGCGTTAGGAAGTGTGCCGGGTCAGCTAGTAAAATAAAATAAATATGGGACTATAGGCATTGAACTATTAGTACTAGCGTATGGAACCGACGCAGCGAACAAGTTTTTTGCGCCCTGCGTTGTTGCCGATCGGCAACAACTCGTTTAGTCACTCGCTTACGTTCACGCGTAAGCGCCATGAAATTCACGGCGTTTACGACGGTTTGGTCACGAGAAAAATGTACTCTATGAGCGATCTAGCGCTGCGTGTTTTAATAGCTTAATTAGACGACAATTGTTAGTTTTAGGGCTGCAAATGCTGAAACACGCTCAGTCCATGCTTCGTGATAATATTTTAGTTTGACATAGCTTCTCTATACGTAGTAATAATAGCTCAATGACTATAGGCGAAATATTAAAAAGTGTCGAAAATTACTAGCGAGATAGTCAACATCCCTGATAGGGTTATTTACGTTAATCTACAAGTTTATACGTACATAGGTAGTATGTTACTTACCTTATAAGTAAAACAGTTAAAATACAGGACATTTCGATACATTTAATACTGTTCAATGTAATTTGGAATGAGATTATTACAAAAAACTAAACTTCATGACTATTAAATAGTGTTGAAGATCCCTCAATGTTCTTTTACAATCATCAAGTTCGATTTACGTGATATAATATTGATTGTACCAACACAATGATACAGAACACCAATATTATATACAGAGCTCTGTTAAGTAAGTTAATACCAAGTTAATTAAAGTTATGCTAGCTCAGTATATATGGTGTCTGGATAGTTATTTTTATAAAACAGAGATGTCAAGTTAGAGACGGTTTGGTGTCAGAAATCATTACGCTCCATATCTCTGTCCCCTTTTATCATCACAGTCTAACACTTTGACATCACTATGATCATACATCCATAAATACATTAATACAAAACATCACGCCCGTAATCCCCGAAGGAATAGACAGTCAAAGGAGCTATCATCATCTTCGGAGCATTATGTCCCGTTAATAACGGGACATAATGCTTACGAACCCGTTATAAACTCCTTGTCGAAGTTCTTTTCGACTTGAACCTGGATTTAGCGAGTCTAGATATTTCACTAAACCGATATGACTGTGTTATGGATAATAGACAATATAGACTAGACCTGTAGTATGCTATAATATGACGAAATGTACGGACTACCTGAACCAAAGTGGCGCCGCCGTGCTGACTCCAAAGACGTCTTACTGAACGTTCCAATACTTGTTCCACAGGAACAGCGTGTTGAGCGGGCTGATGCTGGACTCGGCCTTGCTCTTGGCCTCGGCGACCTTCAGCAGATCCTGCACCTTCGCCATCAGCGGGCTGAGGTACGTCTTCATCCACTCCTCGGCGCTGCGGCGGCCGGTCACCGCGTTCAGATGGGGCGTCATCTCAGACTGGAGGGCCACGAATTCGCCTGTTATCCTGAAAAAGTTTTACACACACATACAACATTTACAGGCCCGTTAGTCGAGTGGTCAGAGACCCAGGCCACGAAACCAAGGGTCGCGGGTTCGAATCCCGCTAGGGGCAAATATTTCCTGTGATGAACATTTGTATTCTAGTCATGGATGTTTATAAAATTATTTAAGTATGTCTATCCGTTCGCTTAATATCCATAGTACAAACTTAAAAGCTTAGTTTGGAACTAGGGAATTGGTGTGTCAGTCTGGACAATTTATTTATTTACACATGGGGGGCCGAGAGGGGGAGCGGCCCCCTCCTTTAACTCGTGTGCCAAAGTCTATTTACTATAAGGGCCTATCAACCATATTGTATGATCCCACCTAGACCATAAAGATGTTGTATTGCCCCCTGGAACAAAAGCTGCGTACGCCCATGAACCTAGACATACATTTTATACACATCACCCGCAATGCCGAAGGCAGGCAGAGTCGAAGGAGCAGTAAACCTTAAACCATATTTAGGCAAAAAATTAAATTGGGTTGGGTAAGATGGGGTTAATTGTAAAAAAGTAATTCCTTAACTATGAAACTAGGAAACACCAATACCATAAACTTTTCGTCATAAGAAGAATTTTTCATTATCAGAACTATTGTCTATAATATTTGTTTTGGATTACGCTATATGAACCAAATAGTTTTTTTTTTCTATTTTATTAAGAGAAATTCCATAGTTTGACGATATGTAAACTTACTGCCTCGCAGCCGCAGCTATGCCCTCCAACTGCACCGGATTGGTGTAGCTGTTCTCAATCTGCCAGGCGTTCAACCAAGTAGTCACTCTGGAAATAAGATATTTAGAATTGTAAAAATATTTACTTACTTGAATAAACTGCACTAATAATACCCTACGTTAAATAAATTATAACAGGAAATTTAGGAAACCCTTATTCGTTCAAGCACTGTCACAACCAAGCTGACCATTAACACAGAGTAATAATATACTACGTACAACAGAGGGTCACTGCCCATACTTGAAAAGTTACTGCTATAACTCGCGCAAGAACAGCGACAGTGGTAAGTAATTGGAACTACAGCAAAGTTTAGTCTGTTTGTCAGGTATAATACAAGATGGCGCTTTAAGCACAGGTTAGTTGTTTCTTAGTATATAATACGCCATCTGTGTAAAATTCATGGTTTTAAAACAAATATTATTTTGGTTTGTTTCTGAAGAAAATATTTTATATTCATGTTTTTTACCTAAATTTAATAAATTACGTAAATAACTAATTTTATGAAAAAAGCATTTATTTTTAAGTGAAAAAATAACGTTTTTATTCGGTTTTATCTCTCAATCGGTTTGAATGATGCCTGTAGCGACATCTGTCTGTGTCAAGTCTATACGAAATCTAAAATGTATGTGACTGACCAGACATGCCGTTACTATCGAAGAGCCTGATAATACACTACTGACAGTGACAGTGACAGTGACAGTGACAGTGACAGCGACAGTGACAGCTGCGGCTCCGGCAGCAGACGCATCGACTCACAGGTCCCCGTGTATGAAGGCGAAGGCGCGCTCCCGCAGCAGCACGAAGGTGTGCACGCCGCGCGCCACCTGCTCGCCCGGCCACTCGCGCGCCGGCAGCGACTCGCACACTACTGCTTCTGATACACAATAACATATTTACTTTTAACAAAAACATCCAGACATTATCCTTAAAACATAGGAATAGACAGCCCATGACGACTTTCGTCTGTTTGCATAATATATGTAACAAACATAACATCACGCCCATAATCCCCAAAGGGGTAGGAAGAGTCAAACAGCAGGCCCCCTTAACCACATTCAGCCAAAAATAAAACTGGTCTGGGTTAGATGGAAAATTGTGAAAAAGTAGTGATAAGTGGCTAGCTTGTCGCCTACACAATCACACGTCCAAAAACCCAATATACCATTAGTCGCCTTTTACGACATGCTAGGCAAGAACCACAGTTGGCACATTTCTTTTAAATCCCAGACCAACATGGGTAATGTATAAAAATTAAATTTTTTTTTGCAATAATGCGCACTGGCTTTTCCTGTTACCCGGCGTCCCCTTTGCCCTGGCGGCTGTGTTCCCCGCACACTTCGCGCATAGAGGCAGCTTAGGCCTGTGTCTATATACGCGAGCGACAAATATCACGAATGATTAACAAAAATAAAAACCGACTTCAAAAAACCCCGCAAAAAATGTTTAAAAAAAAACACAAGTAAAAACTGCCTTAATAGCTATTTAAATGTCTAAACACTAAAAAGTATAAAATAAATTCTTTCGACTGCTTCAATGAAAGTATTAATCTTTAACACGTATTTAAATATTTACAATAATCAGTTAGTTTTGGAGTCGGTGCCAGCCCGCGTAATTATATCATCATTTCGAAATTTGCAATTATTTGTTTCTTGGTGAAGGGTGGTAAAATAGATTTTGAATATACAAAATCAATAGTAAGTTAATATACTCATATTTTAACTAATTTGTTTCATATTGTTATTAATAAGGTAATTTGTTATTAAGTGTCTACTTTTTTTTAGTTTGGCTGGCACCGACTCCAAAACTAACTGATTATTGTAAATATTTAAATACGTGTTAAAGATTAATACTTTCATTGAAGCAGTCGAAAGAATTTATTTTATACTTTTTAGTGTTTAGACATTTAAATAGCTATTAAGGCAGTTTTTACTTGTGTTTTTTTTTAAACATTTTTTGCGGGGTTTTTTGAAGTCGGTTTTTATTTTTGTTAAAATTTAACTTATTTGTTACTTTTTAGTGAAATTTATTAATAGGTAGGTAGGTAGACCAAATCAAAACGAGCTGCTTTAATGAGACAGTGCCGGTCTTATGAGACTAAAGACGAAAAGGTATAACGAGCCTTTAATGTTTAAAGAATTACTTAAAACTACTAATCTTCAAAGAGTTATACCTTTCATCATCAGCTAAGCAACATAACATGATGAGTACGAGACGCAAATACTGGAATCGGTTTAGAAAAAATAAATAAAACACTTAACATGTCGTTAAAATTTAAGAGTGGCCCTCGTTTTCATGGAATCCCATCACTAGACCAAGACTTGGTGAAATTGAGACTATCTCGAGAATAACACTCAATAGGGCCCTATAATATTGAAAGAATTATCCACGAACTCCTAATCGTTAAGGAGTTACACCTTCCATCATCAGCTCAGCAACATGAGATTATGAAAATCAGACGTAAATACTTGAATTGTTTTAGAAAATAACTAAAATAGATTGTACGCGCCTATAATACTTGAGGGTTTCCCTCGATTTGCCTAAGATTCCTTCATCAGATCCAGATGTGGTACCAATAGGACCAACTCCAGGATATACCCTTTTGAATGAAAAAAAGAACCCTAAAAATCGTCTTACGATTCTCGAAGATATCAATATTTAAAGAATCATAAACGAATTCCTAATCGTTAAGGAGTTGTACCTTCCATCATCAGCTCACCAACATAAGATGATAAGTACCATGCGTAAATACTTAAACAATGTTAGAAAATGTCTAAAACACATTGTACGTGCCTAAAAAGTTTGAGGGTGGCCCTCGATTTTCCTGGGATCCCTTCATCAGATCCTGACTTGGTGGCAATGGGACCAACTCGGGAGTAAACCCTTTCGATTAAAAAAAAAATTTTGGAAATCGGTTAACAATTGTCAGAGATATCGAGTAACATACATACAAAAAAAAAAAAAAAAAAAAAAAAAAAAAATTCAGTCGAATTGAGAACCTCCTCCTTTTTTTGAAGTCGGTTAAAAAAGAAGATGTGTTTATTCACTGACCGTTCGGAGTGGCTTCAGCTTTGATCAGCAGCTTGAGGCAGCTCGCGAGGCTCGGCAGAGACACCGGCAGCAATTCGCACAACGTTGCGTAGTGGTCATACCTAAAAAAGTAACTTAAAACTAAAGTAGCTTATTTTATTTGGGATAAAAAACCTTTCTATATCATTCCCCACAATTATCATCATCTGATCTCCATACCAGATTTCATCTAAATAGGTTCAGCGGTTATTGATTTCCATACAAAAATCCAACCCCCTTACCACCTCCTAAAAAGATTATTTTTGAAATAAAACTTTCCTATGTCCTATCCTAGACTCAAACTATGTCTATACAAAATTTTATCTAAATCGGTTCAGCAGTATAAGCGTGAATATGTCACAGACGATACACTTTCGCATTTATAATATATGTATAATAATATTAATATAGATTGTGTTGTAATAGAGCGGTGGTAGCTCAATGGTAGGGACACGCGCCTCTTAACCGAGAAATGCGGGTTCAAACCCGGGCACGTACCTCTCGATTTTTCAAGTCTATGTACGTATTTATACCACTAGCTCGACGGAGAAGGAAAACATCGTGATAAAACCTGCAAATTCAAACAACTTTGAATTTGTAACCATGATCCAAAAATTATCTGGTTCCCTATCTTAGGGTTACGAAGGTCAGATCGGCAGTCGCTTCAATGTAATGACCAGAGTCGCTAAATCCTGGTTCATAGTCTAAGCGGACCCCGTCTAAACACGGGACATAACGCTAGGAAGATGATGATGTTGTAATAGAAAATTTAAGTTGCTGGCAACATTGTCATATTTAGTTTAGCCACCAGATAGCGCTTGTATTCTTTACCATCCTTTTTCGTCTTCTCTTCTTGCCTTTTTTTTGTTTATCCAGAGGAATGCATTACGCACCGTCCCGCTCCGACCGGGGGCAATCAGCAGGGTGTGTCGGAATCCCGGGGCCCTCTAGATCAGTGTTTTTCAATCTCATTTTTTTTTTTTAATTTTAATAGATAGTTTAAAAAATCTCCAATACTATTATTTTGTTGACTTCTACAACGACAATAGCAAAATAAATATACAGTACCTCGACCATCCTGTAAGAATAATCCCGGCAAAGGTAGTCTGAGGAGAGTTATTCTTCATCTCCTGAATCCACGCCTCGTGGTTGCTCACGTATCTGTTCACCGGAGACAGGATCTGCAAGCGTACCAAATATATGTTACTGGCAGCGCCCCGCTGTTTCACCCGCATAGTTCCCGTTCCTGTAGAAATATGGGGATAAAATATAGCCTATGTTACTTCCGGATAATGTAGCTTTCCAATGGAGAATGAATTTTTGAAATCGGCACAGTAGTTTTTGAGTTTATTCATTACAAACATACACACACAAAAATATTAAAATACAAATCTTTCCTCTTTATAATATTAGTATAGTATAGATTAGTATAGAAGTATAGATGCACCTAAAAGGACAGTTATTTCTTCAGATTGACTGAATGTATTATAGCAGTAGGTTTTGGGTGTGTGATTGTGCAGGCGACGAGCTAGCCATCTTACCCAGCCCAGTTCTATTTTTTGACTGAATGTGGTTGAGAGGCTGCCCCTTTGACTCTGCCTACCCCTTCGGGGATTGTGGGCGTGATATGTATGTACCACTTGTTATCAGGTTAACAATTATGAAATGAAAGTAGTCCTCAATCACTAAAAGGTTGGGTACCCCTGTAGACAGTGTATTCATATTACACTTTTTATGTAATCATATTATGTCATCTCCCACAGTCATTGATTGAATGATTTGGTTTAGAACATAAAAAAAATGTATATTTCATCATGTATATTTTCATCATCATTAAAATGTATATTTTGACGCTGAAAAGAGTAACTACCGAGTTTCTTGGCGGTTTCTTCTCGGTAGAATCAGCATTCCGAACCGGTGGTTGATTCACATTGCTCTAAAGATTTTGTAAAATTGACGATTTATAAGTGCTCTTTTTTAAGGCCTACATAAATAAAGACATTTTGAATTTGAATTTTGAATTTGAATATAGCTGACCTGGCAACTCCCGTTGGCGCCCTTGAACGCGGAGCCGGCCCACACCTTGGAGAATAGCTGCCTATAATTCTCCCATAGGCTAGGGTTGATCTGGAAGAACTCCTTAGCGCTGTAGTCCCACACCACCGGTTGGACCAGTTCACCCAGTTCGTATTCTGAAAAAATATAAGAAATTACATAGTTTATTTTGGTGAGACCTTAAGAGATTTTTTTTCAAGTGAATAGCAGAGAAGTAACCTTTGTAAAATTTGGGAGGTGTTCTGATATTCCAGGCCGGTCTGCGTCCCTATAGGCAACATCACCTTTCAAACGATCATACGAAGGAGTATATAATTTTAAACTTTCGCGTTGCATTATCACTGGAAATAATACTGACGGGACTAAACGCGATATGCATTATGTAGTACACGAGTACTTGCAGCTTGACGTTTCGGCCGTGTTGCAACGACCGTTGACCGACCGACTGACCGACGGAGAGTTAGTCCCGTCAGTATTATTTCCAGTCATACGAAGGAGTCTTTCAATATCTCTAAAAGTGAGACAACACATCTTGAATCATCATTATGGTGGTAACATATGTCATTTGCTTTTATGAATGTGTAGGGTCAAATTTTTTTGTCAGCTCCAGGCCTTCAGGTCATTATTACATCCACTTAGCCAACTTTTACTGGCTCGATGGCTCATTCGGTAGTGACCCTGCCACATGCGCCAAGAGTTGTGGGATCGATCCCCACCCAGGACAAACATTCGTGGACAAACATACTTGTGTTTCTTCTGTGTCTGGGTGTTAATATTGAATATTTAAGTATATAAATGTAATACCACTGTTGATTCTGATATCCGTAACACAAGTGCTTAAGCTACTTACCTCGGAGTCAGATCAATGTATGTGATATAGTCTGATATTTATTTATATTGATAACTCTCCGAGCCACTTACTACTTACTTTTCAGCACATCGACGCTGATGTTCCTCAACATGTCGTCCCACATTAGGATGGTGATGTTGGGCCGCTTGCGGCGCAGGAACATGGCGATGTCCTGCATGTGGTCGAGGTACAGCGACGCCGCCTTCTGCTCGTCGCCCGCCGTGCGCGTCTGGCAGTCGGGGCATACGCCTAGGTGCCACACCTAGAAACAGGATTACATCTTCTATAAAAATTTGATCTCTAAAGCTAAGTTGATACTGTAGTCTGTGGCGTCGCTTGGGGAAATAACTGACATGTGTGCAGCTTTCAAACATTAGTAAAGTCCTTAGGTGGCATTCCCTCTCCCCGCCCTACCGCACGCCTCCCGCCATCCATATTGCGCTAGCCCCTGTTTTCGCCATGCATAAACTTCGTATAAAGCTGCGATGCCGTGTACCCTGGCCCCCAGAGGGCCTCAGAGGGCCTTAATATTCTCACAAACTATATCGTCCTCCCCCGGACAGTGTAACGATACCTAGAGCATTCCCAAAAAAAATAGAGTGTTTTATGTACTTCACTAACTTCATCGGCGAAGAACGCTTTTAGTTTATCCTTTACTATTAACATAAGACCGAAAATTGCAGACGAATCGACGAACGAGTCATAAACCACCATTAGTATAAATAAGAGAAAGTCCAAAGCCTTACCTCATCAGCCCCAATATGAATGTACTCCGCATCAGGCTGCGCCTTCAAAGCCTGCTCCAGCATAGCCCGGACCAGAGTCTTGGACTCCGGCTTGGACGGGCACAGCACCGCAGGCGACTCCCGGGCTTCGCGCATCTTCTGGTACTTAGGGTGCTTCAACACAAACTCCATATGGCCGATGGTTTGGATCAGTTGTATCTGCCAAAATACGTCCACATAAGTCCAGGTCTCTGGCAGAGGGAACTCCATGGTCCACGATAATGATATAAACCAGGAATGACGGATTCGCATAGCAACGATTACTAAAGTGGGATCCGTCAATAAATGTAGCTTTTGGTTTAGGTGTCAAATCTTTACAAGGGTATTTAGAGTTTTTACCTAATAAGGGGGACAGATTTAATACTCTGCAGTTGTTGAGCTAGGTAAGTAATTCAGTTTTGAACAAAATAACTTCGCTTAAAGCGCGCTACAATCGCTGCGCTGTGATTGGCTGTTTTAAACAATTTATATGGACGCTTTGTATTGTTTAAATCAAATAATAAGGTTATGATAACAGACATGTTAAAAATAAATACATAACTCTTGCATATAATTATATTATTTCTTACATTTCTGCAGGTAATAATAATATGGTGTAATGCCCTGTTAGGTGGAAAATAAACGTACTTAACATTATGTAATTAAAGCTACCTACGTAAAATGCAGACAAAGGGCGTTCAAGTATTACGTAACGCAATTTAGGGTCTTGTAAAACGTAACGGTGTGTTACAGGGACGGGAGGTAGGGGGTTATGGAACAATGCGTTACATTATGTAACATTTTTTTATTTTAATAAAAAAACTATAGTCCGTTTCACGTAAGATGATTCTCGTGATAGGTGTTAATACTCCTTTTCATGCATCGTATTTTCTACAAATCAAAATATTAAGTTTCAAACATATTAAACTTTAAACGCTAATATTATTGTAAAAATTTTTAAAATTCTCCATTTATGAATGTAAACACGATTTATCAATTTTCTTCTTAAATTTATTACTCATTTAAATTTAGAAAACATTGCATACTACAGGAATCGGAAAGTTTACTCATAGATACCACTATTGACGTAGCATCATTAATCGATATGGCTGACATCTTGTCATTGAGTTAGCATATTTTACATATGATATTTGTTATACATTTCAACCTAAAAAAAATCCGAACCCAGTCAAAAGTGTCCCATATTATACAAACAAAAACAAAACATGCTTATTTGTATGATTCCGAGTCTTCCAATCGCGTGCGCTTAAGACATATCTGCATATTATTTACATGAGAATATCAGCATTAACAAAAAAAAAATTTTTCAAGTCTATGTAGGTATTTATACCACTAGCTCGACGGTAAAGGAAAACATCGTGATGAAACCTGCAAATTCAAACAACTTTGGATTTGTAACCATGATCGTCGCTTCAATGTAATTACCAGACTCGCTTAATCCTGGATCATGGTCTAAGGGGACCCGTCTAAGCACGGGACATAACGCTAGGAAGATGATATTACTGCAAACGCGATTAAAACAATAACAAAGGGTATTTAAACGCCTTTTCGGTACTTTGCCCATGATAATTGTGTCTTAGGTAAAAATGGTCACTTAGATATTACGTAACGTTTAGGGAGGGGGACCAGAAAACGTTACAGTGCGTTACACAGGGAGGAGAGACGGTCTAAAATCTTAAAAAATTGCGTTATACTTGAACCCTCCCCAAGGCCAAAATCGGTCAACAAAGGTACTTACTGCACCTTCGACTGCCTACCATATTAGTCACGATAATATGGATGTATAATTTATACTCACAGCCTTCAACCCCTGCTTTTTAGCAAATGCGAAGATATGCTGCACCTCATCCTGAAGGTAGACCCCATCGCCCCCGCTACCTCCTTGACTGCCGATATCAACCAGCTCCCAGGTATACGGGAATGTATCTTCCCATTCCAGCAGCACCCCGGTGCCACCCCAGTTCTTGATGCAAAGCAACACCTTTCCATCATAAAAATAGAAATATCTTTATTTTTGTCTTTTTTTTTACCTTTAAGCTTTACAAAAGCACTTTTGAATTGTCCTAATAAATGGTGATTCAAATATTTTTTGCTTAAAGAAGCTGTGAAAACTTGATATTTTGGTACATTACATTAATATCCTATAATATTTTATTTTAATTACAAATAGGGTTATATGAAATAATAACTGATCATCATAAAAACACATGTAATGGTGACTTTTTCAAACCACAAGATTAATATGGAAGATGTTCTCGATGAGGAATAGCTCTGCAAAAACATGCAACATCACATCTGCTCATAGTCGGAAGAACTGAGTGCATCGTTTATCTTATTTTAAAAAAGTGTATAATTTAATAAATATTAAATATGCTTGCTTGATGATTCCAAATAACATTGGTGAATAAATAGACAATGATACCCTAACGTGATATTTTTAGTCTTAATATAAACTTCAGAGCATAAGATCATAGTTCCATGCAATGACAAAAAATGCAAGAAACAAATTTTGACAGAAATATCTAGAAATTACTGGTCAAGAATCAGCCAATAGAACAAGCGGGTTTCCGGCCACACTACTCAACAATAGATCATATCCACACAATAGAACAAATAATAGAGAAATATAAAGAATCCAATAAACCACTTTACAAAGCCTTTGTGGACTATTCCAAAGCATTCGACAGCATAGTACACCCATCTGTATGGACTGCTTTAAGAAATAATGGCCTAAACAAAACATACAACAATAACTATCATAAAAAACACATATTCTAAAAGTATCAGTAGAGTAAAACTGGAAAAACAGGGGGAGGCGTTCCCGAAAAAGAAGAGGGGTGCGTCAGGGAGACACGCTATCGCCCAAGCTCTTTTTAATACCACCTAGGTGGCAGACATGCACACGGCCCCTCCTGATGGGAAGCGGTTACCGTGGCCTACGAATGTGTGCAACACCTATTATACAGCTATTCATAGCTGTACTTGAAGACATTTTCAAAACCATTAAATAAAGGCATATGGATTTTTAATAATAAATCTACACATCTAAGGTTTGCAGATGTAATTGTTCTCTTTAGTGAATCGGCAGCAAATTTAGAATCCATGTTGCAAAGCTTAAACTGGGAAAACAAAAAAATTGGCCTACAAATGAATGCTTCTAAAACTAAAACTATAACAAACAGTCAACGGAATACAAACAAAGTAGATGAGAGACCGATAGAATATACAAATGAATATGTGTGTGTACCTATCTAGGCAAACATTTGATGCAAAGAGCAATAAAAACGAAATAGACAGACAAATAAGTATATCTCGGAAGGGATATTGGGCTCAAAGAGAAATCCTAAAAGGGAAATACAGCCTTAACATAAGAAAGATTATAATGGATTCTTGCATTCTCCCAAGCTTAACCTATGCTATCCAGACATGGATTTTTACTGAAAAAGAAAAAAATATGCTATGGAGAGCAGTATACTCAAGCTGAGGAAAATACAAAAACAAAAAACACAGACATTCGCAGAACAACAGAATTCACAGTTGCTCTTTACTAGCTTATAACAGAAGTGGAACTGGGCAGGGCTCTTGTCTAGATACAAAGATAAGAGATGGACTTACCAAACAACTAAAAGTCGGGCCCAAAGGGAAAAAGAAACATAGGAAGACAGAAGAAAAGAAGGACTGATGACATAATAAACACAGTGGGAAAAAATTTGATGCATATCGCCAAGGACAGCGACAGGTGGAAACAAATGGAGGAGGCTTTTACCCATAGTGGGGCCATATAACAAAAAAGAGATAGGAAATAATTGTTATTTAGAATCTGATATTTGCTTGTAAGAATTATTAAAGGGATAATAAAGCTATAAACATATAAAAAATCTAGAAGTTTACAGATTATAAACTACTCAAATATTACTTATATTCGCTCAGCTCTATAAAGTACATTAAACTCCACACAGATTAGAAGTCAAGCTTAAAGTCAGCAGTTAGTATTAAGGAAACAAAATTATTACTCACTTTTTCGAGATATTCTAGTTTTGGTGGAGCACCCTTCAAATCCAAGTGAACAATTCTGCAACAGAAATTCAACAAATGTGAACAAAGGGCTGTTTGGTCCTATGATTGGTAGTATGGTCAGAATAGAAAAAAATTTTTTTTTGTAGAAACAAAGAGTTCTTCTTCCTTACTCAAGAGAAATAATATCAGGACCTTGACTATGAATGTAGCATGAATGATTTTATAGCGCCCCGCGGTTTCACCCGCATAGTTTTCGTTCCCAAGGGAATATAGGGATAAAATATAGCCTATGTTACTCCCTGATAAAGTATCTTTTTATTGGTGAAAGAATTTTTCAAATAGGTCCAATAGTTTTGGAGCCTTTTCAATACAAACAAACAAACAATTTAATCTTTTCTCTTTATAATATTAGAATGATATGTCATTATACCTTTGTAATTTTTCGATAGGGGAACCTGGCATACTATATATATATAACTTATATATACATATATTTTGCATTATTGAAACAAATCATTAAATATTAGACTACATCACATGTAAGTAGCTTAAGCACTTGTGTTACGGATATTAAACAACAGTGGTATTACAAATATAATATACTTAAATATTGGATATTAACACGCAGACACTGAACAAATACAAGTATTAATCATACGAATATTTGTCCTGAATGGGAATCATCTCTTGGCGGATGGGGCAGGGTCACTACCGAATGTGCCATCGAGCTTGTCCAATTATATTACAGTTTGAGACATTCTCATCTTGAAAATCAGATATTTATAAGTAAGCTTTAATTACCACTATTTATTTACATTTACATTATGTTTCTTCGTTAAAGAAGTATTAGAGAATAGACATGTTGACATCTTGCAACTTGTTAATATGCATTCCACACAAAATTTTATTCAACAAATCTAGCTGTATTTATTGCAATAGGCTATGTATGCTTTATTAAGATTCAAGAGCAAAATAGTTATTTTTAAATGAAAAATTTCATTTCTTGTTAGCATTGAGCTTTGATAAACCACCTTTTTAATTTGTTTAATTTATTGATTTTCTTGAATGCAAATGGCTGTAGTTATTGATTTGTAGATATTATAAGTAACGACATATTGCTTAACATTCGTATTAACATCTTTAGTTAGTTTATATTGAGTGGTAAACAAGTATTTACTACTGTATTTCAAATATGTATTTTTTTAATTATTAAAAAAAATAGGCAAAACTTTCTGAAAGAAATGTTTCCCGAAGAAATTTAATTCTGCTCTATTAATACAAATTATGCTGGCCAGCATTGTAAATTACCATTATAAGTAAAAGTCTGAATATTTCTTAAAACTGTAATAGTAGTAGATATAAATAACAGATGAATAAATCTAAAATGCATCTAATAGCATTGTCTCACTTACCTCTGCATCTTATTAACGTGTTTAGATAGAACACCTTTACCGCACAATAAGCTAATTTGAAATTGTTGTTAATTGCAAATTGATATCAGCAGACGGCAAAGATACCTACGCGTTATCAATCAACTTTTTTAACTGCACTATTTAACCGGCGGAAAGAGCGTAATAGGTTTTCAAATGTCATGCGTCAATATCATTTTATTTTAACGCTTCATGACACAAGTTGACGAGACCGGCCAATCTATAACGTTTTGTCTGATACAAATTGATAAAATACGTTTAGTCCTGTAGAAATATCGAAATCATACTGTTAATGAAAATCGAAACCAAACATAGATATTATCGTTTACTAGAGAATTCGCTCGTTCGAGGCATTCGTTTTGTGCGGTGTGTAGAAAATACGATATTTAGCAGTTACTTTTGATTTCAAATTAGCTTAATCTCAAAGTAACTTGACATAAGTTGGAGACAAAAAACTAAAACTTTATTAATTAAAATCTACTTCGATATGAAATAATATTGAAACAGATACTTACTTATCCACCTTTTCATTTAAAACACTATCAGTAGCAATACGGGAATAAAATAAAGCCGATGTTACATAGGTACCTATATGTTTACATTTCAACGTCTTTAAGAAACCAATTAGCTTCATAGGTACGTAGGTATAAATATAAATAAATATATAATTATCAGACTACATCACATACATTGACTGAATCCGGGTTAAGTAGCTTAAGCACTTGTGTTACGGATATCAGAAACAACAGTGGTATTACAAATATATATTTAAATATTGGATATTAACACCCAGACACAGAACAAACACAAGTATTCATCACACGAATATTTGTCCTGGGTGAGGATCGAATTTAACCCACAACTCATGGCGCATGGGGCAGGGTCACTACCGAATGCGCCATCGAGCTTGTCTCATAACTTACCTTCAATAAGTAATTAAAATAAAAATATGGGATTTTGATACAAAGAAAAAACAAATGAAGCTTAATAACTTTATTGATATTTTATAATAAATTGTTTAGGAGGCTAACTAGACATACAAGTATTCTATATAACTTCAACTTAAAATTTAGGTAAGTAGATTAAGTAGTTTTAAAAACTTACATTCTACAATACTTTTTTACTTATAAAAAATAAATTCATTCTTTAAAAAATCGGTGTTTCTAATTGGCAAGTAGGGATGTTAGAATAGAAAAAAAAAATAAGTGTATGCAGTTAAAAGATAATCCATTTCAAAATGATACATATGTACCTAATATAACATTACGACCACAGTATACTAAAGAGCTCAGTAACATTTATGACAAAGTTTGCGCCTAATATATTTTATTATTTTTCAATTCTGTCTTTATTATACGCAAGAATATCTGTACCTACACCCCTTAAGGCATTTTAAATTTAATCCATAGTTATTCCTGTTTTTAACGTGTCTTTAACAAACGTTTCTTAGAGTTATCCTATTAACAATAATTAACATTCATCAGCATAACATAATTTTAATATAATGTCATTAATAGAACATAGAACATTGATTATAAAGTTCATATCCAGGTCCCTCTTTCCCACTGGACGCATTGAGCAAGTGCCCAGGGCCCCGCGATCGACAGGGCCCCCTGGTGCAACATTGCACCTGGGCACATTAGTAAATTAATTGTTCTATTTACCAATAATAATATAATTTCCTAGTGTGCCAAGGGCCTCCAATAGGTTAAAGAAGGCACTGTTCATATCCTATCGTTATCTATGAACACTGTTAATATATGTTGAGTCTTTCTACAGTTAAATTATTACATGGTTCACTGGTAAATTCCCTGTACTGTGACATCTAAAGGACTATGGACATTAAAATTGAAACCGAAAAGACCACCAAAGTGACTCGGCGAGAAATCGAACCTACTACATTCCGCACATTTAGCGATCGTTAATAAAGTAAGTGTAATAATCAGGAGAAATTATTAGTTGGATCTATATCTTTTAACGTTATGTTTTTAATAAAACCGTAATCTCTAACTATGTTTACTTAACTTAAAACTCCTTAGGAGCCCTAATAACTGTTACATTATTAATAATAAATAAAAACCCACAAACTTAAGATACTGATCACTCGAACACTCAAATGGATATAATATAAGTCTACATAAGTATGTTTGATCACCGCTATAAGTACGTACTACTAAACAATAATGATTACACAATATAAAAATTACTCCGGAACCTTTCCACTCATGCCAGTTCGATTTTGTTGACCTTAGATAAAACAATTAAGGACTAAAAAGGTAACGCTTGATACAGCATTTAAGGCCGTTATGACATAGAAGGTCAGATGATACAAAACTTCACGACCATAGTTATCTATGGATTCTCATAGATAAAATGTTAAATGTCAAAATGATGATCTTCAGTGGTTAACCTACAAGAGTTTCAATTACATATTTAAATGTTACCTACGTTTTACTATGTAAAATAAGTAATATCTACATAGGTACCAAAGAATTGACATGTTACTATGAACACATTTATTAAAAATACCTACTTTTCATATCTGGAATTCTGGATACCTATCCCACTCCTATCAGAATAAGTAGGTATTCATTTAGATTAAGTAGGAAAACAATTTTTTTTGAAAGGCCGCCAGACGATGCCTTCGAATAGCCTTGATCCTTTAGAACTAGTTTCTATTTTATCTGTCACTGTATAGGTAAGATTAGGTTACCTAGGTTAGGTACTCTGTCACACATTTTGGTGTGTGGTAAGCACGGACTAGTAAAAAATAGAAGGACTCCACGCTGTCATACTATGGCGTGAAGCCACGTTTATGCATGTCAGCATGTGTGAGTGAGATACTTATGGATACCAGATATCTGTTATTTGGAGCACTTATTATGTGCCGTAAGTTGCGTGTCAAGTTGGAGCACCTGAGGAGCTTCAACGTCAGTCAGTGAACGCGCAGTCCTTCTTTTTTTACCAGTCCGTGGTGGTAAGCGACACTAATAAACTTCCCTGCTAAAAGACCTGATTGTTAAAGGCAACCTTAATAAGGTCTGTTGCCACTTTTAGGTTATTCTAGTGGGCAATAATAATCTTAACACCAGGTTCAGGGTCAACGGCCACGTCTTTGGCGAGAGGCGCGTTGCCGCACATACGAAAGTTCTTCGTGTAGGGTATCACGCCGACCAGCAAGCCTGATATGACAACCCAAATCCCCGACACGTAGAACGCCGCGTCCCAGTAGCCGGTGGAGTCCCGGAGGGCACCTGGAATAAGAAGAGTGTAAATATTAATAATGCTACTTAAGAATAGCATTTCCCAAACCGTGGATCATTATGGGTATTGACGGAAAGTCAGGTCACCTTTGACTTTCATCTGACGATTGTGCATGTAGAGGAGAATAAGAGAGTCAACATTATATCAAAAGGATGTACCGAGTCTCAGCTTACCCCCATGGGAAAAAGGCGTGACGTAAGGTAAGTATATAAGTAGGTACTTATGTACATATAAGTTACGAGTGAATATTAGATAGGTCCTGCTAACTTGAAACTCAGCTCTGAATCACACGGCCATCATCCATCAGCCCTAAGAACAAGCGGATAAAAAACCCGAATGTGATTGTTATATATGGTTCACGTTCTGGTCAACCTTATTTAGAAAGTAGACGTTTAAGTATACGTATTTTATTTTCCGTCTTTCAAGCTTATACCGACCGAATCATGAAAAAACGTCAATGACAAAATTTCACATTAGTTATAGTTTGGTTCCACTCGTTGACGTGTGCGCAAGTAGGTATAACGCTAGTAGTATCAAACCGAAATTATCAATAGAAATAGCAGAACGCAATTTGTAAAACTTGCAGCGAATTTCAGATTCGTACACGAAATCCCCAGAACCGCTCCACTGATCAAGCCAATAATTAACCAATAACCGTGCCTTCATAACATCAATACCGTTCTGAAGAGGTGCTTAGCACGTTGATTTGATTGGTAGTAAAGATGATTACGACTTGTTTTACGATGTTCGCGGCACATTTTTACGACTGCGTTAGCAAAACGTATTCTGTCACTTTGTTTTCTTTTTAAAACGTTAAAATGACTTCGTGTTCGTGAATCCTTTACAAGTTAAAAATGTTAAGACACAGTAAGTCATATAAATTTAAATTTACAAGCTTGAAGGAACCTGACCCTCTGTTAGAAAAAATTCAAAGTTCTTTAATTACTGATTATATTATTATAAAACTCCCAAAAATAACATTATTATGTACCTATACTTACTAAAAATTATGCATGGAAAGGTAGCTCTGTCTGCGTATTATATTTTCATGATTAAACCAATCTACCGTTGTCAATAAAAAGCTGACAGTAAGGATTCCAATGTTGGATCCAGCAATCAGGCTGGGTCAAGCACAATTTTAGTTCTACTGAATCCAACGTCATGTGTTATATCCAGTAAACAAAAAATGCCTCTGGATTGCAATCCCAAGTCGACAGTTGGGTTAAGCATTAAATGAAAAGACCTAAAAGCTTTCAAAGATTAGGGTAGGTAAGAAGGAAAATTACTGTGACTCTAATTGCAAAATTATAAGGCATCAATACTGAATATGATAGTATAACCATGATCCAAAAATTGTCTGATTCCCCTATCTTAGAGTTACGAAGGTCAGATCGGCAGTCGCTTCAATGTAACTTCCAGACTCGCTAAATCCTGGATCATGATGTAAAGCAGACTCCGCCTAAGCACCGGACACCACAACGCTAGGAAGACGATGATGACTGAATATGGTAGTAGCAAACTCTCTACCTGATTACAATGTCAGCTTTCGCATTGTCTTTGCGGGCACTGGACTCAATTCACTATCCAAAGAGCTACTACAACTGCTTATGACAAGTTAGAATAACTTACCAGCAATAGGCGGTCCAACCAAATGCCCAATACCCTGGCTCAACAGCACCAGCCCGTACGCCATAGTGAACTTCTCCAGAGCGATCAGCTCCACCAGTATACTCGGAGTGTACGAATACGAGCTGGAGAACATCAATCCAAAGATGATCGCGTTCAGCGCGAGGATGTAGAAGCTGTGTGGGGCCTCCGGGTCCATGGCGCTGATGAGGATGGGGAACATGATAATTGTCACGCCGCACATCACTAGGCAGAGCGCATAGGTCTTGGTCACGTTCACCCAGGGCAAGTCGCCCATCCAGCCCAGTCCAACCTGAAAGATTGAAAAACAACCGTTGTAACATAAACCAGACTGAATTCAATACATCGATCTGACTTTAAAGTATGTAAATGTTTAAGCTGATAAGCTTGTATTATGAAAATCAGAATCAAAGAGGGCAACGCAAACATTCAGTTCCATAAACTATTTGTGATAAAAGGTACCTACGCCAAAAACCGGCCAAGTGCCAGTCGGACTCGCGCACGAAGGGTTCCGTACTATTATTTTTACAACATTAGACACTAACCAACTAAATATTCTGTGAATATTTTAAGTGTTTACCTATTGCCGTTATTAATATCGAGCAAAAAACGGCACTAAAATCATGTTTGTTGTATGTTATAGCGGCAACAGAAATACATAATTTGTGAAAATTTCTAGTCTCTAGCTATCACCGGTTCATGAGATACAAATCTGGTGACAGACAGATGGACAGCGGAGTCTTAATAATAGGGTCCCGTTTTTACTCTTTACAAACGGAACCCTAATATTACAAATAAAATAATATTAAAGGACATAGATCAAATAAATTACATTTTTATCGCAAACATATTGACAAATCCTTAAAGTCGCGTTGTAAACTATTACTATTTATAACTAGTTCCGGATAGGAAGTAGTTACATACGTTTACCCTGGAAATCGCAATAAAATTAATAATTCAAACTGTATTTTCCCACAATAATAAGACTATAGCAGACTAGGAAATCGATCTACGACATTGCTTGATCGTGTTTGGCATAATACAAATAGTTTTTGTTTTATTGATTGTGAATTCGCAACGTCCATTGTCTGAGAGTTGATTAGACCTAGGTATTAGCCAAGGTAAACTATGCTATACCTAGTACTGAAGGCCATAACGCGTGTCTAGGCTTCTTGGAATTATATGTTTATAAAACAGAATCGCTAAAGCGAATACAGTTGCTCGTATTAATATTATAAACGCGAGATTGAGTTTGCTCGTCACGTTTTAACCCCTAAACTGAACTGGACTGAACCGAATTCGATGGGATTTTGACCTTTGGTATTACGATAGATGATCCTGTATCCTACCTTATAAACTACTTTACTATATTCTATAATAAGGTATAGCTTTGAGTCTACAAAACTGTTAAAGGACTGTTGACCATAATTTAGGTGTGAAAATAAAACTTAAGTATGTAGGTATATCAAATAACACCGTCAATAAGAAGGTGTTATTTGATAGTTTTGATAGTTCATTCTGCTAAACTTTAGAAGCTCGTTTATTTTCATTTATTATTCTTGGTAACTGGAGAGCGGTGGACAAGGACAGCACCGGTTCTAATCCGAGCACGCACCAACATCTGGGTTTTAGTAAACTTAACTAGTGATGATATATCAATAGCACGGAGGGAAAAACATTACTTTTCCTGAGGTTACCTGCACACTAAAATAAGAACGACTATCGTAAGCGACTCTGCTGACCTTTGTAACCCTTAGACAGAGGATCAGACAGTTTGAACAAACTGTCTGGACACATTCAATCAAGTAATTACTGGTTAAAACCTGGACAAGTCCTTCTGGGTTTTTCAAATCTAAGTTTCCATTGCTATTAAGCCGCATGGTTGATTGAGTGGTGTAATAAGATTTCCTGACATCATTTTATCACACCAAAATAGTCAATACTCAAACTGGTTTGTGAAACAAAAAAATCCAGAATAATCTACTTGTCTAGGTTTTTAACCTGTAACTCTCGTATCAGGTATACGAGAAGCATCATAATTGATATTAACTGCTTATGCGTTGATCGAACGTAGTTTTGACACGTCAGGATAATTGGGTCTAGAGGTCATGTCGTATCTAGCCCAGATCAGTTGTAAGTAGAACAAAAGTATGAATGCACGTAAATGTGCGTATATTTCATCCGGATTTGACTCGGAATAAAGAAAAGACTCTTTCTGACCACGACAGATTAGAAATTAACAATGTAGTATCGGTATCTAATACTATAAATAATGATCAGCTCCATAAATACTTCTACTTTGGAATCTTTTTCTACATAATGTATATGTTGCTGTAATAGCTCGAACTATGGTAAATTTTAAGATTTTCCAGTAAAACCTAAGATTTACCAACTCTTAACGGTAAAAGTCCGAACAGGTATACAATTCGAACTTTTACCACCATTTACTTAGTAAATTTTAGGATTCTTTACTTGGAAAATTTTACCTAACCAAACCTAACTAAGATTAGATTATATTATAGGTTAGGTTAGGTAAGGTATTTCTTTAATCAGGTTAATAAACCTAACCTAACTAACCCATAATATAACCTAACCTAGAAATATTTACATTTACCAACTCATGTCGGTAAATCCTAAGATTTACTAGCAAAACCTAAGATTGACCAATATACGGGCTTTTACAGTAACATATATACTGAATATTAAATCCTGTATTTTTTCTTATTGGAGTATCCAATACCCATGCCTCTCAGACACAAAAGGCCAATACCATAAAATTCAACTTGAAGGAGTCACTAACGACATCGAGGCATTTCGCTAATCAGAATACTAAATCAACTCAGTCAGCATTTAAGCATTAGGATTTCATAGTTGCAAAGAGGAATGGTTAAGTCGTAAAATCCATTTTCCGACAAATTACCTGCACTTAGATATAACTAGTAACATCTGGTGAGCAAAATAATTATTAACCTCATTGAGTTTGATGATGATAATGCTGGTTCGTAAAATTGAACATAAACTGTGCTTCGGATGAATTCCAATATCTATGTTAGACAAGAGTGGATGAGCTTGTCTGAATGGTACCTGTGAATTTATTGATTAGATGGTCCGTTAGTTATAAAATGCCTAGATCGTATATTGCGTACAAATTCACTTGCGGGCCCTCGTAATCCACCACTCAGTCATTGCTTGATATACTGCTCGACTCAGCTCTGCTGTATTGCTTTTTAACAGATCCATAGATACAATATCATAATGCGGCTAGTTACAACGTTGAGGCAAGACAGTAATTTCCAGCAGAATCTTTGAGAATCAGAACAAATTGAGACGTTATTATTGCAAAAGTTACTAATAAGAGACCAGTTGACAGTCTATAAATATCCAAAAACACTTACAATGCCAACTATAGTAGCCACACCGAAGACGCACAACATCCAAGAGCCGTCTGCCTCGCTGTATCCGTTCATGGTCATGAAGTTGGCGATGTAGAAGTACGGCACGATGAACCACACGAACAGCACCAGGGTCGACAGATTCATCATCAAGAAGTGGAACTCGGTGAACATGTTGAAGTCGAACGTCTTGTTTATCATATTGATCAACCGTCTGCCCCAAGTCTAGGAAAAAACGTAAAAAAAAGTTGTAATTGGTAATCATTAAAAAAATCTCGAACTCTTATCTCAATTTCTTCTAACTGACTAAACTTCACGCCACTTCCTTAGGATACCTACTCGGGGTAGGAAGAGAGAACAGAAGGTCATAATATGGCAATTTATACTATCCACATAGAAAGTTAATAGTAGAAATTAGTATCTCCTGTATTCGAATTTAAAAACAATATTAATGGAAAAAGATACAGGGCATTGAGTTTAGAAACCGGAGAATTGTAATAGTGAAATAAATTATTAGGTTTTCACATTGTGCTAGATTTTTTTTTGTTGAAAGTAAAATCTAGGGAAAATGTGGAATTACAGTAGTTACTAATATTTTAAAGCGATATATTTATAAATAAATTTAGCTACAATCATTTTATTGTTACTCAAAAAAAAAAACTGGACATTATTTACCTTTTCCTCCTGATCTTCCATAGACCACATTGAGTTCCTGTAGATATCGGGGCACGAAGACGCGCGCAGCTTGTACTTAGCAATGTTCATCATAGCTCCTCTGTGCATGATAGAGTTACGATGCACCCTGATTCCTCTGAAGTAGTGGTGATCAGTGTAAAGCTGTTTCGAAAGCCAATCCTGGTTCCTAGGAGGAATCATAGCTGGTTTATTCTCCGGGATCGGATGCAGAAGTTTATCTCTAACTTGATCCAGTTTCTGCTCAAAGTCCTTTTTCTTTTCCTTCTTATTTATCTTCAATTTCATAGACATGGTGATCTGCTTCGTTTTAGACTTTTCTGGAGCGGGCTCTATCGGCAATTTCTGCTCCGAATTGCTTCTTAAGGCTAGGAGAGATGGGTAGTTTTGTAGAATAATGTTGTACAGACGTTTGTTTGAAGTCAACTGGTCTAACACCTCTGCTGGTACCTGTGAAGTCAGAAATTATTAGACAACATCCAAAAACGCAAGTAGTATTAATAAAGCATAGTGAAGCGAATATTACCTTTTCGCTTTGTCTTAAAAATGTGGGTAGATTGATAACGGAATTCACTTTGTGCGACATATTCATGTCCGCGTTCTGTTTCGTTGCAGCTTCCAAGTCCTCGGCTTCAGCTATAGAAGCAACTAAAGCCGTCAAAATATACTCGGGTGTCTCTCCACTCTTCATAAGCGTTTTCAACTCTTCCATACCAGGATACACTGACTCTCCACCGCCAGATTTGGCCGAAATCGACACAGAACTAGACGCTCTTTTGTTTTTGCTTAGCTTTCTTTGCTTCTTCTGTTCCATGATCAACCATTCTGGGTCTCTCATGACTGCGCCACAGATGCAAACATTAAGTACTGTACCAGCTAGGAGCAAAAGCGCTCCTCTCCAACCATACTCATCCAGTAAATACGTAGTTAAAGGTGAATATACAAAAGTACCGAAGCCAACCCCACACGATCCTAACCCTACAGCCAAGTTGCGTCGCTTTTCAAACCAGTACGCAATTGAAACTACGGCTGTCACATAGAGCAGTCCCATTCCGAGCCCAGCCATCAGGCCGTATGTCACACAAAGAACTTCCACAGAATTACTGTATGAAGCAGCTACAATTCCAATTGTAGCCGATACTCCGCCAAGCATAGTCATATACTTGCACCCATATCGGTCAACCATTGCACTCATTATAGGTCCTGCTATTAAAGGCACAGATATAAACAAACTTCCAATCAAAGAAGTCTTCGCTTCGCTCTGGCCGAAATGTATGATGAATTTTTCGTGAACCAATCCGTAGGAAAAAGCGAGTCCGTCTGCCACAGTTGCTATGAGGAAGGAAGCGGCAACGACCACCCATCCCCACCCCCCATCGGGTATTTGAAGAGCCTGTTCCAGTGGCGGCTGACTGGAGCAGATACTATCTGCATCTCCAAGACCCAAGAATTTCACACCTTCATTAGTAGACGTCGCATCTTCATCTTTCGAATAGGTAACAGAAAGTCTATTACTATTCCCTTCTCTCGCATTTCCCGAATCCGTCTTTATAGAATTCACGGTGTTAAGATCATTCTCAGGTCTTGCGGCCACTCTTACGTCATTCTTCTCGTCGTGCGAATCAATGTACTTGATGTCACTGGACTTGTTGAGGAGCGGAGACGTAGTCTTCTCCTCTTCAGACGGTACTTTCGGTTCAAATTTGAATGCCTTCTCATTACCTGGGACTCCATTTCCGTAGGCTCTTTGAGAGTCCATTAGTCCCGAACGACCTTCTGTTTTTAAGTACGGTGCCTAGCGTACTTACTCTGTCCCCAATCGAATATTAGAGACAAGGAGGTATAGATTGGATTTGTAATCCAACCAGCGTTTCTTTCTACGGTGAAGAAACGGTTAGTTCTCTTGACCAATGTCTTAACCTGGGATCTCTGGCGGAATACCTACACGGGCTCTTTGATATACAAAGGGTTAGGGCGCAGGGATTGTAGGTTGTCGAGTACATCAAGGACGGGCTGGTCCTCGATTCCACGGTCTCAAAAACTTCACTTTTAATATTGTGGCGCGTTCGCTTCTTAAATGAGTGCCTTCTTGACATATGGATTAAAGTTTTGCTATGAGTAACATCTCAAACTTTAATCGCACGGGGCAGAATTGAATCTGAAACAAAGAAAATAAATCACTTTAATTGTGCTCATATGTTTTTCTTTGGTAGCAAACTACGTAAATTAGTCAAGGTAAAGAGGTATCTATCAACAACTTAACCATTTGCAATTCTATAACACGACATTGATACAGTTTTACAACAATATATGTACATATTATATTTGCAAGTTTGTAAATGTAGGTACTTATTGTTAAATTGCACAAAAACATGTGCATTGGTACGACTAAGATTGTAATAATCTACTTTGGCAACTGCTTTCCATCCAAAATTAGATCTAATGTGAGTATCTAAACCTAACCACGTCATACCACAAATCAGCCTAAACGTCCGTAGTCTGATGACAAATGTGTTTATTGAACAACAACTGTTGATGGTTTGCATGTTGACAGTTCCGGGCTGACTAAAGAGCTTATATCCATCTGTGCTGATATGATCAACAGCATTTTCTTGAGTTGAATAAAGTAGGGAGTGCAATAAAAGCCAAAACGTTTGGTGTACCATTAAAATAAAATGAAAAAATAAAAGTCAAGAAAGTATTGAAATTCTAAGATGAAAATATCAGTGCAACATTATCTATTCACGTCATTTTTTGCACAAGCGACAAGACCATAATACATTTAAACAAAACTGTCACATATCGACATTGGACACACAGAATTATCTACATGCATACGTAACAAGTACCGAAAAAAAAACCTCTTCGCAAAACATCCGTTTCAAAAGTATAACGACATTGAAGCGTCGAAAAAAAGTGGAACAAGAATAGATGAAGTCCATTGAATGTATTCTTTCGTATTCTGTCTGTAGAATACTGAATACAAGTCTGAATACGACTCAAGCTCAATTAATGACACTGATAACTGATTCCTGTAACGATAGTTCGTTACAGGAATCAGTTATCAGTACATACACGTACGAGTATTAAGGCAAATAATATCGCCTTATGATATGAATTTGTAGGACTACAGGATGAATCTAACTAAAATATGCAAGACAAAAAATGGCTAAAAAAAATTACCAATAGGACAAGAACTAACCCTCCTGTCACGCCATATTAAATCATAGATCGCTGTAGAAGAAAGATGATAATATTTTCAAGACAATGATATTTTCTTATTTTCAAATAGACTTTATGTCTATATCCCATATAGACATAAAGTTTTACTTATATATGGGAAAATGGTCTCAAGCAAACTATTCAATAGAAGATCGAGGCAGACAATCAACCTACTCGTTTTTTAACTGTTTCCGAAATGAATTTCCATGGTAATTCTAACCTTGGACGTAATTTAAATACAGATTTTCAGACACACATTGACAAAACAATTGAAGGATTATGTAACTCTTCAGACATTCATCAAGTCGAATGGTTTATAAATGACTTGTTTCATTCGCGTAAAATCAATTTCATATATAATTTGTATTTTATATAAGTATGTATAATTAAAGCTTACTTATCTTGATGTACTTATATTATACTATAGTATTGCAAAGTGTAGTCTTAGCGTGAAAGATTAGCAAACATCGTCGCATCTCACAAATTTTACCGCGTATAATAAAAGTATTATTTCTACGGTTCTTGCACTATGTAAATACAAAAAATAGGTACACGTGTACTTTCTTACGGCCAATCTCTTCTATATCTGGAAAACCTGGGGAAATTCTTAATTTTATTCATTCGTTAAATAATAACTTGAAAGTTCTAACTAACAAATCTAATTTAATCGCATAATCTCTTTTATTTTCGTCAGGAATCCTTTGAATTCCTAACAACAATTAAAGATGAAATATTGATGACTTGCAAAGCGGCAGTCACGTTTTGACTAAGCCTGCTGATAACGTTATGTGGCAGGCAAACAAACCACATCTGACGACAAGTCGTCTGGAAGAAAACATGAATCAACTGTTATGAAGAAATGTCAAATATATAAAAGCGTAGCGTAAGAAAATGAGACTTTAGCGTTAATAGACTTTCGATAAAAGTGGCTATTCTGCATGAAAGACGTATTAAAAAAACGACAAAAGCAAAAAACATCATAATGTATTTGAGAATGTAAATTAGTTTCTGTTTTGACAATACCAAGTTGTCTTTTCTAGGAAAAAAAAACATTAATCTTTTACAATATTTTTGGTAAGATCGCCAGAAATTTTTAGCAATCATTTTTTATATTCAGCCAGTTCCAAATCTTGTTACAATATTATCTAATGTATATATATAAAATAAATAAAAAAACAAATTGTACAATTCTCAAGGCTCAATTACATACCTACATTCCTTAATTCCTAAATGTAAAATAACTACTATTGCTATGTACTCAGCAGCCTGATAAGCTGAGACTACGCTTATGACTTAGTTGGCATTACAGCTCTGATTTACAATTTTCAGTCTTACATTTTAACTGGTCTAAAATGTGATTCATCCATATTATTATGCCCAACCACTGTTAGAGAATAATAAATCTGGTTTGGGTAAAATAATGAACAAGAAAATTGTGAAAAAGTAGTGACAAGTGTCTAGCTCGTCCCCTACACAATCATGTATCCAGCGTAGGAATACAGTTTGCATATTTTTTTTTATCCCAGACCAACATGGAATCATAATATAGGTAATTTGTTTGACATTTTTTTTGTTTTATTTAAATAAATTGATGCCGATGACCTCTTTTCGAAAGCCAAACAATTATTCCTACGTAAGTTTAGTTAACTACAAGTTTTTATTATTGTCAAGATAGGTGGATTTACGTGATATCGCGAACAAGCTTCTGGCCGCAACATCATTGCGTAGACACCAAGCACTAAGCCCGAATATTTTACCACAGGAATAAATTTCAATAGAATAAAATTGTAGCAGCGAGTGAGGCGTGTAACGACCGCGCCATATCGGCGTTAAAGAAATGGTGTAAAGTTATAATTAAAATTGGTATAGGCAGGTTTGTGTTAATACAGATCGTTTGCATGTGAATAAAATGAAGGTAGCATAAATTTCCAAGCAACCAACTTAAAAAAAATCCCTGTAATTTGGGTTTTTCGACTAGCCTTGATAACTTGTACTGTACAACGATGCACTATATTGAACATTTATTCTGTAAATACGTACGGTTGTAAAAACTAGACGTGATAAACACAGGACTTACGAGATTTCATAATGATTCTATGTAAAACAGAACGAGCATCTACCATTATTTTCCATATTTTTCCTTATTAATCCAATTTTCCGTCTTTAACATTACTCATACAAAACTATCCGTACGTATAAAGTAGGTTACTAATATACAAAAACACGTCCTGTAGGGAGTAGACACCTAAAATATGTATTATTAATAGTTACATAAAATCAGAAATGACCTCATTATCAATCATACAGTCAACTCATGTTTTGGGCAAAACTAAAATAATACTATATTACATGAATGGTAAATACCTATGTACGTATTTATAATAAATAATTATATGAATAAATAAATATCCGACTACATCACATACATTGATCTAACTTCGAGGTAAGTAGCTTAAGCACTTGTGTTATGGATATCAGAATCAACAGTGGTATTACAAATATATACTTAAATATTTGATATAAACACCCAGACACAGAACAAATAGGTATTCATCACACGAATGTCTGTCTTGGGTGGGGATCGAACCCACAACTCTTGGCGCATGGGGCACGGTCACTACCAAATGCACCATTGAGCCAGTCATCATTTATGATTAATCATTAAGATTGATTTAATCATAAATAACTACTATCATTAATAATGATTAATCATAAATACGTACACAGTAAATACTACCATTCATTATAATGAATAGAACCGGGGGGTGCGGGTTCAAACACGTACCCTTACATTTTTCAAATCTATATATGTACGTATTTATACCACTAGCTCGGCAGTGAGAGCAAACATCGTGATGAAATCTGCACATTCCAACTACTAAGGATGTATATCCATGACCTAAATTGTCTGGGTCCCCTAAGGGTTACGAAGGTCAGGTCGGCGGCCGCTTCAATGTAATTACCAGAGTCGCTAAATCTTGGATCATGGTCTAAGCGGACCCCGAATAAGCACGGGACATAACGCTAGGATGATGAATGAATGGTAGGTAATCAGTTTCTGTCTATTATCGCATAATACTGATACATGAACATTTGATATTTTACCGACCTACTAAACAAATAAGTTGTATTGCGACACGTATATCGACTAATGTACATAAAACGCGTTTTTTATGTCACGAGTTCATTTAAAACAAAACAAGGATAAATTTATTAAAGAGCAGGAAACATTCAAATGGAATTGTCATGATAATTATAATAAGGGCTGGTGACACCACTAGGTATTTGACATGTTTTCTGTGAGCTATAAAACACGATTTGGTACATTTTATATAGAAATACGAAGGTATGACGTCACACTTTAGTACACTCAACAGACTAACCCCCTAAAACGTTTCTAAGAAACCAAAAATGAAAACCTACTAATATAAAAAAATTAAAATTTCCCATCTAACCCAGCCCAGTTTTATTTTTTGGCTGAACGTGGTTAAAGGGGCTAGCTGCCCCTTCGACTCTATCTATCCCATCAGGAATTACGGGCGCGCTGATATGTATGTATGTATGTATGTAATTAAAATGTCTTATGATGCAAAACCATAAAATTTGTTTATTTTAACAAATTAAGTTATTATATAACTTGTGTATTGTTGTATCATCCTTATCACAAATGCATTTAAAAGCTTTACCCGATAGAAGGAAGCTCCAACATATGTACTTATACCTATTAATGTTCAGAAAGAACATTGTTTAGGTAAGTATATTTTTAGTTTGATATGTAATATAATTATGTAATATAATTATTTTGAATTCATCTAGTAGTGTTTGCTTGAAAAAACCCAAAAAACCATCAACAATTTCATCCGTGCAAAAAATATTTATAACATAATTAGGGTTAATGTAGGTACTCATTAACATTTCAAGTTGTGAATATAGTTAACTATAGCATCATTAATATTATCTACTCATTTCGATGCTCTAGTAATTTTAATGAGCTATATGTTACATACGTAAATACTTAATATATTTTTGTAAACTAAATTTACTTTTATATACCTACGTGTATATTATAATTTCTCATTTCTTTCATGTCCCATGTTGGTCTGGGACATAAAAATAATGCGCCAACTGTGTTCCTTGCCTAGCACGTCGTAAAAGGCGACTAATGGTAAATCGGGTATTGGGTGTGTGATTGTGTAGGCGACGAGCTAGCCACTTGTCACTATTTTTTCGCAATTTTATATCTAACTGCTGCTTGCTGCCGCTTTGACTCTGCCTACCCCTTCGGGGATTACCGACGTGATGTTATGTTTGTGTGTCTATATACCTATATACAGAAACATTTTATATCGAAGTAAAATATTTGAGATGTAATTCGATAGAACTACATACTTAACTATTTCAAGTGTACAGAAACGGTATTTGTTACTTATAACTTAAAAAAAGGAAACGGCATAAAAAATAATATACTTACTTAAAGATCTACTTAAACTTAAAATAGGTCAGCAAAAAGTAACATAACAGTTTAACATTACTTCTGTAGCTGATTCTACTTTACAATTAACAAAAATAACGACATTCATACTGAAATGTCCGATTTAATCTATAAAAATTTTTCGCCGTTATTACAAACATTTGCTCCATAGATTACATAAAGTCTACTCACAGACATTCCAGCAGTAATCTTATAAAAGACACCATCACTGCTCTTTAACGTCAACTTCACTTCAAATTATTATATCCATCTCACTATCACCCAATTTCAACACCATCACATTTACACTACAAACATGCTATACGCCGTACTATTAAAACTGTTCCATTAACTCTTTACCGCGCACCGCCACTTACTGATACAGTTTACGGAGCGTTGAGCGTCAATGAGAACCATTGGATAAATTTAGTCAGTCATTTACGTAAGCGGGGAGTATACACATTTCTGTAAAACGAAACCAACGTTTGGCCTATGTCCAGGGCATAAAAGTGGACACGCAACTTTACGGGCTAAATGTATTCTACCACGGCGTCTGAGATAAAATGGCGGATAAAATATATTCGCGTTGTCTTTGTTTTGTTTTAACGGTCAAAAGTCAAGTCAAATAAAGGCTTAAAAGCTTAAGGAGTAATAAAATGCAATAAAAATGGTGGAAAATCCTGAATTTAAGTTAGAGTTAGAGGTTGTACACACTATGACCGTAGACTATAGAAGGGATTGAACCTCATAGCCCCCTAGATCTTCTCCTTAAGTTATCTACGGTTAAATCTTCATTAAAAAAGTTTACATTCAGATAACTAAAGTTATATAACTAAAATCCGTTTGTCTGTCGTTTGATGTTTTGCTGAACTGATGGTCTTGATTTGCTAAATCGAATGATTCTAGGGTTGACTCTATCTAGCAGACTAGTTGGTTCTTAAAATTAAAGTCGGCAGAAGAACATGTTACTAGAAGAAAGATGTTTTAAATAAAATACATCTAATTAATAATAATAAATTCTCCATACTGACACACCTACTCCCTAGTTCCAAACTAAGATTATGCTTGTACTATGGATACTAGGTGAACGGATAGATATACTTAAATACGTTTATAAACATCCATGACTCGAGTATAAATGTCCATATTCATCACATGAAACATTTGCCCCCTAGCGGGATTCGAACCCGCGACCTTGGTTTCATGGCCAGGGTCTCTGACCACACGACCAACGGGCCAGTCAGAAAAAAACATATAAATATTTTAGTTTATATTAATTATGTAAAGTATATAGCCATTATAAAAAGTATATCAATTGTTTTATTACACCACTGTTCTAATTAATTTATCCACTAAATTAATAAAACAATAGAGGTAAAATTACAACAAAATTACTTATTTTTTTCCTTATAAAAATGTAGGTATCCAAGCATTAAAAGTATGTATATATTTTAAAATGCTTCATGAAATGAAATCACTGTACGCCAACGATACAAAATTAACTAAACGATGGTTAATGTACTAACGTAAACATGCAAATGTCTACTTAGTCATTAATACGTTAGGTAGGTTAGGGCATAAAAACGCTTACGTTACAAATGAAGCAATGATTTCAAAGCAAAAATACAACTAAACAGTTCTTTGAAAGTGACACAGAACGGTTTTTAATAATATTGTCTGATTGTTTATCATTTGGGTTAGCGGGACTAATCCACAACACAATGTTTATCCTGATTAAGTACTCCTTTTTAATAATGTTCAGGAATTATTGTATTAGATATGGTTTGTAATTATTTATGTAGATTAAAAATGAAGTTTCTGGGCGTAAAATTACGTCCCGTACGATATATATCTTACTAATAGTATCGAAAGTGTGTATAAGTGGATAGATGTTTGTAATTTACATGCATAAACTACATACAATAGCTCATAACTAACTAACTAACTAAACTTCCCGCCACTTCGCTAGCGGGGTAGGCAGAGAGAACCGAACGCCATATGGCACGATAATTACACACCTTACTCGTCTCTTAAACATTCATAATCCTTTTCATACAAACTCTACAGTTTTTATGACTTCTAACATCACCTTCTGTTAATACACGACCAATCTGGTCGTGGTAGGGTCTCATAGTATGGCAATATAGCTTGTAATACATCAGAATAATATAGGCTATGTTTTATCTCTATAACACCCGAGCAAAGCCGCGGGCAGAAGCCAGTTTCCGATAACTGATGCATAGTTTTATAATTGCTTGCAATCAAATGACATAGCTCAATTGATGCACGTATATAATCCATTAGTATAACAGCTGAGTACTTGCGTTACATAGCTAAGTACTATTCCTGCATAAAGTGCATCGCCGATCAAGCGGCCATTGTTTCGCGGCGGATGTAGCGACGCACGCGCATCGCAATGACATCACTACACATGACATTATCTCTGTCACAACAGACTCAGGATCAGCAGACTAATTCATTATGTCTGTATTATAGATATAGACCATGGAAATAGTCAAGATAAGCTCCAGACTGAGGCGGATGGTTAGATATTTTAGCTGAATGTGATTAGAGGGGACATGTACCTCTAGATTTTGCAAATCAGTATGGAGTTTTGAAATAAAAAAGGTAAACATAAAAACACCTGCAAATTGGCCCTCAGCTAGCTAGCTAGTGCACCCTTAGTTATACAACTCCGTACCACACATTACATTAGAAAATGATATCTAGAGGTCCTTGTATCGTACTCCACATAGAATGTCATCGGCTAAAATAAAATCTTCCCGTGCTTGAAGGGGTCCGCTTAAACCATGATCCAGGATTTAGCGAGTCTGGTAATTACATTGAAGCGACTGCCGATCTGACCTTCGCAACCCTAAGATAGGGGAACCAGACAATTTTTGGATCATGGTTACAAATCCAAAGTTGTTTGAATTTGCAGGTTTCATCACGATGATTTCCCTCACCGTCGAGCTAGTGATATAAATACGTACATAGATTTGAAAAAGCCAGAGATACATGTCCGGGTTTGAACCCGCACTCCTCGGTTAAAATGCGCGTTTCCTTACCATTATGCTACCACCGCTCTTTATGGACTGTAATCGACTATTGAGTGGTATTCAAAAGTCCAATAGACCTTACAGTTAGCACTTAAGATCGTCATCAATGCAACTTGTTAACAGGACATAGATCCGAACGCAAAGGAAACATCAACCGGTAACTGAACCGGGACTCAATCCAGTTACCACTGATGCCGGCCCGTTGATCCAATTGCTAACCAATCAACCAATTGGTTAATACGAGATGCGATGATCATTAGTAATGATTAGATCATTTGATCGCAGCATTACATACTTCTAGTAGGGGAGCCCACGATGATAAATGTGGATTTACTCGAGCGTCGCAGAAACTTACTATGTATAATTGGTAGATTAGATGACTGGAAGAATAAATGGTCCTATAATTTTTTAACTTTTAGCGGAGGGCGAACGTCTACAGATTTTGTTTTCAAAATTGTATAAAAAATAGATACATATGGGGGTGGCCATACCTAGGGGGGGAGGGGGGGGGGGAACCCAAACAAAAAAAAAACTCCCACCTAGGTTACGCTGAAATAGTCAGATTAGCAAATTCCCTCTTGGTAGGTAAAAGTAGGGGAGCCCTTACTATTGGAAGCTGATTCCACGCTGTAATTTTCCTCCAAACATATAATTATATAATTCAAATCAAAACGTTCAGGTATACAAGATACATATTATCACGGCTGCAATCCCCGAAGTGGTAGGCAAAATAAATAATAAATTCTCCAGACAAACACACATTCCCTAGTCCCAAACTAAGCTTGTGCTTGTGCTATGGATAATAGGTGAACGGATAGACTTTAATATGTTTATAAACATCCATGAATCGAGTAAAAAATGTCCATGTTCATCACACGAAACACTTGCGAACCCGCGACCCTTGGTTTCGTGGCCAAGGTCTCTAACCACTCGACCAACGGGCCAGTTGAGAATCGAGAGTTGAGAATCGAAGGAACAATGAGCTCTTTAAACCTTTATGTAGTGATAATGGGATCATTGTAATCTATATGAATAATTTTTACAAATAAAGATGGTTTGACTATTTAATAAAAAGTCTCCTGTTAAACATTATTGAGGATAAGCTAAATAGAAACGGGACCAGAAAACCTCAGACCTGTCATCCATTCTACGAATAGAATGTTTCCTGTTGTCGTTTATCCATAAATTCCAGTAACTAATGCGAACTAGTTGATACGATCGTAAGCTCGTTTCTCAGAGCAAGCCAACTGGATTGAGAGTAATCAAAACATGTCAACACAAGGAAATACCAATCAGTGTGGTACACGGTTGTTGCTAAACCAGTTTGCACTGACCCCTTTCAACGATGACCAGGCGATATGGATCTGAGACAGTTGGATTAGTTCAGTTATAAAAGAGTACCTAGATTTGTTAAATGTCACATAAAATAAGTAAGAATGAGGAAATCTCTTGCATTAATCTACACGCATTCGACAGACTGGCTCGATGGCGATCCAGTGGTACTTACTTACATTCAATACCTTCGCCAAAATGAGGTGACTTACTAATTTGAGTGTTAGAGAGTGAACCTATTATGTCGTTTTAGCGATAAGTGGATCATTTTCGTTAATTATAGTGAGTTAGCGACCTGTCCGACTGAACGTAGTTTTAAGAGTGTCACGTTGATACAGTAACGAGAACGTATTTCCGGTGTAGATAGATATTCTTATTGCACGAAACACAAATACAGGCATATGGATACAGACAAATACAATATAATTTAGGCGGTCTTATCGCTAAAAGCAATCTCTTCCAGACAACCTTCAGGCAGAGGTAAATAAGGTAAAGAGAGGGATACAGAAATTAGAAAGATACTTAAATTAATTACATATACTTATACATACATAGATAATGAATATAAATGCTTAATTGATTAAATACATAATTACAACATATAACATATACTTATACCAAATCTAAATCATGGGAAAAACACTAAATACCAAAAGAACTATTCTAGAATTCTAGAGTATCGGTATACTTATTAAAAACTAGCTATGCCCGCGGTTTCACCCGGGTTTATGTTTAATGTTATATAGACGATATATATGATATATAAATAAATATAATATTCAACGACATCACATACATTGATCTGACTTCGAGCTAAGTAGCTTAAGCACTTGTGTTACGGATATCAGAAACAACAGTGGTATTACAAATATATACTTATATATTGGATATTAACACCCAGACACAGAACAAACACAAGTATTCATCACACGAATGTTTGTCCTGGGTGGGGATCGAACCCACAACTCTTGGCGCATGGGGCAGGGTCACTACCGAATGCGCCATCGAGCTTGTCAATACTTCCTCAATAAATGCACTATACTCGTACAACACAACAATATTTTTTCGATTCGGACCAGTCGTTTCTCAGATTAGCGCGTTCAAGCAAACAAAAAAATTAAGTATGCTATTATAGTTATGATATATTGTCTGAATACATTATCTGTTGATTTTAATAATAATCGCTCATCCGACAAGAGCGTGTTAATGACACTAAAATAGTTGTATCAATATTCCCATATTTGAATGAAACATGCAAACCTCCCACACTTTGTTGTTATAACTGGCCCGTTGGTCGAGTGGTTAAAGAACCTGGCCATCCAATCAAGGGTCGCAGGTTCGAATCGAAATGTTTCGTGTGATGACATTTGTACTCAAATCATGGATGTTTATAAACGTATTTAAGTATGTCTATCCGTTCGCCTAGTATCCATAGTACAAGCATAAGCTTAGTTTGGAACTAGGGAATTGGTGTGTCCGTCTGGAGAATTTATTTATTATTTTATGTATGTTTCTGTATCGTATCTACATATTAAGTTTGTACCTACCTATTAAATATGACTATATTGAACTCGTATTTAGTTTTACATAAGACCTGTTTAGTCCTGTGCAAAAATAATGAAAAACTCTAGCCTTTCCCATTAAAAAAGCTCAATACCAAATACACCATAAGGGAATGCGCAGACGACGAACGTGTTGTCTTCCTTAGTCGCCTTTCAAGATATGATAGGCAAGGAACACAGTTGGTTCATTTCTTGACTCCCAGCCCTACATGACCAAGACCCCAGGGTGCTTAGCCAAATGCGCGCCAGCGATTCCATAACGAACTTCGCTACCGCTCGTATCGCGCCACAAACTTGTTTACCAAGAACTCATAGTGCGGAACTCAGAGCTAATTGCCGATTTGTCTACCCTTGTCCACCCAAATAAGTCTGTGGCGCGATATGAGCGTTAGCGAAGTTCGTTATGGATCGCTCGCGCGCATTTGGCTAAGCACCCATTTTTTTATGAGAGCGGTTGCAAGCAGAGGTCACGTGATGATCCACATAGGCACTTCGCGAAACCAGCGCCATCTACCTAAACCGTGTCACTTACACTTATTGTAAACTAGCGACCTGCCCTTGCTTCGCCCGGAACACTTTGACCACAAAGCTATATGAAACTGTACATATAAACCATCCTCATTACTCTATCTATTGGTGAAAACCGCATCAACATCCCTTGCATAGTTTAAAAGATTAGAGCGAACATACAGACAGAAGCAGCGACCTTGTTTTATAACCTACTATGTAAAGAAGTATAAAACAAAAATAGCACACCTTCATGTCCTAAGCAAACGGAAACTTATACGCACGCGGCGCTAAGTTTACAATTACCGGTTGTTCAGCACACTTCAATATAGAACCCACAGTACAGAAAAAATTACTAGAAGGATCATGTAACAAAATTAGTATAAGAACAGATGACGCCAAACTCACAAAAATACGCCACTATTATAATCACAGACTACACTACAGATAAGCAATGAGCAGGATTCTTATTTTAGTCTAAAACAGATTATCTTATTAGTCCTACATCAGAAAACCTACCTTTAATCTTTCGAAAAACTGTTTAATTTACTATACGTCTAAAAAAGTAGTTAAGACCTTTCGTAATCCAAGTTCAAATGTTGAGATTTTTTCTGTCGTCCTTAATAGATAGCGTCGTATTTTTATTGGAGCAATTATAATCCTTATAAAAAACTGGTATTTTATTCAGATTGTTGAAGTGCTTTACAAACATTAGTCAAATATCCTTTTAAGTCTAATACCAACTAATCAATTATAATAAAGATGTTAAATTGACACTATTAATATTTAATTTTGAAATATTAATTCTGAAAAAGAAAGTATGTTATAAAACCTTATTGACTTTAAATTATATTGAGTTTAAAATTTTTACATACATAATATCACGCACATAATAGTCATAATCCCCGAAAGGGTAGGCAGAGTCAAAGAGGCAGATAAGTCACATACTAACATGGGACACGATATTTAATTTCCTAAAAACTACTTAATATTTAGTCTGATGACTATACGAACTAGTGACATCATAAATTGACAAGCCAATACAAAATTCATGAAGTGATTGCGTTTTGACAGTTTATAAAAAGTATCTCAATTGGCTTGCCATTCAATATCCTTATAGACTGTAAAAAATATTACACTAGTGTTTTTAAGTCGATTTAACGATAACGATGGCTTCTTTAAAATATTTTTTTATTAATAACCTTCCAGGGTTGCCTATTATTTAGGTAATAATAGCCAGTCTTACAATCTAGATTTAATAGAGACAAGATCATTTTTGTTCACATTCACTTAAAACACCTCAAACCGTTCACTGCTATTCTTCACACGTCAGACTGACAGACAGCCATAAACAATAAGGTAATTTATTCGAAAAGGCGATTTACCTACACAAGCGTTTGTTGCCTCCACATTTTTGACTTATTTGCGAGTTAACCTTGTAAGATAAAGACATTATAAGGTAGATGTACATTTTGTTTGTACACTTGTTGGCATTTACAGCAGGAAGCAAACTAAACAATCCTCGACCAATCAGCGTCTTGCTGTCTCACAGCGCAGCAACTACGATATCGTTATGGAGACATTTTCTCAAACAAACTCACTTGCCATTCTATTAGATCTTTCCTTGATGCTTACTTATTTTTTAATTTTGTGGGTTCGTCATCTGTACACCACCTGGTTACACTTAAACTGGCATTCAGATGTCATACGTTTTGCTAAAAATCAAATTCGTATCAAAGTGTCACTTTTTAGTCTAAAATGGGCCATAAATTACTTTAAATCGGTCTCACGTGTATGCGTGAATTTGGCTTTCCGCCGAGACCCGTGGAATTTGCTATAGATCCACAGACAGACGGACAAAAAATCGTTTTGTCGTGCGCCACACGGCTATGTTTGCGGTGTATTTTGGGACGTGAACACATTAACGAAACATGTTTTATTTCTTGTCGATTGGTTATTTTTGGTATCGTAAAAAATAAAGATTCCGCCCGTGCTAATCTCATGCCGCTTCAAAAGGCGCCAGTATAGTCTTTTGGATTTTCACCCTTATATATTTCTACATTTAATGTCTGTTATTGCTTATTTTTGTTCTGATATACATTCAATAAATTGATCATACACGCACATTCAATTCCGTAGCTCATAACTCAGCACATACGCTTGTGTTATTTAGATAACTAATTAGTTACTCTAAGAATGTATATTTTATAAACATCAATGATTAAGAGAACTGTCTATTTCGATACCTTTCCATTATTTTTTAGAGGAATGCCTTTCGTTTATTCCATAATTAGAATTGAACAATTAACCATCAGGGTCAGCAAACAGAACTACTTACTTATATTATTCTAACGCCCATTAAACTTATTAAAAAAATATCTGTGCCGGGGTTTCACCTGCGTTCCTGGTTAATGTTATACATATAGCATAAAGCCTTTCTCGATAAATGGGCTATCTAACGCTAAAATAATTTTTCAAATCGGACCAGTAGTTCCTGAGTTTAGCGCGTTTAAGCAAACAAACAGACTCTTCAGCTTAACAATATTAGTATATGTAGAGAGATAACAAATAATTCGCCATTGATATCCTAAGAACAATACAATCACAAGTTTTTATTAACTTGCATTTACTAATAAATGTAAATAGGTCACTCATAACAATTTATCACCTCACAACTGTTTATCAAATCGCTAACTGTCGCCAGCGTCTAACAAGCAATTTGTCCTACATCTATATACGACAGTAAGCGATAATGACAAACAACAAACAAAACATTTTCTAGACTGTTAGGCGCAAAAGGTCCAATAAATCGCGTCCAGTCCAGGTCCAATATATCGCGTCCAGTCCAGGTCAAATCTTAATTCGCATTGACACCTAGTATAACTTGCAAACTATAGTAGGCAATGAGCGCGCGCTTAGTTCGCGGAAAAATCGTGCGCGGCGCTCGAACATGCGCGGTGCCGCGAACTGTCAAAGGACGGGGTGACAAGCCGATAAATATTAATTAATATGTTATTTATTCAACCATATTAGTTCGGTGTTGCTTAAAATTCAATAAATAATAAGCCTACTAATATTATAAATGCGAAAATTGTATGTATGGATGGATGTTTATTACTCTTTCACAAAAAAACTACTGAATGGATTTTAATAAAACTTTAGAATAATATAGCGCATACACCCGAATAACATATAGGCTCGATGTATCACGCAAGCGAAGCCGCGGGCAGAAGCTAGTAATTAACAAATAAATTCGCATTTATACTTCTGATATCATCTATACAATAAATAAAAATGAATGGTCGAAATGTATCTGCGCGCATAACTCTACAACTGCACCAAATTAAATTTTTTGTGTTTGTAATGATAAGAATAAGTTTGTACGGTGTCAACGGGATTAGGAAGTTTGTATGGATAAAAATGTATTGCCTAATGTTTGTATGCAGGCAGGTAGTTTATAAGTTGGCGACTAAAAATAGGATTAAAACTCCCACGTTTACGGAATTAACGGGACAGTACACTTTTTAGTGTAGGTACTATTTTGATACCTCTTCCGGAAATATAGGTATGTATGTACAATATTTTCCCAAAACACGAGTTGGCAACCCTATCCTACACCATAAGCAGTACAGATATCTAATTTCGATTTTTTTTTCTAAACTAGAACCTTAGTAACAGGCAACTAAGGTTCTAGTTTGTCACGCGACAAAAAACTCGAATTGGGCAGTCTAACCAATATAAGTATTTACATACCGTGACCTCACAAGTTGCTATGAAAGGAACATATTATACAAAGTTTTGACAGCCCATAAATGAATGGGTGATGCATTCCAAGACCAAAATATAATTGTGTATTCGAAAAATAATATTCTAGAAGGACGACAGTTAATCATTCAGTCAGTTCATTTTGGTTAAATTTAATATCCTATTGTATGTACACACGCAAAGGAATCAAACAAACTGTAGTGATGTTATCTCGTTAGCAAAGTTTTTAATCTTGTGCCAAATTTCCCACCGTTGGTAGGTCTCAGACTCAAAGTAGACGCCCCCATTATATTGGGAACCTCACGTGCTGAAGTCTGACGCGCTCGCAAGCGCCCGTGACGTCATACGGCTGTGTCGCGTCTCCCGCTATTTCGGTGCAGCCTTGAGTCGCCTTCTCCAGAACTCGGTCTGGATAGGGCCGGGTGATTCACATCGTTGCGAAATCAAGCATTTCGAAATATTAGCTGGTTTGAAAATTTCAAATTGAAATAGAGAACCGGGTCAGCTGTCAAATGATAAATTGGCGGGAGTTGATATTGTTTTGTTTTTCTTTTTATTTTTACAATAAATCAATGTAAAGAGGTCGAAACACTGGACAGTTGACGTTAAAATACAGTTAACTATGGTTTGAACATGGACAACTTATTTTTTTGATACACCTGTTTCGATTCTAACGTATATGGTGGTACAGGATTGATTTTTACACTGACACAGATATAGATTGTATTGAAATCAGATCGACGAATGCGATATTATCTGATACGCATATTAATACATTAAGGCCTGATTTTTTACAGTCAGATAAAACAACTATCGAATAAATTACAATCCGGATAATTATAAAATGTCATTGCCTGTTTCCTATGTAAAATACCATATGACATCCGCAAATTGGTGACTTTATACTTTATCAGTCTAGTCGGTTAATTCTTATCTGACAATTAAAAAATCGGCCCTTAGATAAAGAAAAGGTAAATATAATAACAAAACATCACCTAGATTAGGTACCTACTATAAAAAATATAGATTCCACAATTTATATATTTCATATCCAATCAATAAGGTTATATATGTATAATGTATTTAATACGTTTTATACATCAATTATATTAGGTATATAAATTGTTACGTACCAAAAGGCTAGATGGTCGGTAGACCAAAGCAGGCTTTTCAGAATCAGAAATGCCTAAATATGTTCAACTGAAGATAACGCAAAACTTCTTCAAGCTGTCAGAAGCCGGTGGTGACGGACAGGAACGTCTTCTATGTTTTCTTTGTCTATGTAATCTTTGAACAGCTGAAATGACCTAAAGGCCTATACCCAACAGTAGCTAAGTAAACACTGACAGATAAGTGAGTACATGCACCGCGTTTATATACCTACCTTTTCGGTAAATTTAATTGAAGTGGAATGAACTATATCTAATCGGGACATCAATAGGTATGTGTTACGTGTTTGGCGTCCTTCGAGCATAGTGTTACATCGGCACTTAAGATAACGGGTTCGATCGCCGATTTAGGCGCGATGTGACGCGAATTTGCTATTATGTAAATTTATTTGTTTTTATTAATATTATTAATAGCAAATTGTGTGAATAGCAAATAAAGTGAGATCCTCCCACTGACCATAGTTCCGAAAAAAAAAACTGTTTAGCCATAATTAAGCTTGTACACACTAGTAAAAAAATAAGAACTCCTCGCCTCGGAAAGCACGTTAAGCCGTTGGTCCTGCGCCTGACCTCCGGTCATGTCGCATTGCCGTCTCACCGGACTATGAGAGTGAAGGAACAGAGAGTGCACCTGTGTTTGCGCACGCACTTGTGCACTTTAATATATTCTGCGCAGTTGACTAATCCTCGTTGAAATTGGCCGCCGTGACCTATATCGGTTAGGAGGACATTATATTTGACATAAAATCAATATAACAACATCGACATATTTCACGTGTTTAAACAACATCTGCTGCTATACTCATATCAACGTACACATTTATTACTTCTATCTATTACTTCGCTATGAAAGGCATAGAGATGTAGTCCCTCTATGTTTAGAAGATAGCAATGATCAAAGACAAGCTTTGACCTTTCGTTACTACGATATAGCTGAGGGCATCAATTACTCGCGACTAGGGTTGTCATCACGCCTAACATCACGCCCGTAGTCCCCGAAGGGGTAGTCAGAGTCAACGAGGAAGCAAGCCTCGTTAGCCACATTCAGCCAGAAATAAAACTAGGAAGGATGAGATGGAAAATTGTGTAAAAGTAGTGAAAAGTGGCTATCGTCGCCTACACAATCACATACCCAAAACCACATATACCATTAGTCGCCTTTTACGACATGCTAGGCAAGGAGCACAGTTAGTACACTCTTTTTGTGTCTCAGACCAGCATAACCCAGTCCGGTTTTGTTTTTGGCTGAAAGTGGTTAAGGAGGCCTGCTGCCCGTTTGACTCTGCCTACCCCTTTGGTGATTATGGGCGTGATGTTATGTATGTAAAAAAAGATTGCAGCCATGCGGAAGCATGACGTCAATCAGATCAAACGCTAATATATTAGGTACGTACCGAGATAATTCGGGCCATGTTTACGCGCTGTGCTCACGCACGCGAAATCGCGAGTCATTAAACAAACGGCGCGAAAGCTTTCTTGTTGACATTTAAAGTGTCAAATCAGTCATGGCCGCCGTCGCGTATTTACATAATGGCTCCCATTAGCATTTCCATGGAACATTCGTAATTGCGTTTAATTTAGTACTGACAGTTGGCGGTGCCTACGATTTTTGTCAACGTCAATCATGTACCTACATATTATTATGTTTTTATTTATTCAAGAAAACCTATAGCAATTAATTTTTTACGAACACCACGCTGGCAATCGGCGATGTGTTAGACAGTCCAAGGCAATGAGTTCCATAAACCATATTTAACCAAAACATAACTGAGTATAATTCCGTGATAGGAAATAGGCTATCGACCACAATACTATATAGTCGATAGCCTATTTGAATTGTTTTTATTAAATAAAACAATTCAATCCTTCCGCTTATACGAGTATTAGTACAGATTGACCAATAACACACTTAAAATGAAACAAACTGATTTATATGTATTTTATTTCTATGAAACTGCGATAAGAAAGGTTGGTTCGAGCTCTTTTGCAATATTATATTTTCGCTTACCATTTTAAAGTCACAGTGACGATTAACGACCGTTGATGAAGGATCTGGCATGAAACTAGCTTAGCACATTTCAAGTATAGTAAGTTTTTGAAATGCTCTAAGGATCACGATCACGAAGTAAGTATCAATCAAAAAGCGCATTCCCCTTTGTTGCGCCATGACGCAATTTTAAATTAACTCAACAAGAACGTTGCTTTAAGTTAATTTGTTTGGCTCGATGGCGCATTCGGTAGTGACCCTGCCCCATGCGCCAAGAGTTGTGGGTTCGATCCCCACCCAGGACAAACATTTAATACTTGTGTTTGTTCTGTGTCTGGGGTTTAATATCTAATATTTAAGTATATATTTGTAATACTACTGTTGTTTCTGATATCTGTAACACAAGTGCTTAAGCTACCTACCTCGGAGTCAGATCAATGTACCTACGTGATATAGTCTGATATTTATTTATGTGCCAGTGAGTTAGTGAAATGACGCAAAAGACTTTTATTAAACCACCCATGCCTAACCATGACGGTCATAAACATTGAGGCGCGTCTGGTCCATAGAGGCAAACTAATAATTTAGATAATTTATGAAGTTTCGATATAGTCCGATAGGATTATAAATGAGATGAGAGGTGCCTGCCTGTCTATCATAATAAATCAATAGCGAAACGTAAACTTCGGATACAAGGCAGAAGTGCGAGCGAAATATACAATCTTATTTTTAGTATATACTAACCTGTAAATCATTTGTACAGAATCGTTAATAGAATCGATTGCAATACTATACTTTACTACTTACTTATACCATGTTATATTTTGACCCAATAATATTTACAAAACCTTAAATAAAGTTACACCCTCCTGAATGGCGCGTGCGCGTCGCTTGTCACAAGGTCGCCAGGTCATTTAGTCCTGTTAGGATTATTTCTAATAATTACAAACGCCGTAATAAGCGCAAAACCCTACTCGGGAGAGGACAACGAGGCAACACAAATGCTAGTAACTTCGTGAGTTTTTGAGTATATAAAAAATCAGTATATAAATAAATACTTACATACTCATTTTTTGATTAGAATACTTGACCCGTCTTCCGGTTTTCGTATATACTAAAATAACCTTGTATACATAGCCGGCTGTTCATCCCACAGAATGTGATGATGGAAAGTATACCAAAAATATGTAGGTACCCCAAGAAAGGTCATAGATTAATTTTTATCCACGCAAAATTGTTAAGCCTTGCGGAACACAAGATAGATGTCGTTCACAGGTGTCGACGAGACATCTATCTAAAATTCGCCGTAAATGCTCGTTAAATTAAACTCCTTTGGTTACATACATAACATCACGCCCATGATCCCCGAAGGGGTAGGCAGAGTCGAAGGGGCAGCAAGCCCCTTCAACCACATTCAGCCAAAAACAAAGCCGGGCTGGGTCAGATGGAAAATTGTGAAAAAGCTGTGACAAGCGGCTAACCTGTCGCCTACACAATCACACACCCAAAACCCGATATACCATTAGTCGCCTTTTACGACATGCTAGGCAAGAACCACAGTTGGCATATTCTTTTTAAGTCCCAGACCAACATGGGACAATGGGCTGGGTTGGATGGAAAGATGTGAAAAAGGAGTGACAAGTGGCTAGTTCGTCGCCTACTCAGTCACATAACATAAACTCCTTTGGTTAACACAAGAAAATCATCTAAAATGATGTTACCATACGAAACTACTTTACTTTTCAATGCCAGTATCACGTCGGTAGGAATTATTCATAATGCTATTATCCATACATACTCCAAGACAAAACAGCTGTTACGCGAGTCGTCTATCTATCGTGTAACTTACACAATTGAATGTCATACATATAAGTTACAGTGCTAAGAGCAATATGGCGTCTTAAAATATAATTCACCGTACAAAAGATTGACCACGAAACGTATTGAATAATCATAACCGAGACACCAGTTGTACAAATATCAATTCATGACATTGTCCAAAGAAATAGCTTTTCAAATTTCCTACGTAAATCAGCATAATAAAGTACTTTTGACCGTAGTCAGTCGCAATAGTTTTTATGAAAATTATAAATAAATAAATATCAGACTACATCACATAATATTTATCTGACTCCGAGGTAAGTAGCTTAAGCACTTGTGTTACGGATATCAAAAACAGCAGTGCTATTACAAACATATACTTAAATATTGGATATTAACACCCAGACACAGAACAAATACAAGTATTCATCATACGAATATATTTTGTCCTGGGTGGGGATCGAACCCACAACTGGCGCATGGGGCAGGGTCACTACCGAATGCGCCTTCGAGCTTGTCAAAATATTAAAATAAGTTGTCAAAATGTAATTCCTTATATTCTAATTTATATGTAAATGAAGTAGGTACCTAATTTAAAAAACGTTCACCATAAACACCCAGAATAAAACTCATCACAATGGGAAATTAAATTAAGCGCTAAACTATTATTTACAGTAACCTGTGGCATCGGTGGAACCAAAAAATTGGTAAAAAGAGAAATAAAGGAGTGTGTTTGTTTGTAGTAATAGAGCGGTGGTAGCTCAATGGTAAGGACAATCGCCTCTTAACCGAGGAGTGCGGGTTCAATCCCGGGCACGTACCTCTGGATTTTTCAAATCTATGTACGTATTTAAACCACTAGCTCGACGGTGAGGGAAAACATCGTGATGAAACCTGCAAATTCAAACAACTTTGGATTTGTAACCATGATCCAAAACTGTCTGATTCCCATATCTTAGGGTTACGAAGGCCACATCGGCAGTCGCTAAATCGTGGATCATGGTCTAAGCGCACCCTGTCTAAACACGGGACATAACGCTAGGATGATGATGATTTGTTTGTAGTAATACAAACAAGACACTCCTTTATCGTCATTTCCATAGTAGGGCAAAAGTCGTAAGAGGTGTTCATCAAGATGAATTGATAACGTAGACACTTTTATTAGAGAGCCAATTGGTGCTGAGTGGCCATCTACACGAACACGTCTTAGGGTTGCCGCACGAAGTTAAGTCTCAATTACATATATATATTATATACACACATAATATCACGCCCGTAATCCCCGAAGGGGTATGCAGAGTCAAAGCTTCAACCACATTTAGCCAAAAATAAAACTAACTGGCTAACTCGTCGCCCACACCAGGGGTTTCTAAACTTTAAAGATTTCGGAACACCAACCAAATACCTTTTATTTTACGGAACCCCATATCAAATGGTTACAAATTAACACTGAAAATATAAGAATTATTTTTAAAGATTTTGGAACCAAACTAAAGTCCTAAAACTAACTTCACGCCACTTCCCTAGCGGGGTAGGCAGAACCCCCGGAACTCTGAACCCTTTGGTGGAACCCTGATCACTATTCTACGGATCCCCAGGTTCCGCAAAACTCATTTTGGGAATCCCTGGCCTACACACTCACACACCCAAAACCCGATATACCGCTAGTCGCCTTTACGATATGCTAGGCAAGGAACACAGTTGGACATTATTTTTAAAATCCCTGACCAACATTAACCTTTAACTGCCTCTTTGATTCTGCCTACTCCAGTCCTCCTGGGATACTTATAATAAAAAGCTGAAGAGTTTGTTTGTTTGCTTGAACGCGCTAATCTCAGGAACTACTGGTCCGATTTGAAAAGTTCTTTCAGTGTTAGATAGTCCATTTATCGAGGAAGGCTATATAGGCTTTATAACATTAACCATAAACGCGAGCGAAACCACGGGCGCAGCTAGTATTAATTAAGTTATTATTACCGATGACTAAATACATGTATGCCGCCTCTACTACAGCATAGCTCTAGAAATCTAATTTAATTATCACGTAATCTTTTCTAATCAAATACCTATTAATGGTTTATCATAATCATCACTTGATATAGACAATTCAATATTTTTGGTTTCAACTTATTGATAAAATGTTATTACGTTGCTATTTTTATCATTATCATTATTTTAGATATTTTAATAAACATAAAAGAAACAATTTCATTAGCAAACAAAGAATATTCATACCTGTATGTATGTTAGTTTGTTACATACAAATATGCTAAGGGAATAAGGGTGGGCGGGGTGGAAATAATCTTCGAAATTAATTAGGCTCTTCAAAATATATATACCACCTCATCTACATTATAAACTACTAGCTGTGCCCGCAGTTTCACCCGCGTTTATGGTTTATGTTTTAAAGCCTATAGCCTTCAACGATATATGAACTATACAACACAAAAGGATTTTTTTCAATTCGGACCAGTAGTTCCTGAGATTAGCGCGTTCAGCCAAACTAAATAAACAAACTCTTTAGCTTTATTATACTATAAATACTAGTATCGATTTAATGTGTCTGCAATACCGATTTTACTTACATTGTATATTCTTTATTTATATTGCACAAAACTTTTAATCAGACACCCAGACCCGAAACTACATTCTGTTTCTTGGTAACCCTGCCAGCTGTCTTTCAATTGGTCAATTAAGTGGCACAATATACCCGCGATCCCTCACTCGTTGTATCCAGGCACGCTGTTCTATTAGCTGGATACAGGGGTGACGAACCTTTCTGAACTGACGTGCCAAAGTTGCTAACATTTCAATACAATACAATTGACTCTTCCAGAGCCAGAGGAGCGGTTAACGTGAATGTTATTGTCAATTATTGTTGATACTTTTGTGCTCTTAAACAAAATGTGTAAATTTTATACTGCCACATATGGAAAGCGAGCCAAATGTTTGCCACCCCTACTCTAGAACCTTCTGCGGGTATTTAATGAAGCCCTCTCGATTCTATAAATACACCAAGCATTCCACAATAATCATGGCGGCTCGGCTAGCCTTTGGACTTTGGACGTCACAAATGATCTGTTCCAATATTGCGGTAACAAATGTTTGTCTGTGTTACATTGTTGCGGCTGAGCTATTGAACTCTTTATTGAAATGTTGTACAAACACAGTTTACAGTATGAAAACACCAATTTTCAATAGTCTAAGCATTATGAGATGTTCTTAGTCTCGGGAAAACGAAAAGTTGTTTTTCCATGATTCAAATAGTTGCGAGTACACTCACAGGAAATTTTTATTTTGTACGGAATTTTCCCAATCTTTTTGAAATTTCGGTTAGAACTAGTTTGATAAAGAAAATTAATAAATAGTCGGATTAAATTTATAAACACAATTAGTTATCTACAATCTGATATGATAGATAATACGATCGCAGGAACACGGTAAAAATATAAAATTCTACCCATTATTATGGTTTTATATTTACATAGAACCAGCTGACTATTACTGATGCCACATTTCAAAACAGCCAATCTGAGCTGATTTCCACAAACTACCCTAGATTAAACCACTTAGGAATCAAACTTGGATTTTACATGCTTCAGCTTAAACCTAAGTGATAATGTTCACGCACTTGTATGACATCCACATTATCATCAACATCTTACTCCTTTCCCGTCATTTGAAGTTGGTGCAATCTCTCTCACCTCGAGAGATCTCTTCCATATCACTTAATCAAACGTCGAGCTATCCAATCAGATATATGAAAACGACCGTCAATTTACTTTAGTTTAACATTGTTTCATTGACGGTCGTTGTCGTTGATAAACGTGTTAATTTAAACGTGTCCACGGTCTAACAGTTAACAATCAAACCGAAACATTAGCTACGGTATAACTCCGTCAATAATGTCTGAATAAACAGCATTTGAATAAGAATAGTTTAAATATTCAACCTAACAAGTGTCGAATCATCCGTAAAATCGTTTTCTGAACGAAACATTTTCAAACCAAATAACTGAGTTATTGTGCTGTTTTTCTTAGATTATTCATTTTGGACTGCTTAATAAGTTCAGTCTTGTTTTACTCAGTATCTACATATAATTAGGAGAATAAACGTTCACGCATCACGTTAATAAAAACGAAATATAAAATCTCATTTAAAAGTCAAGTGTAAAAAATACCAGGTTCCGTGAAACACAAACATAAGGTACCTAGACAAACGTCAACGTTTTCAATTGGGCTATCGTCAAGCAATACAAATAAATGGACTTGTGTATCTTTTATTTGGGTTAGCAGTCTTTAATTTGATTAGAAATCATGAGACGTTATCTGTAACTGAAGGCTTCCGTACGATCACCTCCGGTGACTGAAAACAGCTCGACATAAAGATAAACCAGAGCTGCTATACATTCCAAAAGTTCGTTCATAAGGACTTAAAAACCTAGGACGGAGGCACGTTTTAGAGGCATAGCTGCTACCGTCCATATCCGCAGCATTAGGGACTGCAATGTTGGATCAAGCAATCCAGCTGGGCCCGCATAATTTTAGCTGTACTGTATCCAGCGACATAATGTGCTAGCTAGTTCAATGCCGCTGGATTTAATCCCTACTAAAGATTGGAATACTTGATCACGCAATCCAACTGGATCCAAAATTGCTCTACTGGATTAAAAACTTGCATTATTAAATAATTTTTGTTTAATGTCCAAAGAAATCAACGATCATAAAAAAAATTGTATCCTTTTATTCAAAATTATTATGATTTTGAGAGTTTAATTATTTTCTTTGAATAAAAAGATACAAATTTTGTTTATGATCGTTGATTTCTTTTGACATTAAACCAAAATTATTTACTAATGCAAGTTTTTTTTTTATTTTCATGCATCTAACGTTCATTAGTATTATCTACGATAATCAAGTGTTATTCCTTTTGCGAATTAGTCCTTTTGAGAGCTAGGCTTTCTGGCATTATGCGACTAAACGGTCCCGACAGCTTACAGGCAAGCAAAAATAGTGAGAGTTGTCCAAAATATTCCTAACTGATGGAAATTGCGTCACTTCTAATACGGGACCCATATACGATGAACTAGCTCTCGACTCGTATCCCCATCCACTAAGCTACCAAGGCTCGTTAAGGCCTACCCCCCTAGTATATTTATTGGCCATTCGTTTCGGCCTTTTTTGGGCGCGGACACTGGGCCAGTGATTATGCTCCATAAAACGGGAGAAGCTTCACAGGTGCGACACCATTAACCTAATTCCTGATTCATATACTGAATAAAATTAGACTAATTAAGCATTTTGTGAATCAGCACGCCTCTTTCAGCAGTCTGTTGTCACATACAAGATTTTTGTTGCGAGAATCTATCTATACATACAAAAATTAATTGCTGGGCCGATTTTGGTAACTTTAGTTATAAAATATTTGTAATCATCCAGGGAAGATTTGTACGGTAAGAAAATATGGAAACATTGCGAGGAAAATTTAAAAATTGAAAATCCAAGAACAGGGCGTAACGAAGTGCGCCGGGTCACCTAGTCTTTTATAGATATTCATCACTAGTTCTTATATTGGTACCATGGACTCATACATTTATGAGATAGAAAATACCGCGTTATTATCCTTAATAAATCTATACTAATATTATATAGCTGAAGAGTTTGTTTGTTTGTTTGCTTGAAAGCGCTAATCTCAGGAACTACTGGTCCGATTTGAAAAGTTCTTTCAGTATTAGATAGTCCATTTATCGAGGAAGGCTAGAAGCTATATAACAATAGCCATGAACGCGGGCACAGCTAATGATGCATTATGTCATATCGATGTGCCGACTAATTCAAGGGAGCCCAAACGTATGTGAACTTATCTGGCTGCAGTATTTATTTACATAAACCTACAATTGATGTACTGTTCGTACTGTTCGCAATAGATACATATCAAATGAAGCGCTTAAGTACCATTCTAAGCAAACGACATCATGAATCACGATTAAGCATACTAGTAATTTTTAAAAACATATTTGAGAATCTGAACAAACATCAGTAATATAATATTTTCCATCTTACCCAGCCCAGTTTTGTTTTTGGCTGCATGTGGTTAAAGGCCCCTGCTGCTCCTTTGACTCTGCCTACCCCTTCGGGGATAATGGGCGTGATGATATGTATGTATGAACAAATATCTTCAGGACTCTACTTTTTCACTACACCTCACCCGAGCGGGTTTAATCATGGCTTCATAATACAATTACCAGTCGTTTAAATTGTGTCCAATTGTTAACCCTCGAGATTTAATAATCCCTTTGTTTCTTCATCATACACCAAAATATATACACGGTCGAATTGAGAACCTCCTCCTTTTTTGAAGAAAAAAAGAAAAAGAGGTTACATGTGTTAAATTCTACCTCCGTCTAGCAATCGCTATAGCTTATGCCGTTTAGGTATACCATGCGAAAGCGATACTTTCTATATGCAAAATGCCTGCTACCTGCAGTGCGAACCAGTCTGACGGGCGTTCACCCCGCAACCTCGCTGCGCGTGCGACTTGTTACTGGCTCACCGACTGTGCAACTTACGAACGGCTAAGTCTAGAATATAGAGTTACATCGCTGTATACGGTGGCTAGCAACCAAGTAACAAATCAAAACAAAATTAGTATATTATTACTGTGTATGATATCTATAATTGTCTAGAATGTCTTGTTCCATTCCATAGACATACCTAAATATGTGTTTGTTACATGAAAAGAAAAGTACTTATGTTTTTGAAACCCAGCTTAATTTAAATTGAATGGTTAAAATTAATTAATCGTACACTGAGATGCAAAGTTTTTAGATCCCCAAAAAAATTAAATTATAATTTTAATTTAATAATAATAATTAGACTGGCTCGATGGCGAAGAGTTGTGTCGTGCCCCCGATCGTGTCCGCCAAGAGTTGTGTCCCCAGTCACCCAAGACAAACATTCGTGTGATGAATACTTGTGTTTGTTCTGTGTCTGAGTGTTAATACCCAATATTTAATTATGTATATATTTATAATACCACTGTTGATTCTGATATCCGTAACACAAGTGCTTAAGCTACTAACCTCGGAGTCTGATTAATGTATGTGATTTAAATATACGCATTTTCCAATTCCTACGAAATGACGCGTCTCTCCAGACCAAGTCATTATTATCAGAAACTGCTGTAACTTATTAATTCAAAAGCTTTTATCAGAATTTTTTACCGAAATGTTTCACAAAAAACCAGTCACGTTTGTGATAACCTACAGCACGTTTTGGACAAAACACCGAAGCGTGATGTCTAGACACATGGACAATGAGCATATTATTCGCAAAAAATATCCTGTTGATAAAAATAATAATTGCACTACAATAGCTGGTTAACAACCATGGTGGATTAAATTAAATCGTCTGCTGTAATTAACGAGGACAATGAATCGGCTGAAAAAATTGCATTGACATTAATTAACCTTATTATGGTCAATAAGGGGATTTTTAGTTGGTTAGTGGTCGACATACGAAGTAAACGCGCACTTTGGACTACTATGCTTTTATATCTTTAGTGATAGAAACAGCTTATCACATACCTAACGAAATTCGGATGAATATACATATAAATATATAAAACAAAGTCGTGTTAGTTACACCATTTATAACTCGAGAACGGGTGGACCAATGTTTATGATCTTTGTGTTTTTGGATTTATCTTCGTCTAGAATAGGATAATAAGTATTAAAATATGATATTCATCAATAGAAAGAATATCAGTTTTCAAGAGCAAAGCTACTCATTGACGGAACGAAGTTCGCTGGGTCAGCTAGTATTACATTAAAACAATATGGGTCACGGGTGCCCTAAGTGTATCTAACGGCACCTGTGATTTGGAATATTATATGACTTTTATATTACTCTATCAGAATTTATGTATCACAATAATACGAATTCACACAAAATCAAACAGATACGAAAGAATAAATAATCGCTATAAGAGTCACGGGTGCCATAAGGCCCTATGGCACCTATGACTTAGAATATTGTATGATGTCATGAATAGATTAAACTTTACGCAATCTAACATAAACTCTAATCCCTACACATGTGTTCAAACATACGAAATCAAATAGATAGTAGCGGGTATAACACGGTAAGATAACTATTGTCTCGTAACACGCTAATTATTATTGTCACCATTATCAATGTTTACTTACCCTATGCTTTGTTTACTATATTATTATACACTTAATTATGTGATTCGCAGTTTTAATACGACAAGTGATAAGTTTGGCGCCGGTGTTGTTGCTTAGGAAAGACTCGGGGAAGACAATTTGACGTTCATTAGCCCTGGTGTTTGAACTCTGCATTTATGTTAACACTACTCAGCAACGCAACGTTAATAAGTAGCTTTTTAGGTTTTTTTGGCTCTCTTAAACGGCGCATCAGTAAGTAGTCATAGTCTGGGTATGTGTGTGGCAAATGTACGATTGAAACAACTTGTTAGCGATTGAGTAAACAATTGCTTCTAATCTGATAGATAAGCCGCTCAAAAATCCTCCTGATCAGTACCTAATAAAACACAATCACGTCAGAGCGTGAGACATATTACACGATTCTATCATAGAATTCCTAACTCGATATTCCAGTAGGTTCTATTACTCTGTAATGTATTACAGCTTGGATATTGGATTAAGGTAGAACAAGTGGCTGAAAACCCATACCTACCTATGTAATTTTGCTATCAGAATCTACATTAATTGAGTAACATTCCTTTTTTTTTGTCTCGCAAATCAATCTAAACTGCCTGACTGTCCTGACTTTCTATCACAGTAGCATAATCAAATTGGCTTCAGCCGGCTAATCGGTCCACAGATTATAAAAAGCAGCAAGGTTGAACGCTTCAAAGGCATCGTAAACCTGTAAGACGCGGGTCTGTGTAGTCCGGGAGCACGCACGTCTAAACTGATCATGTATTATAGGTCACGTGGTAAATATCTAAGCATAGCTCAAAATGCTTTATATTAGCTCAGTTTTACAGCTCTTGTATTAATTTTTAGCGATAAGCTGTATTGAACAGGCAGAATCTTATACAAGGTGACTTGTAATAGGTGTCATTGTTATAAGGGAGTGAAAGTATAGCCCATTTGACGTAAAAATATGTACGGACCACCTAGTCGAAATTCACTAGTTACGGAAATAATTATATATTTATATATTTAATTATTAACAGCTCACTTTTTTTAGCTACAACTACAGTTATGCCTTCTTGTGAAATAAATATAAGTGTTTAGGTTTTTTCATCATCACATAGTATAAAAAAAAAGTCACCGCTTCTGTCTGTTCGCTTAGATCTCTTGAACTACGCTAGGGATGTTGATGCGGTTTTCACCAATAGATAGTCATTCAAGAGGAAAGTTTATATGTATAATTTCATATTGTTTTTTTACTTACCGAGCGGAGTCGGGGCGGGTCTCTAGTTACAACAATAATGTATAAATAAATTAACCGGCTCTCGTACTATAACAAGATTTCCTCAATGCCACAAACGAGAGGCATCGTCATCATCAGGAGGAAAAGTACTTAACACCGTTAGTCATTAGACAATTACCTAATATTAGGTTATACGTAATAGGTAGACTCAGTAGCATTCGTTTTTCCTGCTACGTTTTACTATAGTATTAATTATTTAACTAACTAACTCAACTTCACGCCACTTCCCTAGCGAGGTAGGCACAGAGAACCAATATAATTATCTGTTTTTACATATGTAGGTATACAACATCGCAAATATAGTATATAAAGTGGGGATATTAGAAATATAATTCGAAACATGTTAGTGATTTGACACTGATAAAATGTCAACACATGATGATCAATCGAAATGAAACTAATCAATACTCAGTAAATTAGCTTCTTAGTATAAAGATATAACTCTTAAAAAGATTGACCTAGATTGGCTTAAAAATCTTGCCTACAGCGTCGTTTTCCGAAAATTATTTACAAAGTAATTGAGCATTTTACGACCCTATTGGTAAGATACTCTAGATATGTTTAGTTAATAGTCAGTTGTGAGACAAAAAGTCTGTTCAATAAATATACTTAACCACAAATTTAAGACGTTCTTAAGGAAATATTTTTGGTACCGGGTCTATTGCCATCCCCCCGAAGAAGAACGTGGCAGCGGAGCAGTGAACGAGTTTAAATATCCGACTACATCACATACATTTATCTGACTCCGAGGTAAGTAGCTTAAGCACTTGTGTTACGGATATCAGAATTAACAGTGGTATTACAAATATATACTTGAATATTGGATATTAACATCCAGACACAGAACAAACACAAGTATTTATCATACGAATGTTTGTCCTGGGTGGGAATCGAACCCACAACTCTTGGCGCATGGAATAGGTTCAATACCGAATGCGCTATCGAGCCAGCCGAAGTTGCAAAGCCGAGTTGAAAATCCACCAATAGAAAATGTCCAATGAAAAGGAGCAGAAGTTTGGTTTTATGCAATTCCATAAGTACATTTTTAACTCGCTAACCGTTCCGCTGCCTCGCTCAGCTCCGGTGGACTGGCCTAAAACTATAGTGTTGTTTACCCTCTACAAACAACATAAAGCGAAATCCAAACGAACAATTTAGCGTTTGAATTGTATGAATCGTTTAAAACGATAAACAAAAAGGCAATAAACCAGCGTTGGGTTTGTCAGACGCGAAACCAAGTCGTGCCTGACGTCACGGTTAAAAATAACCTCAATCGGATTCAATGGAATGAAGTTGAATGTGTTGATTGAACGCGGGAATTATGATTCAGGCACGATTTCACCGCTAGACGCAAATCGCTTAGTCGAGTGCAAGGCTAGCCAAGCGTTTTAAAGAACTCGTTCAAAGCTTGACCAACATAAATTTTATGTAGTAAAATCTAGATTCTAGATCGTGTTTTTGGAAAACACCGAATTCAGAAGTGGCATGTAAAAATGTTGATATATTATAACAATATAATTATCACATCTCAAAAATACGTTTATTATATAAGATAAATTGAATAGAGCAATTTAATAATCAGCTTTTTTCTCAAATATTTATACTACAGACATACGCAAAGAAATCGTTAAAACTTTTATACATTAATTGACCCCAAATTGTGCACCAAAATTACATCACAAATTAATTACAAATGATACTCAAGGAAAATATTTTACGTGTTCAATGGCGCACAAAGTTTATGAATATAATGACCAACACGAACTTATCTAAATAACATATATATTGTAATTTACAGCGAAACTGCAGTGTCCACACCACATACGAGTATTACTGCGCTCGTCTAAACGCAAATGATACTAGAGTTGTAATCGTTCAACCTTCAACCAGCCGATAAGATAACTAGACAACTACCCGCTTTTATTATTAACAGATTAGAACATTATTTGTTCATCGCATCTTATAATCTTGTCGACTTTATTACTTTATGCTTTCTCTACCTACTGGCTGAGCGGGAGATGGTCGAAAATGTTTCTTCTTCAGAGAGGCTTGACAACTAGTGAGGTTAATAAGGTAAGAGATGTTGACTGGCAAGTCAATTGAGATAACTAACTAAACTTCACGCCACTTCCCTAGCGAGGTAGGCAGAGAGAACCGAACGCCACATGGCACGATCCTTACACATCTCACTCGCTTCTTTAACATTCATGATCCTTTTCATACAAGCTTCTATTAATACAAGCTTCTGTTAATACACGACCAATTGAGATACATTCTTTTACACATGAGATACATTTCTACATGAGATACATTTTGAACGGGCTTGTCGGTTTATGACGTCACTAGCTTGTATAGTCAACTGACTAAATATTAGGCAGTTTTTGTAAAATAAAAAATCGTAGACCTACTTAATATAATTAAAAATCAATAAAGTTAAGGTTTTACAACATACTACGATACTTTCTATTACGGAATTGATATTTCAAAATTAAATATAAATTGTGTCAACATTACTATTGGCACATCGATGACGATATCCATGATGCAGTTTTTAGAAATTGTCAAAACGCTACGCTGTCATATAATTCGCATCAGACTTACACTTTGTGACGCCACTGCGTGCCATACAACTAACCGTTTAACGATTACAAACCAATCAAAAGTTTAACTCAACTGTACTATTTTGTCTACGGTAGTAGCAACGACCCAATTGGATTATTAACTCTTTATACAAAAAACTGGTGATCGCCCACTTGTCGAAATTCGACCATTATTATTAGTTTTTTTTTTTTTTATTTATTGAAATATTAGCTTTCTGCACTCCTTCTCTATATAAACTTTAACTGTGCCAAATCTCATACTCCTCCGTCCGCGTTATTCTCATAAAAAGGGGTACAAGGTTTTTGCTTCACGTATTATTATATAGATAAAGAGCAAGTATTTGTGGAAAGTTGAGATCTTTACACCCTTTCAATACTTGGAACAAGCACTCAGCTATACTCGTAGTTTAATTACAACTAGGGATTGCAATCCAGCGACATTTTTTGCAGAATCTATCCAGCACATGGTGCCAGCTGAATAGTCCAAACCCAGCTAAATTGCTTGTCCAGCATTCCAATTCTTAGTAGGGATTAAAATGCAGCGGCATTGCACCAGCATAATGTCACTGGATCCAGCATTGCAATTCCTAACCACAATCTTGGAAGGGGACGGGCTCGGTCGATGAGATTATGTTTTTCAACCGTAGAAATTTCTCATCTCTTATAAAAAAAATACTAACAATTAATTACACACGTCCCATGTTGATCTGAGACTCATAAAGAAAGTGCCAACTGTGTCTCTTGCCTAGCATGTCGTAGAAGACGACTAATCGTATATCGGATTTTGGGTATGTGATTATGCAGGCGACGAGCTAGCCACTTGTCACAAATTTTTCACAATTTTCCATCTAACCCACTCCATTGTCCCATGTAGGTCTGGGACTTAAAAATAATGTGCCAACTGTGTTTCTTGCCTAGCATGTCGTAGAAGACGACTAATCGTATATCGGATTTTGGGTATGTGATTGTGTAGGCGACAAGCTAGCCCTGTTTTATTTTTGGCTGAATGTGTTCAAAGGGGCCTGCTGCCCCTTTGACTCTGCCTAACTCTTCGGGGAATCCTGCTAATATTATAAATGCGAAAGTTTGTTTGAGTGTGTGGATGTTTGTTACTCTTCACGCAAAATCTACTGAATGGATTTTACGTTTTAATGGAACTTTAGAATAATGTAGCTTATACACCCGAATAACATATAGGCTATGTTTTACGACGTACCACGCGAGCAAAGCCGCAGTAGTAAGCCTATACGGGCGTGATGCTATGTATATAATTACACACGTCATTAGACATAAGTACATAGAGGCTGCAGAGATAGGTTTTGCCGTAGTCGGTTATGAAACAATACCGTGACACCGAACGGAAAAATAACTGTTGCAACATAACACATATTACCTACCCGTTATTCTATAAAGTGTTATTAAAACTCATCACATTACGAATCATAGTTAAATAAAAGAGTCATGTAATATACCTTATATCTTAAACCATACGTAGGTACATTAACTAATTTTAAAAAACAATGTATTGTAGACCGTGTGTAAATGTTTGCCTATTCAATTTGTCGGTTTGTCTGTACGTTATTGCAGCTTATTGAATTCAAAATCATTTTTTTGCGGAATCATGTGAACAATCATCATTTTCGGCCTTACCACGCTCGTATTAGTAGGTAATTTCTTTATTTTGAACAATAGTATTTTTTTGCCATTTCTTTAAATGTTCTCCGTCGTAGTTTTAATACATAGAGAGATTCTGTTACCTTTTACCAATGTTACAAATACTATCATCATCATCATCATCTCAGCCGAAAGACGTCCACTGCTAGACATAGGTCTCCCCCAAAGATCGCCAAAACGACCGACAAATACTATACTAAGTAGTAACTGCAATACTAGTCCAAAGTTTAAGTTTTAAAAGTCTCTGAAACTGAGATAATATAGGTATACCAATTTAAAGAACATAGTTTTTATAGTAATTGAGATTCGCCAACTCATTTCAGGACTAAAAAATAAATGTGCGATGGGAATTGATTCAATCTCGAGTAAAATTATCAAACGTTATGCCGAATTTCTTGTAACACCCATCACACATATCGTTAACCTTGCCATATCAACCGGAGTCTTCCCAAAAGCGTTCAAAACAGCTCTAATAAAGCCAATACACAAAGGAGGGGAAAAAAACTTATATTTATCTTTAGGACGCTTAAACACGTTGCCAATCGTCAGGTGATCAAGATGGTCTATTATGCCTTATGTCAATCTCTTGTTGAGTATTGTGTAACGTCTTGGGGAGGTGTTGCTAAGACACTTCTTATTGAGGTTGAGAGAGCTCAACGAGCCATACTCAAGGTGGCAGCTGGGCTCCCATTTCGATTCCCTACTGCTGACCTTTACAAATACTGGGACGTCCTGACGGTGCGCCAAATATTTATTCTGCATACTATTCTCAAAAAGCATTCACAACTTTATTATGATGCCACTCTAGTGCAGGATAGGCGTAGGAAGGGCACCGTTTGTACATGTCGAACTTTTAAAACCTCAAAATCCCATAATTTCTATGGTTTTCTTGGAACCTATTTGTATAATAAATTTAATGCGTTACTTGAAATCTACCCCCTTACCAAAAGTTGCTGCAAGTGCACCGTTAGTAAGTTCCTCAAAACTTTGGACTACGAATCTACAGAGGCCCTACTGGTCCAATTAATTTAATTTATTTAGTTAATACAATCTCTACCGCTATTTAGTCACCGACTGATTTACCTTCCCTCCTTATTGAATTTCTACACACATACGTCACACTCATACACTGTCACATACACACCAAAAAATACACATTCAAGAAACATACATTTATTTATTATTATATTTTTTTTTCCATCTATTATTAGGTAGTTTTACTATTTTATTTATTTGTTCATTTGTTTTTTTTTTCTTTTTTTTTTATGAAGCACATGCTATTGTTACCTGCACTGCTTCAAAATATAATTATTTCTCTGCATGTTACATCTTAGGACATTTTTTTATATACGGACCTACATGAAGGTGCCTGGTGTCCTGTAATTACAGGTTCTTTATGAAACCTATATCAGGCACCAGTCTCACAAATATGGGATGCATCTAAAATTAGCAACTAAGTCCTAACTCTTAAGACCTATTTGTGATGAGAAATAAATAATTATTATTATTATTATTATTATTAGTAATATAAAAAGTATGTTCTTTAAATTAATTTTTACCTGGGTAAGTATGCCTATATTGTAAAAATTTATACTTATTAATTTGTGCAAATAGTAGACATGCCGCGAATTCAAATTCAAATTCAAAATATCTTTATTTATATAGGCTTCAAGAAAGCACTTATAAATAGTCAATATACAAAAAAAAGAACAAATAATACTACCACCGGTTTGGAAGGTAGAATCTATCGAGAAGAAACCGGCAAGAAACTCGATAGTTACTCTTTTAAATGCCAAATATACAATTTTGTAAACTTAATTAATCTACACTTAAGACTAGATATCACTGCAGATGAACAATTCATTATGAAGTTACCATAAATCTTTGTCATTGAGGAATTATTCGATCTTGTAATAGCCCTTACTCATTAAAAATGATTTAATGCATAATTTGAATCTATGTAAGGGTAATGTTAAAACTTAAAATACTTTGTGGTAGTTTATTGAACATTTTAATACTTAGACCAATAAAATTTAATATCCAATAAATGAATAGTCGTTATAGCGAAAAGTCCATCCTTTTCTTGTACCTATTTTACGGGGTATTGTATAACCACGCCGAATGTCGTCGAATGTCGAATAATACTAGCTATTATTTAATATTCGACGAACAACAAAAAAATTTCGAGTATCAAAAAATTCGAAAATCGAATAATAGCGAGTATTCGCGGCAACTCTAACAAATAGTTTGATTGATAGAGTAATGTTTTACACGTGGCGCATAACGGAATGCACTGTTGCATCGAACGTCACCCAACACAATGGTGTTGATAAACCGATCGATCAATTACATTATGATGTTATTGAAACTCTCCTATTCATATTTGTTGCAAAGGAAAACACCGTGAAGCCACTACATTTTGATCAGCTTTATGTAAGTATGTGCAAATGGCTGTGTATATCTACATATAAAGTAATTTTAAATCACGTTTAGTTTTAGACTGTTTCATAATTTTATTTGCCATATATTCTTATCTGTAGTCAGCGACTAGCGAGTCTTCACTCGCTTTTACGACATGCTAGGCATTTGGCATGTTCTTTTTGACTCCCAAAATAAGACAATTCTTATTCAATACCACAGATAATACATTATCTATAGGCACAACAGTGTATAATACCTATGCTTTTTTCTTGCCAAGGATCATCGGAGCCCTATTTAAGAATCCCTAACTGAAATAGCAGTCGCTTCAATACATTGCTCCCCTACCAAAACAACCATTGACAAGCACATTCAAATTCAAAGTGTCTATATTTATGTAGGCTTCAAGAAAGCACTTATAAATCGTCAAATGTACATAGGTGATCCTTAAAGCTACATGAATCTACCACCAATTCGGAATGTTGATTCTAACGGGAAGAAACCAGCAAGAAACTCGGTAGTTACTCTTTTCAGCGTCAAGGTATTAATTTTACAACTTTTCTTGAGGTCTAAACCAACTCATACCATTAATGTCCGTAGGAGGTACGGATAATCACGACATAGTGTTGTCATTGTGACGTCATGGTTAAAACATGACCCGATAAACAATACGCTTTATTTTTAAACATTAAATTTTTCCTCTTAGCTATTTATTAATGTATTTCAAAAGGTAATGAACAGTTACAAAAACTATTACCTATACATTAAACTAATTTTATTAAGGTTTTGTAATATAATTATGGGGTACTTAGAGCACCTATATCTACCTACTTTCAAAATATTGTTTAAAATCAGATGTTCGAATGATATTTGTACGTGAATTTGTAAAGAACCACTTTGAAACGTTTTTTTTCAGTTCAGTTCTGCTGGTTTGAGAAGTTATAACGAAGTTCAATATATTTTTTCATGGTTATGTTATAGATGACATATATATCTGCTGCTGTTGATGGTAGTGGTAAGGTAGTGGTAGTCTCAGTGAGATGTACTTACGCCAAAACGAATTCCTTTGTGATTTAAGCCTGAGTAATGATTATTTTCTGCAATTAGAATTCTTTCACTTTAAAGAAGAAGATGGATCATATCATCCATTTTGACTGGCCCGTTGATCGAGTGGTCAGAGATCCTGGCCAAAAACCAAGGGTCGCGGGTTACAATCCCGCTAGGGGCAAATGTTTCGTGTGATGAACATGGACATTTGTACTCGAGTCACGGATGTCTAAAAACGTATTTAAGTATGTTTATCTGTTCACCTAGTATCCATAGCACAAGCTTATAAGCTTAGTTTGGAACTAGGGAATTGGTGTCTGTCTGGATAAGTTATTTAGAATTTATTTACTTAGAATATCTGGCTCTATGGTAGAGCAAGTGGAGCGGTCGCTTCAGGTACCACGAGGCAAGGTGTGCAGAAATGCTAGAGACGAAACACAAAAGCTAGCAAATATAAAATGTTGTTATGGTGACTTTGACAACCGCAATAATTTAATGTAGAGATATGGAATGTGTTATTAAGGTATTAGCAATCTCAAGTGAGATTACAAGCTAAGGTCAGCGCTGGGTAAGATGCTCCGGCCAAAGAAAACGATATGATGAAATTGCAACAATTTGGACTGAAATTGTATTTTATACACGGACTAGTAAAAAAAGAAGGACTCCACGCTGTCATACTATAGCGTGAAGCCAAGTTTATGCATGTGTGAGTGAGATACATATGGATACCAGATATCGGATAGCTGTCATTTGGAGCACTTATTATGTCAATGTGTGACGTAAGTTGCGTGTCGAAGTGGAGCACCTGAGGAACTTCAATGTCTAGTTAGTGGCGCGGAGTCCATCTTTTTTTACTAGTCCGTGATTTTATAACAACATAGAGATAATTTTATGCTTTTGGATACGTCAGATAGGAACAATCAAACCGAGATTGTCCCTCTCAAAGCAAAACATATGGTCACATTATTTATAAACATACGTTATCTCAACTTCAGTGTGTCATATACATAATTAATGTAGAGTCGATATTCCATTAAATGATAAGTAGTTAGGTATATACCTACGTGTTTTTACAAAGACTAAAACTTCAGTTTTATACAAAAACTTAAAACTCGTTACTGACTTAAATGAGTGTGAAATAATAGTGCGATATGAATTATTTGACTTAGTAAGTAATTCTTTAGGTACACTGGAGAGCAGGAAAAGTGAAACAGAAGATGTTATGGGGTCAACGACCGCAACAGTCCATTCATCAAACCAGTTACTTTGGCTTAGACTTTAGACAAAAGGTCAAGCTGTGCTACAAACCTTATTATCGCATTTTAAGTAGGTAAGTAACATTGAATAAGTAGGTATCTACTGCCAAACATATACCTACTTGGAATAACTCTTGAACTTTTCTGCTTAAACGAATTCAAAACGCATAATAATTATTTTCCTACATCACTACATCTAATAGTCTATACCTACTCTTAAGACGAGTCAGGAAAATAAATGTTTAATACTAAGCAAAGAGTACCTACTCCAAACAAACCGGTCTGCGCATATCAGTCCATTGAAAGTAGATGCACTACTTGCCGACTAACAGCGAGTTTCACAAATAACCATAGGAAAAATACCATCGAACCGGACCGAACAGAAATATACCAAACATGTTCAGTGCAAACCAGATGACTCGACTTATTAATAGGCATGTCTGGAGCAATAAGGCCTCATCGGCCTACTTACACATAATCCTATTACACTTATAAAAATAGACAGGTTAACTGTACTGCCTGCGTAAAGCAACCTCTAAGCAGGTAAACGGACACAAAAAAACATATTACAATCGTTTCCAATGCATTCTAACGCTCAAGTTTAAATATAATGCAAATAACGTCATTCACAACAAAGAAAACATTGAAAACAACTTCAAAAGCGACGAAAAACTCGGCTAAGTGAACCAAAACACCTAATAAACACACATTAAGACCGCAAATGGGAAAGAACGACTGCAAACGAATCACCCAAACACAGTTATCACGTTAACAAAGAAAAACAACACCAATTTGCGGGCGCTCATTCACAGATTCCACGCGGCTTCTAAATTTACAACGAAAACATTAACGCCGGAATTGAGGTTATAACATTGTTTACATAATAAACAGTGACGTACCTGTAGTGGGGCAACGGAATAGCACTGGGAACAGTCAAGTCACAGAACAGCTGATCACTGGTAACCACGTCGGAATGCAGTCACTGACACGTGCGCGGCGGACGACCGGCAAACCACATCTGTTGACTGTGGCCGAGCGTTAGCCACGGGGCCACTTCACATAGAGGCGTGACGCACCGCGCCTCGCCTCGGACGAATCCACCGCATTTTTATTTCATAAAAAACACCTTTTTTTTTCTCAAGATCCAGACGTCCGCTCCTAAGTTAATTACAAAACTGAATGCTTTGACTCCCCCTGATAATATTGTTTACACAGACGCATATATCTCGTTGAATTAACAAGAGCAATCGCTCATCGTGTTATCAGTGGAATTTTACATCCATGTTCAAGTATTTATATATTACTTACACTGCGACTGAGATTTTCATGACAATTTATTCTTTCTATAAGGTCAATGACATGACATTGACAGTTCAATGTATCTAAGTAGGTTATTATCTGATCGACCACCTGTGAGGGCTGACATTGTTGCACTTTATGTACCAACTTTGCTGTAATAAATCGTATCGGCTCGCATGTGGAACCTAATTTTGTAAAATCTACTTAGATGCCTGTAACTTAGCGTCTACAAAGTACAACATAGTGTCACCAATGTATTGTTAGATATAGTCCACCAATTAAATAATGTCACGGTGATCCTATTGATTGAAAATATTATAATATTAATTTCTATTTTTTCATGGTCAATATGCTTATTTATTTCTTTTTAACAGACTCAACATTCATCATACCGCTTGTTTTTACGCATAGATACCCTGGTCACGAAATCAAAGGTCGCGGGTTCGAATCCTGCGATGGGCAAATGTACGTGTGATGAACTTTAATCAGTCAACCGACAGTGATTTATACTAGTCATAAATATTTATAAAGATATTTAGTACGTCCTTCAAAAGAACAAAAATAAAAGATTATTTGGGTTAAAGCAAAAAAAATTGTGTCTGAGTCTGTAGATCTGCATATTTATGGCTACTTTGCTCTTCAGGAAGACTCGTTGAAACTTCGTTAATATTCATTCTGAGTATTACTTCGCTGCAACCTATTAAGAGATAGGTATTTAGGCTTTGAGAGAATTACTCTCAAAATCTAAATATCATTGACCAACATTTCTGAGTAAGGTGCAATGCCATTTATTAAACAATAGATACTTACGGAATGCTTGGAAAATACCATAATAACACACCTCATTACAAATTCCATCTTCCAGACGATAAGTTCAGGTTAATGTCAAAATAATCATTAAACTTGTCTCTTGAAGCTGGGGTTTGTGATAATAAGTAAATATTTAATTTATTAATGCCACGCTTTACTGAAATATTGGATTTTACGATCCAATCTCAAATAAACTCTTACAATTTCTACTAATGCAGGATATCGTATGTATTGTATATACCTACCTACATGTTTTTTCAGTTCACACACCGCCTACACAATTACATACCCAAAACCCCTAATTAGTCTCCTTTTACGACATGCTAGGCAAGGAACACAGTTGGCACATTCTTTTTTAGTCCTAGACCAACATGGGATTCTCCAATTTGTTTAATATAAATCATTATTAACATCACATATATCATACTGGTTCTAAAGTAAGTAATAATAATTAATGTCCCCTCCTAACCGATATCACGACGGCCAATCTCAACAAGGATTAGCCAACTGCGCGAGATATTATAGTGCACAAGTGTGTGCGCAAACACAGGTGCACTCTCTATTCCTTCACTCTCATAGTCCGTAAAGACGGCAATTCGACATGACCGGTGAGAGGTCAGGCGCAGGAACAACGGCTTAACGTCCTTTCGAAGGCACGGGGGTGATTACAGCACCACCAACTTACTGACTCCGAACTGTTACTGAGTAATTTCAATATTTAAAAACCCAGCCACATATTTTGGCCCTACCCGGGATTGAACCCGGGACCTCTTGGTCCTTAGGCGGCGCGTGCTACCACTACACCAACGAGGCAGTCAAAAGTAAGTATAAGCTTTGCATTATAGAAGCCAATTCAACGAAGGTACTTTTCTTACAATACAACCAAGGGGTCTGACGCAGAATGTGCACTAAGATGCAACATCCATGTTGAAAACAATCAAAGGACCACCGGCTTACATGGAGAATACGCTGGCGAAATCTACAGTTGCGTTTTACGATGCATTCCACAGTTTCGTCACACGAAAAACAACACGTGCACAAATTACCGACTCAAGTTACACGATAACGGTTACAACATCTCTGAAATGGTTCGAGGAAAGACCTCACAGCCCGGCAGCCATTTTGATGCTGAAATGCTAAGAAAGCATTCGAATGTTAGCTGATGTGAATAAAAAAAATATTTCTCATAACACCATTATGTATACGACGACATATGTATTTCGCATTTCAAATGTCTTGAGGCCTATGTTGAACCGGGATACCAACTATATTCCTTGCCTAGAATGTTGTAAAAGACGATTTTGGGTTTGTGGCTGCGTTAACGACGACCTGAACATTTTTCACAACTTTTTTAAAATTTTTAAACTAACCCAACTCAATAGTAAACAATAAATAGCCATAGATTTCTGACTGGCTCGATGGCGCATTCGGTAGTGACCCTGCCCCATGCGCCAAGAGTTCGATTCCCACCCAGGACAAACATTCGTATGATGAATACTTGTGTTTGTTCTGTGTCTGGGTGTTAAAATCCAATATTTAAGTATATATTTGTAATACCACTGTTGATTCTAATAACCGTAACACAAGTGCTTAAGCTACTTACCTCGGAGTCAGACCAATGTATGTAATGTAGTCTGATATTTATTTATTTATAGATTTGGCTAAAAGTCGTTAAAAATGTTTGCTGTCTATGTATACAGGTGATTGCGGGCGTGATGTTATGTATGTATATATGTTTGGAAAGTAATGGCCTCTCATGACTGAAGTATTTTTGCAATGTAATTGATAGACTAAAATTACTAAGGCAACGAAAAAATACACTTAATGTTAAAGAATAACTGACATGCAAAGTCTTACATTTTATCAAAAATTTGATCCATATGTTTTCTCGTAATTACATGCAAAGTAAACGTTTGTTCATGAAATTATTTTATCACAACGTTATATCTAGATTGGCTTGTCGTTCCAGAATTATCACGCCTTTAATTCTGGAACGACAAACCAATCTAGGCTCTCACGTCACCCGTAGACTGTAAATTTTTACCCAACGTTGATATGCTTCGATTACACAACCATTACACAACATGTGATTAGGGGTGTTTCAAATTAGATATTTTCTGCACTAATTTACAATATTACACACATACATGATTTCTATACATAATTTCACGCACAAGGTCCAAGCGGGAAATTACAAGGAGCAATAAACTTTTTAAATTATATCACATTTAGCAAAAAATAAAATCAAGTTTGGTTAGATGGAAAATTGTGAAAAAGTGGTGACAAGTGGCTAGCTTGTCGCCCACACAATCATCATAAACGCAATACCATATAGACAATCAGTCGACTTTTACGACATGCGAACCAAGGAACACAGTAGATTTTTAACTAAAACTTTGTTCCATGTTAGTCTGGGACTTAAAAAGAATGTGCCAACTGTGTTTCTTGCCTAGTAGCATGTCGTAAAAGGCGACTAATGGTATATCGGGTTTTGGGTATGTGATTGTGTAAGCGACAAGCTAGCCACTTGTCACTATATTTTTACAATTTTCCTAGATGGAAATTGTAAAAGTATAGACCAGTTTTATTTTTGGCTGAATGTGGTTAAAAGGGCCTGCTGGCCTTTTGACTCTGCCTACCCCTTCGGGGATTATGGGCGCGATGATATATATCGACGCTTAAGAACCAAGACCATCTATCTACAAAAAGTCGACTTCACAGGAGACGAAATAAACGTTTTATTTCCTTAAATTTATTACGTCACGTTATTTAGGTGGCATTGGTATTTTTTCATAACTTCTTATTTAATGCGAATTTGAGGTTACTGATCAAAGGAAACGATGCGTAAATTAATCATAAAAATAACTGCATTAAAAAGTAAAAAGCGCCAAAAGTGTAGATAGATGGTCTTGGTTCTTAAGCGTCGATATGTATGTACGAGTAACTAACTAAACTTCACGCCACTTCCCTACCAAAAAAAACCAAGATTTTTAAGTTGCGCTGTAAATTTTTTAACTTTTTGTTCATGTTATTATTCCCGTTTGTTACCACGTAAAACTGGTTTCCCTTTTGCTGTTTATGTAGGGTTGCCATCTCTAAAATTTGGCAACCAGGACAAGACGCGTTAGAACTTAAGAATTTTAGAGCCCAGAACCCGGACATGTCAACAAGTTTTTTTAAACATAGTGTAATAAAAAACAGTTGACAATGATGGTGAATTGAGCGAGTCGGTTCGTCGGTTGATCCCAGCGTGCGGGCACAGTACGTGTGTCGCGGGACTACAAAAGAAGCTTCGTTCGGACGCTGGACAAATCTGGGGAAACCCGGACGGATGGCAACCCTATGTTTATGCAAAGACAAGCGCATAATAATGCATTGTTTGCCTCTCGTCAGATTGCTACATAATACTTTAATATTTCATATCTCTGTCTAAGCGAGCCTCTTTAAATGTACTTACATAGTGCACAATGATAAGGCTTTATTACGTGAAATTATGATTCAACGCACTACGATCGAGAGCTGTAACGAAGGAGTTTTTGCGTTTCCGTATGCATTTATTACAAAAAAAAACAGATTTGTCCCATATTGGTCTGGGACTATTTGAATTCTCATTTTTAGCGCCAACTATACATACATACATTCATAACATCACGCCCATAATCCCCAAAGGGGTAGGCAGATTCCAAGGGGCAGCATGCCCCTTCAACCACATCCAGCCCAAAATAAAGCCGGGCTGGGTCAGATGGAAAATTGTGAAAAAGCAGTAATAAGCGGCTAACCTGTCGCCCACAACGCCAACCTAGCGCCAACTATGTTCCTTGCATTTCGAATTTCTAAGGTAACGTTGCAGTTAGACAGATTATGTTACGCTTATTCGTTACCCGGTAACGAACATTTACAGTTTGCATCAATACTACGACTACGAATGATATTAGTTCAGTTTTTCATTATTAGAACAGTTAATCGGACAAAAATGGTTGCAAACGTAACAAAAATTTAAATTAGTTTCAGTTTAACTCATGTACTTACTTACCATTTAATTAAATATAGTTTAATTTATGTATGAGATACACATTAAGGTCATACATTTTTTTACTGATGGGAGAATTGAAACCAAATCTTAAGTTCATAACTTTAATTCATAACTGTTTTTCGTTAAACTATAGGTAACTTTACATAAAACACTGATTACAAGTAGATACATAGGTAAATAACATTAGGTATAATTCGATAGTATTATTAATATGACAATATTAATACAATAACTTACTCAAAGGTTAAACCATTAAAAAGTACGTAGGTACAGTGGCCACAAGTGTATGAACGCTTTGACCTTTATTCCTAAGGACATAAGACTTAAAATCTACACAGCTTTAATTGTAGCCACTGTACCTAAAGAGTATTTTGCTAAATAATTGTTACACGTTGAATTTGTGCATACGAGTGTACACTAAGTTAATTAATAGATATTCTAACATTGTGCAAATTAATAGAAATTTACAACTGACAACGTATTTGAGATCATTCCCACTACTCAATGCTTATATTATTATCATTATGATGATTTCAGTAAGTTAAATTGATTTTATTTTGTTTTAGCAAAATAATATTAAAGGACATGTATCCCCAACATAGTTTGTTGTCATTGACAAAATGTCAATTGATATTCAAAATGGAAACTAAATTAAACAATTTCCGACCAATCAGCATATAATATAACACGTCAAATTCAATGGGCCAATCACATTGCAACGACTTAATGTCGTTTTGGCTTGATCTTCTCAAATTTTAATCAAATTATCACTCCATTAGCTAGATGCTCGATGTCTGACGCGATTTTAAAACAAATTTGTTTTTTTTTTAATTTGTTATAAACTCGAATCAGATAAATGTAAATTAACAAAGTTGCATAGTTATTAGATGAATATTTTTAAACCATAGCAGAATAAACTTTTGTCACAAACTTCACGAGGATGTAATGAAGGCCAAGCTAAATGGTTAAAGGTTCCTCAATTGTAGAAATAGCTAAATGGTACTTATTAGAAATTTTAGTTCCAACCTGTAATATGTATAAGGCTCTCAAAAAAGTGTTTTCGTAAAGGACAGCCTTTTACTGTTTTTTTTTTATAAATTTAACTTATTCTTTTTAGCAGTAAATGTAATGTCAAATTTTAAAAACAGGTAAGGTAGGTAAGTACTTAAATAGATATCAAAATATTTTATTTCAAGGTTTGACGTCAAATTTGCTCATAAGTATAATAGAACTATTATTAGTTACCTAATTATTTAAAAATACAATATCTAATTTTCTGGCAGGTGTATATTATTATATTTATGTATTGGAGTTTTAATAACTTAATTATTCGGATTATTTACTCGATTCTTAATAACTTTAGAACACATGCCTAACAAGTAAAGTTATCAAACATCTTTGTCAATTATTATATGAAAACCAGAACGAGTTAATGTCTGTTAGTATTGGATTCGCAATAAAATATATGTCAAATAATGAAGACACAAGAACAACCATAAGTATTCATTATACGAATGTTTGTCCTGTGTGGGGATCGAACCACAACTCTTGGCGTATAGGGCAGGGTCACTACCGAATGAGGCATTGAGTCAGTTGTATTTTAATATGTGATATTTAAGTATATATTTGAAATACCTCTGTTGATTCTCATATCCGTAACACGAATGCTTAAGCTACTTGCCTCGGATTCAGATCAATGTATGTGATGTTGTCTGATATTATTTAATAAGAGATCATTGACAAACCCGGATAAACCATTGCAATGATTCAAACAGGGTACAAAGTTTTGTACAGGTATTATAGTTACCAACAATACAAATATTACTTAGTAGATGCTAAATATCCACCCTACATATTTTAATTTGGCTAAATTGGTGCCATTGAACAATTTTATTATTAGAATTACTTGGCTTACACACTACCGTGCTCCTAAATGTGAATGGAATGAACATATTAAAATCGATACTTTTAAAGATCAGTTTCGTGTATTTCATTAAAAAGGTAGGATAGCAGTGGCGTAGCCAGGCGCTCACACTTAAAAAGACCTCGCGAGGCCCTCTGCAAGCATGTTGGTTAAGACATATTTATTGGGTAGATCTTGAAACGGAAGAAAAGGGGCTTCGCTGATGCGACTTCGCCCACGTCTATATTATTCCACGCTACCCCTATCCCCCTTTGGGGTAATATACTAAATTCATAATCCTATAGCTAACGTTTTGGCTAAAAGTATTAATCACTTTAATAAGGCCAATAATAAACTCTACAAAGTAAATGGGTATCTAATAGACTTTTAAATTGACCTAAAACAAATTATCTTAATAAGTATTGTCGTCTATTCGCATGTCAACACTTTACGATGTAGAAATCTTTTACTAAAACCAAGTAAATAACAAATATAGGTATCACTGGTACACGTTACATACGCTTATTATGTATTCGATTTGAAGTATTTAACTCATCGTCCTTTGTCTTTGAGAAACGAATACCAAAGTCGGAACTTCAGAGGCCATTTTGCAAATCACCTATTCAACTCAGCTTAATTATGGGACGTGTCATTTATTAACATTAATAGATACATTTTTCGTTTATAACGAGCTACATTTTACTGATAGTGGCAATCTTCCAGGTGTTGGGACGTCCGGCATTCATAATAAACATTAAACACAGAATAAAGTTCGTTTTTCTGCTATTCTTGACATGGTAGTCTTACTTAATCCTAAATATTGGTGGTCTACAACGACTTTGTTCAACGATCTTGCCGATGGTGCTAGCAAGCCGGGATAGCTGTAATCCATGTTACGTATTACCGCAGAAAAGGCTCTTTATTCTGCTATTAGTCCCATGTTGGTCTGGGACTTAAAAATAATGTGCCAACTGTATTTCTTACCTAGCATGTCGTAAAAGGCGACTAATGGTATATCGGGTTTTGGGTGTGTGATTGTGTAGACAACGAGCTAGCCAGTTGCCACAACTTTTTCACAATTTGCCATCTCACCCAGCCCCAGTTTTATTTTTGCCTGAATGTGGTTAATGGAGCCTGCTGTCTCTTTGACCCTGCTTACCCCTTCGGGGATTATGGGCATGATGTTATGTACGTATCACAGACCACAAAGTATGTATTCTGCTATACTTATGCGAGTATGCTAGTCTTGCTTGACCAAACTTATCGTTGTTCTACGACGACTTTGTCTTCTCGATGCTGTTGAGAAGCTAGCTAGCTGTAATCCATATCATACCACAGAATGAGAATGAGGTTCCTTTTTCTGTAGTTAAAAGCTAACGAGCATCCTTATTCTGTAGTGCTTATAAACAGCACGACACGTAGCATGCCAAATACCCGTCACTAGCTCCCGCGCTTATCAACCTCTAGAGGCAAATAGAGCGCCATTATCCCCGCAGATTGCTAATGCGCCTGGCCGCCATATTGATGACGTAATCGTGACGTATCGAACACTCAGAACCGTTCGCAAAACTGACCAGCGAGTATTGCGGGTGACGTCACGTGGGTGTTAATTAGACAAGGTTCCAGCGCATTAGTAATCTGTGGGGACTATAACATTTAACCCCTTAAGCTAAGCTGTTAGTGCTCCCCCTCTCATCCAGCTCCTCGCGACGCTGCTGGTAATTCTTCAGAGGTTGAATGAAGGAAATGAGCACTCCCGCTACAATGATACAGCCTCCTGCCAGGTAGAAAGCCAGCTCCCATGACGAGGTTAAGTCAAAGATTAAACCTGAAAAAGACGAAAGACTGTATTCAATTTGCATAGTACATAAATAAATAAATTTTCCAGGCTGACGCACTAATTCCCTAAGTCCAAACCAAGCATATAAAAGCTTGTGGTTGGATACTAGATGAATGGATAGACATACTTAAAAACACTCATAAACGACCATTTCTCAAGAACAAATGTTCATCACACGAAACATTTGTCCCTAGCGGGATTCGACCCGCGACCCTAAGTTTTGAAGCCGGGGTCTCTGACGACTCGACCAACAGGCCTGTCATTAATAAAATGTAGATAGGTATAGAATATAAATGTCACACATATTAATACGTAAAGCTAAAATATTAACGTATGAATGAACCATGTTTAAAGCTAATCATATCTGTTTCTATCCACATAAAGTATAATATACAAAGTTTAGTTACACTTAGTAATGCAGAGTTTAGGCTATTTGCTATTTATGTGTAATGCCTATTTTGATGGCTATAAAATACAAATGAGGTCACAATATATATATATCAACTATATGGATCTCTAAAACCCACGAGAAAAAAAAATAGTTTAGGATGACCTTCTTTCCGCTAACAAGACCATCCTTATCGATATGATTCTGTCAGAAATTAATACAAAATTCTTTAATTTCAGATACTTCCATAGCTCTAAATTGTCAATATGCTAACCAAGGACAAATTCGATAATTTGAAAAAAACAATTTGTCCTCAAATTTTCGTACATACCTAACACACTTCACTTACCGGAAAGCGGCGGCCCAATCAGATGCCCTATCCCCTGAGCTAGCAGCACCAATCCGTACGCCGACGTAAAATCGTCCAACGACACCAATGTCACCAGGAGACTCGGCGTGAAAGTGAACGATGCTGCGAAAAGCAACCCAAATGCTGCAGACACAGAGGCGAGAACCCAGTAACTGGGAACGGCGAGGGGCAATGCTGCGACTGACGCCCCGCAGAAGACCAGGCATACGGCGTAGAGATTCCCAATGGAGACTTTGGGGAAGTCGCCGATCCAGCCCAAGCCGACCTGGAAAAGTAAAGTTTTCTTTAGCACCAGTTACTTACAAGAAGTTATTGTTAATTAATGAAGTCGGTAATGATAACGTTATCGTAGTATCATATTAGGTGTTCTAGAAAAAAACCTAAGGTACCCATAAGCATTGGTGATATTCAGTTTTGCATAGTAAATCTTAAATTTAATTTAATTTATGGCTCGAATATTGTTTTCTTTGGTTAAATTATGAAAATATCAGAAGTACATGGGAGAGCTTCCCTTTAAAAACGTAAATTGAGAGTGTTACTTGCTCATTTGATGAGGACTATTAGAATATTCTTTAGATATATCAAAGCTTCATTGTTACCCCTTTGATGACCAGAACCTTAATGCGTATTATTATCAGAAAATCTCCAAAATAACAAACTAATTAATACACTCTCCGTTAACTTTATGTTACAGATTTACGGTTTCAAAATTAGAATATGTCGGCGGAATTTGGCACAGACGCTGATCTCGGCAGACATTTGGAAACTGGATATTATCTATTTCGGGATAACGGCCTTGGTTATCTGTCATTAGTCATATAACATGTGACCATGGAGGTGAAGTCAGACGCAAACGTCGCGAGGTTTGTAGTTTAAGCAAATTGTGACTGAATAGCCAAAACACCTTCGAGTGTTTTAAATATCCTGTAATGCATAACTGATGATGCCTGATAAGCTGTGTGATTTCCAAGTATTAGAACAGCGTGTCACGCGTGGGTCTCTGATTGATATTCTAGATTGATGTGATATGTCGGCATAATATCTTGATTAATGGATATCGGTACATAAAACGTATCGTTCGTTTCCCACAGCCGGAGAGTCTGTTACTATTCAACAAAAAAAGTGACGCATGTGATGTACATCCTTACAGATCCTTCAATACTTAGCTGTCACTACTTTCATTAATCTATATTATGTTGACGACTAAATACCAATATGTAGGGTTGCCATCCGTCCGGATTTCCCCAGATTTGTTCTAGTTTAGAGGGCATCCGTGGAGCGTCCGAGCGGGGCTTCATTTGTAGTAAATTAAAAATTATGGGCCGCCCGCACTGTGTCCGCACGCCGTGATCAACCGACGAACCGACTCGCTAAATTCACCATCATTTCTAACTGTTTTTATTAAACTGATGTCTGGGTTCTAGGCTCTAAAATCCGGGGTTTTCACGCGTCTTGCCCTGGTTGCCAAATTTTAGAGATGGCAACCCTACCAATAAGCCTTATTCCCTACAAACAACCATCATTACTTGGTAAGTAACTTTTCTAAGAATTAACATTACCATTCCAATAGTGTTGGTAATTCCGATCAGACTGAGCATAAAAGCGCCGTCGTCTTCGCTGTATCCCTTCTGCGTCATGTGCTCAGCCAAGTAAAAGTAGGGCACGATGAACCAGATGAAGAGGATGATGGTACCGAGGCAGAGGCAGTTGAAGGTCATCTTCTTGAAGAGTGACACGTTGAACATATCTGAGAGGCAGGTGACGCAATCATCGTGCCAATTCTGGAAAACAGCGTGGAACATCTTAGAATTCAAAAAAAAAGTCTTCAATTGCTCGTGTCGAGGTTCATATCAATCTGACCTCTTTTTGCCTAAGGGTTCAAAATAGATACGCTAAATAAAACTCACCTCTTCCTTTTCATCAATTGTTATCATCGAGTTCTTAAATATATCAGGACAGGATGACGCCTTCAAACGATACCTCTTTATATTCAACATAGCATTCCTGTGGCTGATTGAATTCAGTGGCATCTTCAAGTCTTTCAAGTAATGATGATTAACAGATAGCTGCTTCTTTAACCAATCTCGCTTATTCTCTTTGCTGTCTTGTTTAACAAGTTCTTTATCTTCTTTCGATTCAGATTTGGACTTTCTGAAGACGTTCTTCTTTTCCTCCTTTGGTTGATACACTTCGGGCGTATTTTCCTCTTTATCCTCGTATTTATCAGAATGAGCTCTGTGCAAAAGTTGTTTAACTACAATGGGGGGATCTGGACCATCGTTTATCGTAACTGTTAACTTTTTAGGCTTATTGTGGTCCGTTAGTACAAACTTCGGATACTTTACTTCTAAGTCGCGATTAGACTCTTTTACTAGAGAATTCAAAATGCATAATGCCATCTGAAAAAGGATAAATTGTGACGTAAGATTTTTGAATTGTGTAAAGATTTTATCAGAAAAAAAATCATTCTAGTTATTCACAATGAAGATGTTTAATGGAATTTATTAAACAAACATAACCTTTTAAATTTCTTTTACCTGATCAGTTTGAGTGAAGTAACTTGGTAGATTAACCAAAGATTGTGATTTCTGCTTCATATCATTCTTCTTCTTCAATATTATCTGATTGTGTTGACGACGTATACTTGCTGCCTCTTGTGAAATAACCTTATGAGGAGACACTCCTCTCCGAACCAAACCATCCATAACTTTGCCTCTTGATGGTATATCAAAATCTAAAACGTATGGATTAGAGATTGATGCACTACTCGAGTTTTTAGACTTATCTTCTTCTTTGGAAAGTTTTCCCTCATCCTTACTACCATTTTGTTTCTTCTGTGCTAAAATCCACCATTCAGGATCTCTCATTACGCACCCGCAAACGCACAGATTCAAAAGAGTTCCAGATAGCAGCAGTATTGTACCCCTCCACCCGAACTCTTCAATAAAATATTGAGTCATAGGAGCATATATGAAAGTTCCAACTCCAGTACCGCACGCTCCTAATCCAACAGCCAAATTCCTCTTCTTCTCAAACCAGTACGCTATAGACACTACGGCAGTGACATATACCAATCCTAGTCCCAACCCCGCGATAACTCCAAAAGTTATCATCATCATTTCCAAACTAGTGGATATCGAAGCCAAAACAAATCCGAGAGTAGATATCAGCCCACCCAAGATCGTCATCTTCCGACATCCATATCTATCTACCAAGGCACTCATAATGGGTCCAGACAGAAGCGGCACAGCAATAAATAAGCTGCCAATCCATGCTGTGGTTGACTTGCTGGCTTTGAATTCGTCCAAAAACTCAATGTATAGTAGACCAAAAGAAAAACTTATGCCATCAGCAATCATTGATATAGCGAACGACGATAAAACAACTACCCATCCCCATCCTCCGTCAGGGATTGACACTTCCGTCTTCTTTTCAGGTGCATCCCATTTTTCTATATCATAATTTTCTTTTAAAGTATTTGATGTTATAAAAGCATGGTTAGATTTTTGGTCTTTGTTTAATAACAATTTTAATTCTTCTTCTTTTTCTTCATTGTATGTGTTTTGGGATTTAGTGTGATTGTTAGGACCATTCAAGAGTTCTCTTCCGCTAAATTCTAATTCGGGACTCGAGAAAGAAGCAGTGCCGACACTAGTCGTGTCTCCGTCTTCCCCCTTAACAATTCCAGAGGTAGATTCAGAGAGAAGCGACTCTCTAATGGTGCGATCTTTAACCTCCTTAGGGCGAGGAGTTCTGCTGCATCTAATGACGACATTTGGTTGTTCCCAGTCTATCTCCATTATAACTAAATTAATACCAAATAATACTGGCAGTTGCTTGTTGCTTGGAGATTTAGGGTCTTAACCTGGGGTCTCTGGCGGAGTACCGGCTGGCCTGCCTGGCCACGCTGTTCAGTTTGAGGGTGTTGGGCTTGTTTTGGCGGGGGACCATCAAGGCGTTGGTCAGTATGTGGGGCGCAGTGAGGCTTCCCATACACGCGTGTTCGCAGTCAGTGTCGCGCCTGCGACACTGTGTGGCGGCTCAATAATCACTGGGGCTGGTCTCTGGTTGAAGGGCGACTCGGTGCAACTGTGAACAGATGTTAGGTTTTCTTAATAAAAGTTCTGAAGATTAAAAAGAGTGCGCTTTGCCTGTGAACTGTTGATCTATGTAATTAGTTAACATTAGTTGTAATATAATACCCGTTCCTGCAAAAATAATATTTCACAGAGAGAAGAGGAGACAAAATTATTTTATTTTACAGTTTTATTCTCTTTTTGATTCACGGGAATTGAACTATATTTTTCAAAATTACTTGTGGGGCGAGAGATTCGTAAGCATACGCAGTTGATATCAAATTATATTATAAAAAGTAGGTTTATAGGTTAATTTATCATATAATTAAGTACCTTTATTTAATAAATCCATCATTAGAGACTATTTAAGTGGTAAGGTATAATTAGGTTAATCCTTCTTCTTATTAAATTTTAACCGTATGTAGGTAGGTATACCCATATTTACAGACCACAAAAAATATTATTATTTCGTGATAAATAAGTATGAGATAATGAGCAAAAAAAATGTATTCATTTACAGATCAGTTTCCTAGACTTAATAAATCAAAAAATGTTTTTAAAATATCGCATCAAAAACCACTTCACTTCACAAAAGGCTATCTTCCTCAAAAAATTTTTAATGTCAATGCTTACGTATTTTTTCTTTTGTTTAACAAGCTAAATAAGTTGAAAATACAGCGCATTAAAGTACCACGCGACGTCACTAGGTTTAAAATGATACCTACCGTCCAAGTGACGTAAAGCGCTAAATTCCTGATCTTTGAAGCGCTATATATTTGTTACTAGCTGTCCCGGCGAACTTCGTATCTCCCAGTAATTGACATTTAACATTGACAGATACGAATCCCACCGTTTTGTATGAGAAAATACTTTTGCTTTTATTTTGTTTTATCGTCAATTTTTCAATGTTTTTAATAGTTATTCTGTTATTCTGGACGAAGACAAATCCAACAAATCAAAAACAACGTAAATCGGTTCAGCCGTTCTCGACTTATAAGTGGTGTAACAAACACGACTTTGTTTTATTTATATAGATTTTTTGAGTATCAGATAAAGCAAAAAATATATATTCAATATTTTTTGATAATCTAACTTACGGACTAAAAACATTTTTTGAGGCTAATACCCTATTATTACGTTGCCCTACGATACTTTTGCTATATCAGATGAATCCGTTACACTCGGTCGAGATATATTTTCACCGATAATTCCCAATATGCGTACCAATATTATTATTGCACACACATGCATTCATATGCGCTTGCTAGTCCGAATTTACAGACACGTCCAGTACTAAGAATGCCTACTCATACCTAACATCACACGTGTACACTTCCTTTCAAGATTACAAACTTCAAACATTGACTTCCATGTAATAACTGTTCAGGTGAACTCCCTACACACATCTTCATGAAAGGCTTCATTTCTACGAAGGTGACTAAGTCTGCACTACCATTGCTTACTCAATGTTACATAACACTGAACTCTTACGATATTGGCGATCGATCTATGAAAATATTATTCTAAGTGGAAAATCAATCCATTAACATGATTGATTATACCATGCCTTTCAGTGAGTTTTTATTAAATGCCCACGTAAGGAAATATGTATCGATTAAGTGAATCTGACTTAGAACGAGGAGCAAAATTATTTTGTTTGAGGTGACTTTTTTCTTAGCGTTTTGGTCCCTTCTTTTTCTTGTCTTCTATTCTCTAATAGCTTTAAACTACGATCGTAGTATAAGCGAAAAATACATTTTTTTTATGAACACACGGTATCAATAAAGCAATTCTAACAAAACCTAAATATGATAAGGATGTTTGATAGAGTTAAACGATTTTTTTATCATGGTTTATATGCTTAATTTTTTTTTTTATATCCCGCAACATCACATACATTGATCTGACTCCGAGCTAAGTAGCGTAAGCACTTGTGTTACGGATATCAGAATCAACAGTGGTATTACAAATATATACTTAAATATTTAAAATTAAAACCCATATTAATGATTGGTTGATGCCTGATACGTATAGATGGGTAGGTATGAGTCAAAATTATTTTACATCACTGTTATAATGTATAAATCATAAATTTAAGTATTAATTAACAATCAACTCTGCATTATAATAATAATTACTGTCCAGGACTTGGCATAAAATAGAGTAGGTAAGTACACACTCTATGGTCAATATTTGTAATAGACAAAAAAATTTTTATCTTACCAGTTTCAATGATAACACATAAACATACATGTCATAGTATGCTATGCTAATTAACTAACTAACTAAACTTCACGCCACTTCCCTAGCGGGGTAGGCAGAGAGAACCGAACGCCATATGGCACGATCCTATATGCTATGCTGACGCGTGTATACAACGTTTCATGCCGATAACATTTATTTTAATTGAATGAGACAGTTATAGTAGCGGGTAAGTGTGCCAGTGACCTGTAGGTAAAGTCAGAAAACAATAATATGTCATGAATATTAAGGGTTAAATAAAATATGTTAGGGCCTTATCACTCTAGCGATTTAATTAGAGGTCAGAGCACAGGGACAATTTTTGTTTGACAGGCCCGTTGGTCGAGTGGTCAGAGATGCTAGCCACGAAACTAAGGGTCGCGGGTTCGAATCCCGCTAGGGGCAAATGTTTCGTGTGATGAACATGGACATTTGTACTGGAGTCATGGATGTTTTTAAAACGTATTGAAGTATATTTATCCGTTTACCTAGTAGCCATAGCACAAGCTTATAATATAATTTGGAACTAGAAAATTGGTCAGTCTGGAGAATTTATTATTTATTTATTTACTTTTGAATCAGTAAAACTGGCAGTTAAGCGGTCACCGGCGGTAACTAGCAAAAAAAAGCTAGAACAAGAAAAAAATAGTACCTACACTAAATGGCACTTAAAATTAAAAAAATATAGTAGGGACCTGTGCATCAATATAAGTATCGCAAGTACGTTTTATTTGACTTTTCTACTAAATCTACTAAACGGACTCACAATTTGTATAGAACATCCAACCATACTCACTAACATGAAGAGTTAATAAGAACGATAGTTATTGCAATATTGGGATACATGATTTTTCTTGTATATTTCTATAGAAAGTATATGCAAACAAAGTTAAAGATTATATAAGTCTAATTAAAACATCCCAAGATAACGTAAATATTATCTTCGGTCAGGAACTCAAAACGCCTGATAAAAATGAAGAGCAAACGGTGTTAAATAGTTAGAACTTCAAATGTAACAGGCGTTATGACTGGCCTGACCGAGTAACGAACGTTACACTTATAATTCATAACCATGACAATTCAAAAGCCCTGGGCAAAAATTTACAGTAAAGTAATAACTCTCTGGCGTTAGCATAAACAAGGACAAATGGTTCCTAATTAGTGAATGGCGGAACATCAGTCTAAAGTTTTGATTAGCTTTACATTATAAAAAGTTATTTTTAAAATTGACACAGTTTATTTTCAGCCATAGCTGTCCTCGTCCTTGTTAACTGTTGGGAATCATTGGTCTAGGGACTCGCATTAAGCTCCATGAAGGCTATTTATGATGGAAATAAATAGTGATGAACAATTTTCTTGCGCCATTTTTGGTCGTAAAAGAAAGTGGCTATAGTTACGCTATTGCTTTCTTGAGTGGCAAAACTAGCAAAATGTCACGGGCACTCGCAGGGCCCCCCCGTGAGCATGAGGGGTCTCCTACGCTCTAGAAATGAACTCGAATACTGGCTTTGAACGAGACCCCAAGCGTTCAAATTGTAACGGGCCTCAAACGTTACGTTACGCCACTGAAAAAGAAGCCTTATATTTATCAGTTTCCTCTAAACTTTTTATTTATTTCGCAAAGGTACACTGACAGATCACTACCACATACAAATTTAACATTTGCGCTATATTATTATCTAGGTAATGGACCAGGCAGTAATCTATAAAATTAGTGTACACAGCATGATTAATATACTTTTTAAACAAACATTCATGTTATAAGACCCACCTTAAAACGACCAACTAATCCGGATTTGGATCCCGATTTTAATAATATTACAATATCTCACTACCATAGTCACAATATTTTCACTGTTAGTATAGAGGTAGGTACTATATTGTTGTTATTTCCTTTGAGATCGTACCTATAATTTTTCGTAAATATGCTAAAGATTCCTTCAAGCTCTATTCACTTGAATTGAAAATTACTACCTATCCCAATAGTTAACAATATGTTACATACACCAGGGATTCCTACAAAGTGGGTTCCGCTAAACCTAGGGGTTTTGTAGAATAGTCAACCAGGTTCCGCCAAGATAAAAAAAAAAATGTTCTTATATATATTTTTGTATTAATTTGTAATCATGTGATAGGAGGTTCCATAAAATAAAAGGTGTTTGGTCGGTGTTCCGTTAACTTTATAGTTTAGAAACCCTTGACCTACACAATACCTTGCGAAAAAAAATATTATCGACAAAATATTGTAAAGATGAAAGATTTGATTATTTGTTTCCATTGAATAGGTTTGCAACTACTGGACTGATTGAGAATGGAAGCTACGCGGTTGCAATCGCGGAGTGTTGCTATATTAAATAAAAAAGAACTTGAGAAAATATGCACAAATTATTACCGAATTACAATACACAGTACCTACGTAGATGAATTAATTAATACAAAGAAAACTGACTACCACAAATAAAACAATATCAATCTAATTACATCGAAAAGGTCAAGTTTAATGTATGCTCCTGACCGAACATACTGCGGCAAGCTATCGAATTATCAAACAAACCAACAAATTAACTCAAGTGTACCTTCATTAACTTAGCATTCGCGATAAGACAGCAAGTACTAATATGTGTATAACAGAGGCGTAGCTATCGCCGTATCAATGATATGAGGCCCCCTATAGGGGGCTGGGGCCTGGGCCCCTTCGTTTCAAACGTAAACATTCGTAAAAGTTGTCTACAACGATAATACCGATAATAAAAAGCACTCGTCAATACATCTGATACGGGACCCACGTAAGATCAGCTACGCCACTGGTGTATAAATATTACTATGATAATGTTGTTATAATCCTCACCTTTAAAATGCCAATAACGATGTCAATAGAAAGAAAAGTAAGCCGACCAAGTAAAAATGATTTGATATTCTCAGAACGCCAAATTGGTATATCATATTTATTATGAAACAGCCCGCCTAGACGTCGCTGGGGAATGTATAGTCTATCTATTGTAACCTTCTTATATACTTAGCTCTTATTTCTATATTAAAAACCACAATAACATCTGCACAATATTGTCTAGGTTTAGTAGGACCAAACACACAGTCAACGCGATGAAGTTTAATTTATAATATTTAAGTTATTTTAATATTTTGTTCTAGACAACTATAGAGATAACCTCTCGTATAACTAAACGTATTTAGACAACAATAGCAATCCACTTAACAGCATAAGGGATGTAAAAGTTCCTTATTAAGCACCACAAAGTCTTACCTTCAAGAAGACCGCAGGTCCACCAAAAAGAAAAGCAAAAGACAACCTCACACTGTCAAATCCGTGAACGATGTACCGACTTCTGGCGCCGCTGGAGCAATCGATAAGGGGTGGTCAGAACAACCCACCCTCCCCGACCAGATAACGTAGACCCCCTTCACAACTCCTCGCTCGAACAAAATAGGACCAAGCGGGGGGCGTAATGTGGAATGATGGAGTCCAATAATAATTGGTTTCGCCAGTGACGTCAAATTATGAAAGTCTACTCAAGTAATTGGTATAAAGAACAATAAAGTATTTATTGCACAGCGCCTATGTTACCAAGGTTAGATTAACTTCCTAGGTTTTATTTATAGAAGCTAGCAAATACTTATGTTAATATCAAAACAGTCGTAGGGGGAAACTTTATGTGAATAAATCTACACTTCATTGCTAGTGTAGGTATACAATTATGTAATTTTTTTTTATATAGCTCTTAGGTAATCCAGTGGGTTTGAATATAAATCAATTTAATTTTGCCCTATAACCATTTCGCATTAGGTAAATTAAAGGACGTAAATATATTCCCAGCCTAGCCTTAATACCGGCCAGTATGAAATATTATTGGAAATATTAAGCCATCTTTTTAAATTAGGAGAAATACTTGTACATGAGTCAAAAAGGAATGATAGCTTGCAACGTGATTTTAGTTTTAGTTTAGATAGTTATTCTATGAACATTGTACTCACAAGTGCGACTACCAGAGGGCTCCAATTTACCAAGCGAAAACCTATCAAAAATCTAAATAAAAAAAAACTATTTATTCATAGAATACAAGTATTTTACAGCAAATTACAAGTCTCATTCTTTTAAGTTAGAAAAAAATTGTGTTAGAATGAGACTGGTCTTTTTCGATAAACAACAATTCTAGGACTTGTATATAACAAACATGTAGTTTTAGACAAATTTATTATTAACAATTCAAAAACTAAATTTAAAACTATAAATATATAATAAGTAATAACATATAGGAATATAAAAAAAAATCGTCAATATTCTAAGCGATGGTAGCTCAATGGTTAAGACACGCGCCTCACGTACCCACGGGGGGTGCGTGTTCAAACCTGGGCATGTACCATTGGATTTCCCAAATGTATGTACGTACTTCTACCACTAGCTTAATCATTTATTTGACCTGACCACCTGGGTATTCATCTCATCAACCGGCTTAAAAAAAAGGGGTGGTTTTCAATTCGACTGTAAGAGCGGTGGTAGCTCAATGGTAAGGACACGCGCCTTTTAACCAAGGGGTGCGGGTTCAAACCCGGGCCCGTACCTCTGGCTTTATCAAATCTACGCACGTAATTATACCACTAGCTCGACGGTGAGGAAATACATCGTGATGAAACCTGCAAATTCAAACAACTTTGGATTTGTAACCATGATCCAAAATTGACTGATTCCCCTATCTTAGGGTTACGAAGGTCAGATCGGCAGTCGCTTCAATGTAATTATCAGACTCGCTAAATCCTGGATCATGGTCTTAGCGGACCCCGTCTAAGTACGGGGCATAACGCTAGGAACTCAGATTAGAGATTTGTTCTCTAATCTGAGGCTAGGAAAATGATGATATAGTATATGTATATACTAAGTAGATATAATCCATTAGACGGAAGACGAATATACTGATGTTTATGATGCTTTGTTCCCTTGACCTTCATATTCGCACCCCAAAAATATTTACCTATTCCATCGTAGAAGACAATGGCAACAAATCAATGTAGTTATATAGCCATTGGGGCATTCTGCCAAAGATAGTCCCATTGGAGCCTCCATCGTTAACATTCACGTTGCCTTGACACCATTATAGTGCGTAGTGACTTGTGACTAGGCACAAATTGAAGTAAAATGCTAACATGCTGTGAGTCATTGACGCTTGTGCTTTCAGAAATTATAAATTATTATAATTATAAATTCTTCAGACTGGCACACCAATTCCCTAGTCCCAAACTAAGCTTATAAGCTTGTGCTATGGATACTAGGTGAACGAATACACATACTTAAATACGTTTATCCATGACTCGAGTACAAATATCTATGTTCATCACATAAAATATTTGCCCCTAGCGGGATTCGAACCCGCGACCCATGGTTTCGTGGCCAGGGTCTCTGACCACTCGACCAACGGGCCAGTCAAAATACCCTATTGGAATAATAGCTTGGTGGATATGCGGTAGTATAGTAGATGTTTTATGGAATTGAATGGACAAAATAGTCCGTAAAACACGGAACCGCTAATCTCAGGCAACGAAGATCTACTCTTAAAACTTAAACACCGCAATGACGGAGAAAAAAAATATAATCTTTGTGGGTATTCCGGAGAAAAACGAAAAACAGATTGGTGTTAGACAGGCGTATGATGATCAGATGGCAAAACAACAATAGCCGTAATGTTGGAGAAATGTCCTAAACCAAAGAAAATTATGAGATTGGGTAAATATAACCCAGACAAGAGCTGCTCACTGAAGGTATGTTTGATAATGCAGATGTACCTAAGAATTTGTTACGAAACAAATCAAAACTACCGGAGAGTGTTAAGTTGTACCCGGATCAAACTCAATCACAAAAAACTTACCTCCAATCTGTTAAGGAGGAACGTAAGCGCCGGGAGGAGAAAGGGGAGAAAAAATCTTATAATTAAATATATCAAGGGAACGCCTAGGTTACTGGAAAATAAAGTTCAACAAAAAAACTGAATCATGCGCAGCGAAGTGGTAGCGCAAATATTGCTAACGATATTGATAAATCTAGGAACATAAATTACTTCGTCGTCAACAATTACCAGGACCTATCCGTAAGCCCGTCGTCACTGAGAATTTTCTACGCCAATGTCCGTAGTATAAGATCACCAGGAACAATTGATGAAATAAATGAAATTATCATCATGATGATTAAGATGTTTAGTCGAAATCTTGTCAGCCAGATTGCTTCCAATGGTCGAAAAGAATTTATTAAACACTTCACACACCTGGTTTCACACAACTCCACGTTTACCTAATGCCTCGCGTAGAATTGGTCGTGAAATATTATTGTCATAATGAAGGTAGCTTTTTAAAAAGTAATTACTTGGATCTGAATATTTTGTTCTGATTGTTTGTGGTGTTTTGAGTGTTGTTATTTCTGTGTGAGTTATCGAGCTGGGAGTTTATCATTAATTCGGGAAGAAGCCAAAGAGTTTTGTGAATAATACCTATTGTAAAAAAAATGACATAACTGCGCTGCGCCATGTGATGTACCTCATTTTTTTTTATAATTATATATTTGATTTATATTTTTTTCTGATTATAAGTGAAGTATCATTGTAAGTTCTTATATGAAATAAATGTCTTAAAACCTTAAACCTAAAATTTTAGTAAACCTGATCTGATTCGAAGCTTATGTGTTTTGGAAATAAATGCAGGTAACACAAACATTGTAGTACCGTCTGTCCGTGAGCAGGCTAGGCTGTAACCTGGAGGACGTTGTGGTATTAAGGTTCAGCTATACCCACGACATCCCTCCGCTCGAGTGACAAGAAACTGGATAATTACTTTTTTCAATCGCCATAATTACAATTATTGAAAACAATTTAAATTGAATATAAAAATATATATATATATATATATAAGTAATCATGTCAAAATGTGAGACAAGAGCAAAAAATTTTTTCTTGGACTTTATGTAAAAATTTGGAACGGTAAGCTTGTCTTTATATCTGGTGTAGTGAGCTGTGCCTAATTTTTCTACTATGTAGAAGCAGAGATTTTGCTGAGTCATGAATGTCTAGTCAGTCAGTCTGCTACAAACCATATCTTATATCTATTTGGCATACACACAAGAAGAAAACAAACGTGATTCACTCCGGACCATGGAAAATAACATAAAGATGTTGTCATAATAATAGGGAAGGCTTTAACACTTGCCCCTGTATGCGTGTTGATTTATAAATAGAAACTCCAAGGTCTGCTCACCAGCGCCTACATGTGTATTCCTTCAGTCATATTTTAATAGCATCATCAGCATAATATCAATAAATAAAAGAAAAAACGAACCAGATAGCCTTTCATTTCCAAAATGTTTATTGAACCCATGGACTAGTAAAAAAAAAGTAGGACTCCGCGTCACTAACTAGATATTGAAGCTCCTCGGGTGCTCCAACTTGCTGTAACTTACACACATTGACATAATAAGTGCTCCAAATTACAGATATCCGATATCTGGTATCCGTAAGTATCTCACTCACACATGCATAAACGTGTCTTCACGCTATAGTATGATAGCGTGGATTCCTTCTTTTTTACTATAATAGTCCGTGATTGATTAAACCCAACTGTTAGCTCATGAAATCAGCGCGTTCTAACAAAGTTTTCCGCTTATAGTAGTACTATTTTAAATACTACACTAAAATACTACTATAGTTTAAAAAAGGCACTACTTACAGTGCTACAACGTAATCGGGACAATCGACATTTTAAATACTACACTAAAATACTACTACTTATAGTTTAAAAAAGGCACTACTTACAGTGCTACAACGTAATCGGGACAATCGACCTTAAAATAATATCTTTGGCATGTTTTATAGACGTGCTGGTTTGGGCATGAGTGACTAATGTGACCATACGCTCCATTTACAGCTATGTGTCCTAGAGTCCCCGAGAAAATTCAGTTAAGGATATATTATACATGTAGACAAAGAGATATCCCTTTTGTATTAAACATTACACCCGCCAAACACGGTAGATGGCATATGTTTTAAAATATTCTTACATTATAATGCCATTAATTTATACACATAACATTATGCCCGCAATCCCCGAAGGGATAGGCAGAGTCAAAGGGAAAGCATGCCTTTTTAACCACATTCAGTCAAAAATTAAAGTGGCTAGCTCGACGCCTACCCTATCACATACCATTAGTCGCCTTTTACGACATGCTAGGCAAGGAACACAGTTGGCACATTCTTTTAAAGTCCCAGACCAACGTGGGCCATTAATTTCCTTGATAAATAGATATTTTTTCATCTAACCTAACAAATTTTATTTTTGGCTAAATGTGTTTTTTACCATAACACTCTATGGAATCTGATTACATCTCGGAGACTGTAAACACGATGGTAAGTATGTATAAATAAAAAAATATTGCTTATATTTCTGTATTTATGCCTTCATATAATAATAATAAATAATAAACTTTATTTGCCACAAACATTATGTATGCACATAAAACTATCACTGTTTCCATACTATGATTCCTGTATGCCTTGTAGCTTTCATACTAGTGAAAGCTACATCTACGCTCGTGCTAAATATGAGTACAAGCATCACTTATATCATGTCTGGTCAGTCACATACATTTTAGATTTCGTATAGACTTGACACAGACAGATGTCGCTACAGGCATCATTTAGACTGATTGAGAGGTAAAACCGAATAAAATCGTTATTTTTTCACTTTTAAAAAATGCTTTTTTATAAAAGTAAGTTATTTACGTCATTTCTTAGATAATTTATGAAATTTAGGTGAAAAACATGTTTATAAAATATTTTCTTCAGAATAATCTTTGTTTTAAAACCTTGAATTTTAAATACTTAGATGGCGTATTATTTCTAAGAAACAACTAACCTGTGCTTGTAGTGCCATCTTGTATTATACCTGACAAACAGACTAAACTTTGCTGTAGTTCCAATTACTCACCACTGTCGCTGTTCTTGCGCGAGTTAAAGCAGTAACTTTTCAAGTGGGCAGTAACCCTCTGTTGTACGTAATATTTATTTGCCTGCAGCCCAGAGCTCCATGTACAAAAAGGCTCCCATTAAAGACATTACACATATCCAACGAACAGAACGAGGTTCACTAGTAGAACCTAGAAGAAAACTCTTATAGGCCCCTAAGCAGAATTAGCCCAGGGACCCCCACATTAAAGATCCGCACCTGTAGAGTATGCTCCAAGGGTCGAGCGAAGCCATTTTGAGTTTATTTATGGAATGGGGCGCGGAGATCACGCTCTCTGATAACGAAGTTCAAGGCCTCGGTGGTCATTAGTTTCTGTAACAAAACAACTTTTATGGCGTTTCCGACAGTTACTTACGGAAAGTAAAACTGTTATTAAAGGCTCCCTTTTTCATTGGCAACTATCACACAAACATAATAGTTAGACCATAGGTCCTACAATTTTAGCAGTACTGGATCCAGCGAAATATGATGGTTTAATGTCGTTAGATTTCCATCCAATGCTGACTGGCTCGACTGGCTCGATGGCGCATTCGGTAGTGACCCTTCCCCATGCGGAAGTGTGATAATGGATAAGAAGCTATCAGTAAATGACATCACACCATGACATGTTTACTAATTCCCACCACTAGTCCCCTCTTTGTGCATACAGATTACACGTGGTCACTTTTTTTGTGACCGCCGTGGTGAGAAGTCACACATTTTACAAATAATAAGTGAGATTATACTTCGGCACTATGCCACAAATATAAGATAAAGTCTAGACACCAGCCATCAATGTATTCTCGACACTCGGCAGTGTTAAGCTAGTTATAAACATCAGCGTCCGACTATGGCCTAATATTTATTTATTACCTTGGGGCTACTGCCACCTAAGCCTGTCTGGAGAATAAAATTATTTATATAAATATAGTAACATAAATAAATACGTAGGTAGGGATGTGACGACACCATCGCCCGCTGGCAAGAGTTCTTCTTTTTCAAACTCTAATATTTTTTTATAAAAGTAGCCTAACTTACTCCTCGTAACACCGTCTATCTGCTCGTGAAAGTCCTGTCAAACTTGGTTTAGTCCTTTCGGAGATTACGCTAAACAAGCAGACAACTGAAAACAAAATATATTTAAAACATAGGTAACATCACGCCCATAATCCTCGAAGGGGAAGGCAGAGTCAAAGAGGCAGTAAGCCCCCTCAACCACATTCAGCCAGAAACAAAACTTGGCTGGGTCCGATGGAAAACCGTAAAAAAGTGACAAGTGGCTTGCCTGTCGCCCACACAATCACATACCCAAGATCCCATACCTATACCATTATTCGCCTTTTACGACAAACTAGGCAAGAAACACAGTTGGCACATTACTTTTTTTTAAGTCCCAGACCAACATCGGACTATTTAAACTGCCGTATAAACATTCATTTTAATTCAATAATAAGCAAGCTGTTTAGCATTACAAACATCACGTAGGTACATTAAATTTATCTGTAGTAAGTTAGTATGGATTATAGTGCACAGCTGATCAAACATACTCTAAAAGGTTTCCTTTGTGAGGTATTAGGCGAGAAGTAACCTGGTAGGTCGGGGTAGCCAAGACGTGACCATGTCGTCTTATCCTAGAAATGACCCAGGACGGCAGTGTTTAAGCCAAGTTTTGAAACAAAAAAGATGTGGGCAAAGTCGAGCTACTTCTCTTTTTATGTTACAACTCATCGAGCAATATTTAACAACATATGTTTTAATGTATAAGCTATACTATTGTAAAGTTTCATTATAATCCATGCTGTACTCTATGCGTGAAGGAGTAACAAACATCTATCCATCCATACAAACTTTCGCGCTTATAATATTAGTAAGATATAGTTATGTAATTTAACACTACTTACACAGTTAAATAAAATTTGGAAGCTTGCCAAGTTGCATCCAATAGCAATAACGTAGCAATATTATGTGCATAGACATAGATATTAATAACTCGTAAATCATAATAACCCTTAGTGTTTCAAACTAAACATCGTTAGTGGCAAATTTTCAAGTATGACGTATCAAAATATATTCAATCTACGACGATTTTACTATACATATCTGGGGGCACGCAAGTGCCCCCGCCAAGTGCAGCAAAAAAGCGGCACAGCCGTACCATCTTTTTCCCAAAGCAGTTCAGGCCATTTTCAACCCCATCACTTCGTTGTGGATAAAACTTCAAGTCTTAAATTAAGTAACCAAGCAGGCATTGTATAAATATAAACCTAACCTGACCTGACCTAGTTAATAAAATACCGGAACTAGACATAAAGTTTCAAAACCACTCCAAATTTTACATCTCTTGAAACCGTTGACGCACCTTAGTTAATCTAATTCCTTAAAGAGAGACTGCTTATTAATGTCTAATTTTCTATTTGTTATATTTCTTCGTATTGTATTAAAATAAAAAGGATATAAGTATGTATAATGTAAGATGTGTTATTAGTTTTTTTTTATACCTACTGTTATAATTTAAGTTGAATTGCTCAGTATTAATTTAATTTTTTTACTAACTAGACTTTGTGCCTTTCCGATGCTCCACATGACATTTCACTTACACTTACACTTATACACGACACGACACTAATGTCGTCGTCGTTGTCTAATGTGTGTGCTGTAAGTGAAATGTAGTGTGGAGCATCGGAAAGGCAGAAAGTCTAGTTAGAGGGGTGGAGTCCTTCTTTTTTCTCGTCCGTGTTAACACGTTACCTGATTTATAAGTTACTTGAAGACTTTATGTTTTTTCCTCTATAGGATATCTCTACCGTCCTTTCCCATGTCAAGTTTTATTTTCGCAAAAAAATCGTTTTAACCGTCTTTAAGGTTCCATCTAGGTTTTATGTCAAAATCGGTTTAACGGTTTAAGCGTAACAAACTAATGGCCTTTAACCCGTCTGTGACAGGGTAATGTATAACCCCCTCCCTTTACTTGAGCCCCACTCCGGGCAGCAAAAACCCACTCTACATCACTGTCGTCAGTATGTCTTATTTTATCTAGTTGTGTTTGACGTGAAGAAAAAAATCCGCGAGCACTCCGCACACAACTTGGCCATTTCCCCTTTTATCCAGAGCAAGCACCTGCACATCAAGTAGTGTAGTTGAAAAAGTAGCACTGCACATAGTTCGCGGTACCGCTTCACCAAGGTCGCGCCGTCCTCGTGGGGAAACCGGTTCCGCACACTGCAATACTTGGTAAACAAGGATCAATCAAGATCAGACGCCCCAATTTCAGTGCGGTGTTCTACGCCAGAGCGTCCGCTATACGCAACGCAAGCCCCGTTACTTTGATACGTACTCCATTCTGTGCATCTCAGTGCGTTTGCAGACACATGTGGTTAATATGTTCTTGGATCTACACTTTAAATGCGATTGGAAATGAAAGTGATAATAAAAAGGTGAGTGCGAGCTAATTTGAATCTTGTTTTGGAGTGCAATGACTGGGCACAGCTGGTGAATTTCATGGTAGACAGCTATTTACAACTGTGCGGAAAACGTGGCTACATGCGCGTGTGCTTATGTATGTGTGTTAAGGTCGATTTTCGTTTGCTAATCGCAAAACAATAAGGTCTATTTTTGCCGTGAATAATGAATAATTACTAACGTTGTCCCTATCATTAATACAAATTCTATCCTACCATATTTCTTTATCGGCAAAGTAAAGTTATATTTCAATAAAATATATATAGTATAAAAATACGTCCAAGTATATCTGTTTGTCTGGCTAATCTCAGAAACTAGTGGGCCGATTTTGATGCGGTTATCACCAGAAGATAAAGTGAAGATCGAGAATGGTTTATGTATGTTATTTGTAAGTATTTCGTAGTAAATAACCAAGCAACTTTAGGTTTTATATATAAAAACATGCTTCTCTACTGGTGTAAACAACTGTTGAATAAAATTTAAATGAAAACTAATGGGTTTCATTATCGTCAAACTCGGCATGTGACGAAACTTGTCTTGTCTGTGATGAACTATATCTTTTTTTATCTGTTTTATGTTGTATTCACTCTTTTTAATGTATTTTTGTTTTATCAAGGTCAATAATGTTTTTATCTTTCCTTCTTTTTCTTTACGTTCTTTCTTCTTTCTGTACGAAGGCCGCTAGTTTACGATATACTTACTAATAAATTTATAAAGCTGAATTTGTTTGTTTGGTTGAACGCGCTTATTTTAAAATATGTTTGTGTTGAATAGTGCAACGAGGAAGCTATATAGGTAATACGTCACACTATGACACAATAACCACAAACGCGAGTGAAACCGCGAGCTCGCCTAGTCTATTATAATAAGGGTTTTTTCACCACAACTCAGGGCACTATGGCTTGTAACTATGAAACACAACGAATAAAAATGGTCACTTTTAAAAATAATTAATTAAATATCTGCATTTAGTAGGGATGGAAGGTACTCCGCTGATATAGAAAGAAGAGTGAATGCAGGGAATAGGGTGAATGGAGCGTTAGGAAAACTTTTAGGCAGCAAAATCTTAAGCCAGAAGGCCCAGCTCGCCATACACAATGCGGTGCTGATTCCTACGCTAACATATGGAAGCGAGAGTTGGGTATGGCAGAAAGAGCATGAAAGTAGAATAAACGCGGTCGAGATGCGTGCGCTGCGGAAAATCTGCGGTGTATCGCTCACAGACTGCGTTCGGAATGATGATGTAAGAAAGAGAGTTGGTCTGAAGGACAGCGTCGGAGTCAAGGTAAGAAGAGGCATGCTCCGGTGGTTCGGACATGTGGAAAGAATGGATGACGAAAGATTGACTAAACAGATATACAATGCGAATGTGGAAGGATGTAGGAGCCGCGGAAGGCCCAGGCTCACCTACCACGACCAGATTGGTCGTGTATTAAAAGAAGGTGATGTTAGGAGTCATAAAAATCGTAGAGCTTGTATGAAAAGGATTATGAATGTTGAAGAGGCGAGTGAGGTGTGTAAGGATCGTGCCATATGGCGTTCGGTTCTCTCTGCCTACCCCGCTAGGGAAGTGGCGTGAAGTTTAGTTAGTTAGTTAGTTAGTAATTAAATATTATGTTTCGCATAGTCAAAGTCAAAGTCAAAATACTCTTAATTTATATAGGTTTGAAACAAACACTTATAAATCGTCAATTCAACAGGAAAATCAACTAATAATATTAATCTACCACCGGTTCGGAATGTTGCTTCTACCGAGAAGAAACCGGCAAGAAACTCGGTGGTTACTCTTTTCAACAACATTTTTTACAGGGGTGTATAGATCATATTTGCATTTGAACCATGTCGTGAAGTCGGCTTGTCATACACCAAAATATAAAATAACGATGTTTACAAAATTCAAGCATAATTTAACCAAACCAGAGCAGATTTATACTTTACGTACCATATTACATTAACATACATTAGCGCTTTACAATATTTTCTACCCATGATAAAACAATAGTAAGTACAATATAAACATAACATAACATCACGCCCATAATCCCCGAAGGGGTAGGCAGAGTCAAAGGGGCAGCAGGCCCCTTTTTTTTTTTTTTTTTTTTTTTTTTTTAGTTGGGGAAACTCCCACGAGCCGTCACCCTCCACTCGGGGAAGCAGAGGGCGGTGTGTCGGACTCGAACCGACCAAAACCCCAACGTGCCCTCCAGCTGCGCAGTCCCGGAGGAGCCTGTATCCCCACTGTCGGGACCACACGACAGCTCCTCCGGTGATGCGCGTGCCGCGCCACGCGGCCCACCTCGCGCGGCGGCGGTCGATGCTGTGCAGCCCACGACAACAGTCGTCGGATGCACAGCACCGAGCACGCGCGCGCGCCGAGACACGCCAGGCCACCCAGCATGTCTCAACCACTCCGCCCAGGATTCAGACGCCGATCATCCCCGTGACCGGCGTCGTGGGCCCACTCTCACGCTGTGCCCTCTGCTGAGCCAGAGGGGCAAGCGGAGAGCGCCTCGCCAAAGGGGCCGCCCTCCGCCCGGCGACCCAAACTGAGGGCAGAGCCCTGTCGCCGCAAAGGGAGAGCGTCGAGACGCTCAATCCCTCCGCGACCCACCACGACGCGACCCAGCGCGCCCCTGTCGGGTTGCCGAGGATAGGGAGGCGAGCAACGACAACACTCAGCTCCTCCTCTTCCTCGGCAACCCTGGTCCGGCCGCAGTGGGCTACAGCCGGACCGCCGCAACTGCCCGGTAGCAAGTCGTGCAGTTGCGGCTCACCTCGGGGTCCTTCTTCGCTTCAGCCCTGTCATGTCAGGGCCTACTAAGCCCCCCCGGTACGACAAACCGAGGACCCCGGCGGGGGGGAGGCCCCTTTATTAACCACATTCAACCATAAACAAAACTGGGCTGAATATAATATACTATATTAAACATATACTTACCACGTAATTATAATTTGCAAATTTTCTACACACTTATTATAGATTGGAAAGCAATTCTGTCTGTCTGTGAAGTTTCCATCCTAAACACACCAACAGTTGACCGACTGGGATGAAATGTGGTACGCCAATAGGTATAAAACCGAAGAAGGGACATATGATATTCTTTATCCCATTAAATGTTACGGGATGCACGACATCGTCTCTGAATCGAATTCCAAAGTTTCGTGTCATGTTTTTTTGTATAATTACAATAAATCGCCACTATTTTGATATTATTTTTATTTTTGGGCTGAATGTGGTTAAGAGGGCTATCCTCGAAGGTGCAGGGCCTGCACCTGGCCTTGGACTCTTGGTCTATGTATGTATGTATTAAAATTTTCCATAAAGATAAAGATTGCATTTAAACCAGGGACGTCACAACCCCGGTTAAGAGTTAATTCGGCTTATCCGTTGACGGTCTAACCCCTACAAAAGTGTAACCCTATCGAAGGGGTTTTGCCTAATAACAGCGCGTAAGAATTATGGTAAAACATTTGAAGGGGTTACCCCTTCAAATGATTATGTTCGGGTTATCAGTCGTAACCAGTACAAAACCCTTTCAAGGGGTTTTATGGGGTTTCAAAGGGTTTCAAAACCCCTTTCGTATGGGTAAGACAAATCGATTGGCTTTTTAACCGACTTTAAAAAAAAGGAGGAGGTTCTCAATTGGAATAATTTTTTTTTGTATGTTTCACCTCGTTCATAAAACGCTAATAAAAACGGGTAACCAAAATCGTCCCTGATTTAAACAACAAACATACTTATACGTATGTAATTAACTAAATTATCGCGTTATAGAAACACAACTATCGCTGTAGTTGATTACAATATCCTGCTCGGCTTCCTGTAGTCTCTACATTAAGCTCTACATTTACACTCTACGTTGTTTCTGTTCAGCAGGGGCCATGCAACGAATATGACTTACTTATTTGGCGACCTCCAACCGCGAATAAGGATAATGTGCACATGTGTGTAGCGTGTTTAGTCAGGCGGAACTCTACGCGCGTCGGTGATATTTTCAAATATATATGGAAAACTTTAAGGTATGTAGAGACAGGTGATTTTAAACAGTTTCTTATTGGAGAGTCTTTCATTATGATTGTGTCACGTTATTTTTAAGTATCAATGTGAGATTCTCAAATCAGAAACTAGAGGGAGATAGCGTGGATCAACACTTCAATATTGAAAAAATATATATAACTAACTAAACTTCACGCCACTTCTCTTCCCTATATATACTATATTATTATTAATTCAAATTAGTTAAAGTGTTGGTTATTAACCTGCCCTACTACAACAAAATAAAACGATTACTAAAGTTCATAGTAAGTAAGTAATATTACTTAGACTGAGTATAAACCAAGCAGTTACTTAATTTTAATATGAAAAAAACTCCTTCTGCACTGAACAAATATGTATATTCATAATTCAACTTAATGTTTAACTACTTATTATGTTCATTACGTTACATTATTTATTCCCTTATTATTTCCTCTTGACCAAAAACCCGAACTTTTGTACCATATGGCGAATTATAGCGAAGTGCAATAAAGTAAATTTTTTATCAGGTTCAAAACTATGTTAGTACTAGCTTCTGGCCGCGGCTTAGCTCGCGTGGTACATCGATGAAACATAGCCTATATGCTATTTGGGTGTATGAGCTAAATTATTCTAAAGTTTCATTAAAATCCATTTAGTAGTTTTTGCGTGAAAGAGTAACCAAAGCATCCACACATCCACCCATCCATCCATACAATATTTTGCATTTATAAAATTAGTAGAATAGGTGTAATAAAATAATCATAAACAACTTGACTGGCCCGTTGGTCGAGTGGTCAGAGACCCTGGCCACGAAACCAAGGGTCGCGGGTTCGAATCCCGCTAGGGGCAAATGTTTCGTAAGATGAACATGGACATTGGCACTCGATCATGGATGTTTATAAACGTATTTAAGTATGTCTATCCGTTCACCTAGTATCCACAGCACAAGCATAAGCTTAGTTTGGGACTAGGGAATTAGTGTGTTAGTCTGAAGAATTTATTTATTATTTATTATTATAACTTAATGTGTTACCACCACGCTGTAGCTAAGTACTGGTTACATCGAGAATGCATCGACCCAAAACAGTAAAGAACTCGTTAATAAAAGATTGACGTGAATAAAATAGTTTTTAACCGTGCTAATATGGCTCGGTGAGTGAGAACCCCGATTTCTAATCATCATCCAGGGTCAGTATCCCGGCATGAAATGAAAAGAAATTAAATAATCTTTATATAAGTAGGCTTAAATAAGCATTTATAAACTGTCAGTATTTACAAATGAAAATTTACCACCGTATTCGGAAAGTAGCTTCTACCAAGAAAAACCGGCAAGAAACTCGATAGTTACTATTTTCATCGCCAAATTTACAATAAAAATCAATAACAATTATTATATTCTTAAACTACTATGTATAATAGCAATTACAAATATTTGTCACATAAAAAATCTTCTAAACCTTTCTCATAAGATACTATTTAGTATGTTATTTAAATCTATGCATCGGCAGTTCAATTATATTTCCTGGTAAATTGTTAAATTAATGTTATTACCTACTTTTAGTCTTAGATATGATTATTTCGAGTGTTAAAGCGATGAAAGTTCCTGGGCACATACACATAAATGAAATTATTAAGAGAGTCCATACTATCAAATATCTTGGAGTTACTCTAGATAAAAACTTGTCATGGTACCCGCATTTGACTTTAGTCACAAATCGAGCCAGGAAATTAATTTAGTTATTCACAAATTTAAGAACTGATAAAAAACTAATAACATATTTATGATAAGGGCAAAATGGTTTCACTGTCGAGGTTATTAATGAGCCTGCAGATTCCCAATATACATATAATCCTGTTCATACTAACAGTCTTTTAATAATTTATTTTACAGATAATTTGCTGAGTCTGGTAAATGCTATGAAAATGGACATATTATTGAAAAAACCAACGTTGCGAGCTTTGGGTGTAAGCTTGTTATTCGCCTTGGTTATTTACACAATCTCATTATATAAATTACAAATAATACGGAGTCACAATATCGATACCATAGAATTAGTTGTACAGAAAGGACTCACCTTCCCAGCGATCATAGAACGGAAACTGACCAATGATATATCTTGCCATTCTCGAACACAAGGCGATGCGTTACCAAGACTCAACGAAACATTTAAACCTCCACCCAAGTCTATATTCATGCACGAAACATCTTGTAGAGGTGTCATTAACTCAAGACAAGCCTGCGCCGTGGAATCAGCAGCAAGGGCACACCCCGATTGGCAAGTGCACATGCTTTTCAGTGGACCAATAACCAAAAATGTTCTTGAAATGAGCTGCCTGTCAATACTGAAAAGCTATGATAACGTGAAACTGCTACGAATAAATCTGAATGATTATGCAAAGGGTACCCCTGTTCAGTCCTTGGTGGAAGCCAGAACTTATGAAAAGAGTACCTGGCGTGTGGAGCACTTGTCAGATGTTATGAGATACTTGACTTTATACAAGTACGGCGGAGTCTACATTGATTCGGATGTGATTATAGTGAAACCGTTTGATACTCTGTCGAGCAACTGGGCAGGGAGAGAGAGCGACACTGCGGTTTCTGCGGGTTTCATGTCTTTCTCGCGAGATGCCTTAGGGAGACAAGTTGCTGAGGCTGCCATTCAGTAAGTTGAGATTGTTTGGCCCATGTTGGTTTGTGACTTAAATGAATGTGCCGAGTAATCCAACCGAGATTTATTTTTGGCTGGATGTGGTTTGAGGGACCTGCTGCCCATTTGACTCTGCCTACCCCTTTGGAGATTACAGGTGTAAAGTTACATAAGTAAATTGTTTATTCATTTCAAACTCTTGCTTGAGAAATGTGAATTATTTTACCTAAACGCAAAATAGTGTCGATAAATTCCTATGGGTAAAAGATATAAATTGGACATATACCGAAAATCAAATTTTTAACCGACTTTAAAAAAAAAGGTTGTAGCGTGCAACCCTAATTGAGTTTTGTTATGTTGGCCAACAACCTTTGGCTCGCTTCTAGTAGGTTGTCTGTCTGACGACAACAACCAATCAGGGCGCTTCCCGCCGACGCGCCGGCATCGGACGGCGCTCGCGCGCTCCCTCTCGTGGCGCCATAGCGAGTCTTAACTGAACCTCGAATAAAGTATGTCACAAGTGGCTGCCCAACGTTGCGCGGGTAAAGTGAAGTGAACCCGGTCAATCGTACCTACATACCAAAACGTTTCGTGCGAGTTAATATATAAAATGCCACGTACGTGCAAGAAGGACGCGGCACCCACGGGTTCCGTGGATGTCGACGATGATACTAGCGTCGAAGAGACAGTTTTTTCATCGGGACAAGTTGCCGCCATGATGGCCGCCATGCAACAGTCTCAAACTGAAGCTTTCGAACGCTTGCTGGAGAAAATAGTTCGCCAGCCGTCATCCCCTACGTCTGCGCCGACTCCCACACCGTCCGCTGGCAGCGGAACCTTTACGCACTGCACCGCTAGGTTTGGCGGTGACACCGACGAGTCAGTCGAGGCATTCATCGACGCTATACAAAGTTACAAAGACTGCGCGAACGTGTCTGACGAGAACGCCCTCAGGGGGCTCTCCATGGTGCTAACCCATAACGCAGCGGTATGGTACCAAGGTATCAAGAAGGAGATCACGTCGTGGGACTTCGCCATCGATCTTCTGATACATACTTACGGCGATAAACGACCCCCGCACCGGATTTATAAAGAATTGTTTGAACAACAACAAGGAAACCAGAACACCGACGTGTTTGTTGCGAAATGTCGTGCGTTATTATCGAAGATTCCCGTTGGTGATATATCCGAGAAGGCACAAATCGACATGATATACGGCCTACTCGACGCACGAATTCGTAAACGACTACGGAGAGAAGAGTTCAACAATTTTTCCGGCATGTTACGCCTTGCTCGTTCCATTGAAATAGAAGAATCGGATACGCGTACCCAGCAACAGCCCGGTCCGCCGCTCAGAGCCCGCCAGAAGTCGGCGGCGCACGACAGCGGCCATAGCAGCAGCGCGACTCGGCTTTCGGCGCCGCCGCGCTATCCCGCCTCGCCGAGCGCTGATAACAACGGGTCGCCTCCGGTCGCGAGCGCGACGGCAACGTCGCGGCGCCCTACGGTCGTCACCGATACCTATTCGCGATCGAGCCAGAGCACGAAACAACGATGTGTTTATTGTAAAAAATACGGACACATACGGGAAGATTGTAATAGGTTAAGAAAGTGTACTAGTAATAAGAGTGATGGTGATAACGGTGATAAGTCGCCTAAGGCGATCTACTGCTATGGTTGCGGAGCGAGAGGGGTCATGCGGTCGCAATGTCCTGCATGTAACAGTAATGTAGCTTTTTCATCTCTTTCAATCGAAAAATATTCGCCGGATTTGGTAAGTGATCAATTTCATTCAATACCTACATACTCTGATAACACTCCAAGTCATGACACAAATATTAAAACTATAAACAGTGATTCTGTTTATTTGGATTTTTGTACACATGATATGTATTCCAGCAGTCATTGTAGATCATCTTACTTACATTCGCAACAGCTGTTAAATCCAGTTTGCGTTGAAAACAATTTTAGTGGTCAATCTCAACTTGAATCTGTGAATTGTGTGAATTCTTGTTATAGTAGTAATGCGAGTTCAAATGATATCTGTGATAACAAATTGATAACAGATTCACCTAGTGGGGTAAAGGCACCTATAATCGGGCCTAACATTAATTTGTCACCTAGTGGGGTAAAGGCACCTATAATCGGGCCTAACATTAATTTGTCACCTAGTGGGGTAAAGGCACCTATAATCGGGCCTAACATTAATTTGTCACCTAGTGGGGTAAAGGCACCTATAATCGGGCCTAACATTAATTTGTCACCTAGTGGGGTAAAGGCACCTATAATCGGGCCTAACATTAATTTGTCACCTAGTGGGGTAAAGGCACCTATAATCGGGCCTAACATTAATTTGTCACCTAGTGGGGTAAAGGCACCTATAATCGGGCCTAACATTAATTTGTCACCTAGTGGGGTAAAGGCACCTATAATCGGGCCTAACATTAATTTGCCACCTAATAGGGTAAACGCCCCTGTTATTGTTCCAACTCACGGGCTGTGCTGCTATAACGATCACCAGCTTACCACGCCTTCCGATGTTTCGCGCGGCGCCGTCGCGACCGCGACAAGCACTGGTTTTTCGGGCGATGCTTTGCCTGCGGTATGTCTCTTTGCGTCTGGCGATTTGCAGACGACAACCGCATGTACTACGCAGCAAAGGCCTATGCTTAGTATTCGGATTCTTGGTTTGCGGGGCATGGCTTTGATTGATACCGCCGCCAAATGCTCGGTAGCGGGACATAAGCTTTATAAAATATTTAAGGAGAAAGGGCTTACCTTTATATCCAAACAGGCCAGCGTGAAGCTTGCTGATGGTGTCGTGCGTCCTCGTGAGGTTCTGGTGGCTAGTGTTAATGTCACCATAACTGTTGATAAAACTGTACCAGTGGACTTCATGATTTTTCCTGATGCCGACAACAATGACACACTCCTGGGTATTGACTTCCTTAACGCTGCAGGTATGGTAATTGATTTTTCTGCTTCTATTTGGCGCTTTTCGGGATGCCCGCAGACTTATCCACTTGAGTATGAAGGAAATATAATACCACAGCATGACTCCATCCTAGTGTCTTCAATGACGCTAAGGTCTGATGAAGGCTTGTCGCTTACCCAGGACCAACGCCAGCAACTCATGCATGTCCTCCAGCGTCATGAAGATGTCTTCCGACTAGGAGGAGAGGCCACTCGCTTCGCCGAGCACCACATTGATACAGGCGACCACGCGCCTATCGCCGTGCCGCCGTACCGCATCACACCCGCTAAGCGATCCATAATGGAGGCGGAAATCAAAAAGATGTTGAGGGATGGTGTGATCGAAGAGTGCGAATCAGCGTGGGCCGCACCAGCTCTCCTCGTACCTAAAAGGGATGGTACGTACCGTTTTTGCGTCGACTACCGACGCCTTAATGCTATTACTAAGAGTGATACTTACCCCTTACCAGTCATGGAGGATCTCCTCCACTCTACAAAAAGAGAAGGGTACATGAGTTCCTGTGATCTTCGTTCTGGCTACTGGCAGGTGAACGTGGCCCCTGCTGATCGAGACAAAACGGCGTTTGTGTCACCGGTAGGTACTTACCGTTTTATTCGCATGCCCTTCGGTCTCAAAAATGCTCCAGCGACCTTCCAAAGGCTAATGGATCGTTTTCGCTCTGGGAGCGCTCTAAAAGATGTCACCTTATTGATATATCTAGATGACTTGCTAATTTTGACAAATGGAGACTTCCAGAAGCATCTGGAAGACCTGGAGGCTGTATTTGAACGTCTACGCTTATTTGGCTTACGTGCCAATAGAGACAAGTGCCATTTCGCATGTGAACAAGTGAAATATCTAGGACATCTCATTACCCCTAAAGGAATTTTGCCTGACGAGTCCAAGGTGCAGGCCATTCAACACATGACTGAACCAACCAACCTCAAGCATCTTAAAAGCTTCTTGCAAACTTGCTCGTGGTTCAGAAAGTTTGTGCCTGGGTTTTCTGAAATAGCCCAGCCGCTCACTAAACTCACCAAGAAGAATGAGCCTTGGAGCTGGACCGATGATCAAAGTCGAGCCTTCAATGAGTTAAAGAAGCGGCTCATAACAGCACCAGTCCTCGTACAGGCCGATCATAGCAAACCGTTCATAATACACACGGATGCTAGTAATTATGCATTGGGTGCTGTCCTTTTGCAAGGCGAGAGTGACCATGACTTGCACCCCATCGAATATTCCAGTCGTCTATTGACATCTGCTGAACAAAAGTACTCTACTACCGAACGAGAGGCACTCGCCGTAGTGTGGGCAGTAGAGAAGTATCGCCCATACATAGAGGGTCATCCAGTTATTTTGCGTAGCGACCATCAGCCCTTGAGGTGGCTTTTGACATTAAAATCTCCCAGTGGCAGGCTGATGCGCTGGGCCCTCAAATTGCAAGCTTTTGATATAAAGTACGAGTACACCCCTGGTAAGACTAATGTTGTAGCGGACGCACTGAGCCGCCCTTTCTGCAACGAGGCTACTCAAGATGCATGTGGAGTTTGTTCAGTCATCATAGACTTACCCCGCAAAAGTGCTGCTGAACTCAGATCCGCTCAGTTAGAGGATCCCGAGGTGAGTAAAGTCATTAAAGACATGGAGAGCAGCAGTGACCCCACAGCTTCAGCTCGCTGGTTAGAACGCGGCTATCTCATGGACCAAGGTGTTCTTTATCGTCACGCTCCAGAATCAGATTCAGAGGAGCCACAGTTAGTGGTACCGGTAACTATGCTCAAGGAAGTACTTGCAGAATTCCATGACACTCCTACGGCTGGACATCAAGGTGTGGACCGCACTTTAGACCGAATCAGACAGAGGTACTATTTTACAGCAATGAGGAAGCATGTAACAGAGTATTTGAAAAATTGCATAACCTGTCAACGCTACAAATTCGCAAATCAAAAACCCACTGGACTTTTGCAGACACCGATCTTTCATCAGAGGTGTGAGGTTTTAGCTGTTGATTTATTCGGTCCACTACCTGAAGCAGAGTCTGGCGAGAAGTGGGTATTTCTCATCGAGGATACTGCCACCAGATGGGTGGAGATCTTCGCTATCAAAGAAGCAACCGCTGAGGTATGTGCTAAAGTCATGATAGAAGAATATTTTCTACGTTATGGTTTTCCCAGACGGGTCATTTCGGACAATGGGGTCCAATTTGTGTCTGCAGTGATGCAGCAATGTATGTTTTTGTTCGGTATTAAACAAAACCTTATACCTCTTTATCATCCGGAGGCAAATCCAGCAGAGCGGAAAAACCGAGACCTCAAAGTCCAACTAGCCATTTTGGTACAAAATGAGCATCGCTCTTGGCCGCAATTTTTACCCCAGGTACGGTTTGCCCTTAATACAGCTACGTGTTCTACAACTGGTGTTACACCGTCCTACATGATGTATGGCCGTGAAATGCGAACGCCGTTTGACATACAGCATGATCTGCGAGCCATATTGGAAAAGGAGACATTCGTCCCTCAAGTGACACCTTACCTTTCTAGGTTTGTAGAATCTTTAAAGGATATACGAGATCGGGTTGAGAAACGACAAGATTCGAAGAAAGAATATGCTGACTCGTCCAGAAGGCCGTCTCCTGTTTTCCAGGTTGATGACAAAGTATTGTTAACCACGCATGCCCTTAGCAATGCCCCTAAAGGTTTAACTCGTAAATTTATGCCGCAGAGGGATGGGCCATATTCAATCAAAAGGGTCGTTGGCCCTACAGCCTATGAGTTGGTCGATAACCAGGGGCAATATTTAGGTCGTTTTCATGTCTCCGATCTTACGGGCCTTATTTGTGACGACGTAACTAATATCGTTGAGCCCGTCCAACCTCGCCGTCTGCGAGGTCGTCCTCGTAAGTCCCAGAGGCAGGCGCGCTTTTAATTTCGCCAAATCATCGTCGGGTCGACGTCATGACTTGGAGGAGGAGGATGTAGCGTGCAACCCTAATTGAGTTTTGTTATGTTGGCCAACAACCTTTGGCTCGCTTCTAGTAGGTTGTCTGTCTGACGACAACAACCAATCAGGGCGCTTCCCGCCGACGCGCCGGCATCGGACGGCGCTCGCGCGCTCCCTCTCGTGGCGCCATAGCGAGTCTTAACTGAACCTCGAATAAAGTATGTCACAAGGTTGAGTTTCTCAATTCGACTGATTTTTTTTTTCTATTTCAAAGCTGATTTTGTGTGCTGACAAAAGCAGAGCCACCGTAGATAATAAAGGAGGTGCAGATATAATGTCATAAATGTATCATGCCCACTGCATATAGTTTTTGACTGGCTCGATGGCGTATTCGGTAGTGACCCTGTCCTATGCGCCAAGAGTTGTGGGTTCGATCCCCACCCAAGCCAAAAAATCATATGATGAATATTAAATATTTAAGTATATATTTGTGATACCACTGTTGAATCCAAAATCTGTAACACAATTGCTTGAGCGAATTACTTCGTAGTCAGTTTAATGTATGTGATGTTGTCGGATATTTATTTATAATTTTTTGTTATTAATTAAATGCTCATTTAGTATGAAGCCAGTCATATAAACAGCGAAAAATTCTGATTAAGGGCAGAATAAAATATAGTAGTTTTTTAAAGTACTACTATGATAAAAATCGACGCTAAGTGGTAATTTCCAAAGTAAATATAATTACTCCATCAATCATTTCAGCCGGGGACCCTTTTTTACAATTTGCTAATTGACTTCAAGCCTGAGAGGTAACAATACAAATAATTTTTACTCAATTTTTTTCAGAGACATCAACAAGAATTACCGTCCAAATATATGGGGTAACAACGGTCCAGGCGTGATAACGCGAGTTGTGAAAGGAATGTGCTCTAAAAATTATACGTCATGGATTCATGGATGCAACGGTACGTATATTTAGCAGTCAGTATTTCAGTAATTTATAACAGAAATTTGGGTATGTGATTGTGTAGACGACAAGCTAGGCACTTGTCACTACTTTTTCACAATTTACTACCCAGGATATATTATTTTTGGATGAATGTGGTTAAAGGCGCTTGCTGCCTTTAACTCTGCCTACCCCTTCGGGGATTGCGGACGTGATGCAATGTCTGTTTGTTTATAAAAGAACTAGCAGCGCCCCGCAGTTTCACCTGCGTAGTTCCCCTTTATAAAACATCACGCCCATAATCTCCCAACAACAGATCTCACAACACAATCAGAACCTTAATCCCAAGACTGTCTGGGACTTTAAATACCAACTGTGTCTCTTTTATTACATCTAGTTAAAGAAAACTAAAAAGGCTAGTTGTTTCAAAATGTTAATAGTCCATTTAGGGATTATAGGATTGACTGGCTCGATGGCGCATTCGGTAGTGACCCTGCCCCACGCGCCACGAGTTGTGGGTTCGATCCCCACCCAGTACAAACATTCGTGTGATGAATGCTTGTGTTTGTTCTGTGTCTGGGTGTTAATATTCAATATTCAAGGATATATTTGTAATACCACTATTTCTGATATGCGTAACACAAGTGCTTAAGCTACTTACTTCGGAGTCAGATCCATGTATGTAATGTAGTCTGATTTTTATTTATTTTAGATATATATTGCCCATGTATTTCTTCTTTTCTTCAGCAAACCAAAAATGACGAAGATACAGCGCGTTAAAGGTGCGCGTGACGTCACTTGTTCTGTAGAATTTTAGGAACAAGTGATGTAAAAGCGTCCCCCTCCAGGTCTTTGAAGCGCTGTAACTTTGTAATTTTACGAGTATTCGATAAAGCAAAAAATACGGATTCAATATTTTTTGATAATCTAATCGTTGGGTTTGTGATCGTGTAGGCTTGCCACTTGTTACTTATCCACAAATTCCCAATATTCTCAACATTGCTACGAAACCCAACTCAATTATTTTTGGCTACAAATGGCTGATGCTGCTCACCCCTTCGGGAATTGATATGGATGTATACCCCTATACTTGTTGTTTTAAGCTGATCGGTGGTAGCTCAATGGTGATAAGGACACGCGCCTCTTAACCGAGTGTTGCGGGTTCAAACCTGGGCAGGTACCTCTGGATTTTTCAAATGTATTTATACACATTCCAATCCAACCAGACAATTTTAGAATATGGTTACACATGTGTAGCTGACACATGTGTAACCATATTCTAAAATTGTCTGGTTCCCCTATATAAGGGTTACGTAGGTCAGACCGGCAGTCGCTTCAACATAATTATCAGACGGACCCTGTCTAAGCACGGGACATAAGGCTATGAAGATGATGATGTAGGTACAACATTGCCATATACTTAGATGGATTTATCTGCAACTCTATCATTGATTTCAGACTTCAACGTGTACGACCCCATTGTCTTCTACCCTGTGTACTATGAGAAAAACAAGCAATACTTCGAAGCAGACAGAGTCCTGAACACTTCGGAAAAGACCTACGCTCATCATTTTTGGAACGCGCTTACTCGCGAATATAAAATTCCTAAAACATCTCCATACGCCAAATTGGCTGCGTCATACTGTCCTGATGTGTATGCGATGTACGGAGACAAGTTTGGCGTGTAAAAATATCTATGAAGAAACACAATTCAAGCAAAAAAACTAATCAACATATTCCGTACTTGATCTGCAATACATATTTGGGTTATTTTCAGATCATTTGCAGGATAAGTTTTAATATAATAGGTATCGACTTCGATCATATCTATTTTCCCACCTATTTAGAGCCAAATATTAGATACGAATTGTATCCTTCGGTACCAATTTGAGGAGGTTGCGTAAAGAAAAAAAGTGGTAGACATGTAATGAATATTCGGCTCATATTTGATATTGGCCCTAATCGGCTATTGTCTTCACTATTCGGTGTTCGACCGAATATTAAGGTGGCACTTCACATCGCTATTCGTGTTCGCGTATTTGTCTTATTTGTCCAAATACGACGATGTGAAGTAGCTCTATTCGTCTATATTTGGCTATTCGCATGAACAAGACGATTATGCCAAATACCCGAACACCCGTATCCGCCCGGCTGTCGGTTTTTTGCAACATATCAAAGAATTGCGAATATGGCGAATATGTTCGTTTACCGCCCACACATCGCTTGCTTAGTAGTATGCAGTGCGCGTCAGCGGCGGACGTGTATAAATATTTTTTTACAGCTTGTTCGCGCCAAAATAGATTGGACAAATGACCTTGTTATGCGATTTATGGAGTGTTATCATCAAATGCATCCCTGCTGTTATCATCAAATGCATCCATGCAAGGCATGTTGCGTGTCCCATAGGACACGCAACATGCCTCTCATAAAGACAGAAGCAAAGTTAATAACGCATGGAATAGTATTATCTAAGAATAGCCTGGAATATACAGCCACAATAAAATAACTTAAAAAAAGCGAGATATTTTGATGACTGCCTATCGCGGATACAAAAAAAAATTAAGAAGTCTAAAAAATCAGGAGCAGGCATTTGCGATGTTTATCGGCCGAGCTAATACGCTTTTTGACTTCATGGATAGGTTAGTTTAGTCAACACGTCCATCGTTATCGAATGAAAAATTATACTATCTATAGCAAAAATATTCCTAAATGTTCGGCATATTTGCTGTTCGTGAACGATGTGTACACGGTGTATTCGTGTTACCTATTCGGAATTCAACATGAATATAGTGAACAAAGCCGAAAAAAAAAACGCGAACATCGAATAGCGATGTGAAGTGCCACCTTTACCAATCATTGGCCCGAATAGGTATCAGTTAACGAAATAAATCGCATGATATTAAGTAGTTAATCAAAATCTCATCATATTAATAATAATAATAATAATAATAATAATAATAATTTTATTTCCAAATATATTTACAAAATGCGATTTTTTACACTACGGTCACTACACTAAGCATTGGCTTGTCTTGCAGCGGCCATTAGACATTTACTACCAACAATTTTTCTGGACGCACGGTTGGTACAATATAAAAGTTACATGCTAATAAAGTACTTTGAAACTACAAACAAAAGTTAAGTATTTTTAATTATAAATAATAATGAACTACTCTGTATTTTTCTCTGAGATTGTGTGTGTGTGTGTGTGTGTGTGTGTGTGTGTGTTTGTGTGTGAGTGTGTGTGTGTGTGTGTGAGTGTGTGTGTGTGCGCGTGCGTGCGTGTGTGAGTGAGGGCGGAAGATTAAGATAGTAGGTTTTCAGTTTGAGCATAATTCAGTTCCTTCAGAAATGATTCAGTGTTATTTTTGGCTTTATGAAGAGAGACATTCCTTAACCTAACTTTATGACACAGTATGTTATAAGTACGTGGCAGAAGAAAGAAGGCTTGCCTTTTTGCAAAGGTAGTTTTGATGGAGGGAGCCGGGATCTTATACACTCGTTGCTGAATAAGTTGTTTATAGTCAGGTGAGCTTATTGCAAAGTTGTGCATGGCGATCACTGCTCTCAGTATGAACAGTTGCCTAACCCGTAAGACATTGCTATCCTTGTATAGTTGATCTGTGCAATACCTAAGGGGGCGATTCCACATCACCTTGAGAATCGCACGTTGCGCCCTTTCAGTTTCGATTAGCGATGATTTTGCAGCACCTCCCCATACCCTGATACAGTAAATTAGCGTGGACTGACAAAGAGCCTTGTATACCATCAGCAAAGTATCATTGGGAGCAGACCGTCTCAGGCAGGTAAGATATTAATTCATATCTTACCTGTCATGACAAGCCTACCCTCTGACCGATAAAATTGATCTTGTGATAACAGAAGGTGATGATGAGCGTGTTTAAATGAGTTATAAGTAGGTAAATATCAAAGAAGCGAGTGAGGTGTATAAGACCCTCTGAGTACTGAAACTAATACTCAGAGGTAAGATCTGGTAAAACCATGCCCTTGGACGCTCGGTTCTCTCTGCCTATTTTTTTTTATTGTAAATGGTGTCATTTTGCTGAAACTCCCGTACTTATTTATTCGTAAAAACGATGGATATTATTAATCAGCCGCTAGCTCTATATGTAGGTAGGCACATACAAAATCTTTGTTTTATAAGTTGTTTTTTCCTTCCTGTCATACACGCTGCGGTGACAATTTATAGATATTTATTTTAACGTACCTACATAAATACGTTGCATAGCTTTAGTCTAGTAAATTCTCGAACGACAGAATTGTTAAGCTAGTCTAATCACAAAAAAATCAAAAATTAATAGGTAATAAGTATTGCAGGCCCAATATGAAGAGCTTGTGGCGTCATTACAAATGTAAACGACGTTCGTGTAGTTAAATAATTATGTCGCGGTCAAAACCGGGCTGGGTGGCCAAAAATTAAACATCGCTGACTTCCGTGCATTGAAACGATAAACCATTAAGTGCTTTCAAAGTGGCAAACATCAAAATAAGTAGGTACTTACCTATTATTTGTCAAAATTCTGCCACACATTTAGAGATAGTTAGGTACCTATATATACGAGTATTTAGATAGGTAAGTATATATTCTAATTACGAAAATTGAGGATGTGCTATGCTATGGGAGAGAATGAGGGACCATTATACTTAATTAGTTTACATTTCGGATGTGATTGTACCACGGAACTAATATTATGTGGAAGTGCCAAGTGTGTGTGGCAGTGAAGCCACAAAACTAATATGTTGCAACGCAAGACATATATTTTTTTAATATTGTGAACGGTACAAATCGCAATGTATGTTAATAATTTACATAATTATTGTTTGTTATGTGTTTACAAGTACATATGTACATGTTGTATTTTCGTACTTTTGTTATAAAATGTTATAAGATGCGAATAAACAAAAAGAATGTCTCATTTTTATCTCTCCCTTATTAGACTAGATCAACGCCGGCCGAAAGTAGCTTACCTACTGAAACCAGCCTATGATGCTAAGTTAACCTACTCCAAATGAGAAAATCTTGTAAATAATTAATAAATAAATAAATTCTCCAGACTGACACACCAATTCCCATAGACCAAACGAATCTTTTAAGCTTGTGCTATGGAAAATGGAAACTAGATGAACGGATACGGACATACTTAAATACGTTTATAAACATCCATGACTCGAATACAAATGCCATCACACGAAACATTTGCCCCTAGTGGTATTCGAACCCGTGATCCCTGGTTTCGTCCCCAAAGTGTCTGATCACTCGACCAACAGGCCTGTCAAACGGGCCTATTTAACCTAATTAATCTATTGAATCTTACTGGAAACATGTAGGGAACCATACCAGGCAAGGTGGTCACCCAAAAAATAGCAAAACGATATGATTGTATTCAAGAGTTGCGTTCAGTGGCGGATTTACCCTAAGGCCAGTTACAGTAGGTCTAGGGCGGCTAAGACTGTAAATCCACTTAGTGTCGTCCGCTAAAAAGTATCTACGTGAAAAGCAGTTGCAAATAAAGGTTTAAATTGATTTAATTTTTTTATGTAAATTCCTGCTTAAGTGACCCATTAAGTACTTAATTCTCCCATATACTTAGACCTTTGTGTTACAAGATATACAAAACGGGGCCAATTAGGTACAATATCTTCAATTGTGAATGAGCCCATTTGGATGGCCGGGCTGGGGCGCAGGCCAAGGTAGCTTCCAGCATTCCGGTCGCTAGAAATTTGAATCAGGTGGGCGGACAGCTCTTGGAATAGTTTGCAGGCGTCCAGACCCCACGGTCCTAGAGTTTCCATGCCGAACGGAGCATATCTGTAGCAAGTGGCGAGGGCAGAGTATTTGGTGAACTTTCGATGCTTCTGCTGCTTCATTTTCATTTTCATTGCTGCCCCCGCGTACTCAGAAGTGGCGTGGATGTAGGAAGGTGCCGAAGTGTCAACGCAGGTCGGATCCCAGACCGTGCCGGCAACTGAACATGGGCGTGGTGCGCTCCATGGCACTTTATGGAGCGCCAATTTGGGATGACTCCCGTAGTCGTCGAAACGTGCCCTTGCTGCGACGCCCACAACGGGTAATAGCGCTCAGAGCAGCCAGAGCGTATCGAACAGTCTCCCACGCTGGAGCGTGCCTCCTCGCCAGCAGCCCGCCGTGGGAGCTGGAGGCTGGTATCCTGGCAGCAGTATATCAACGTCGAAGAGAAGAGTCGGAAGTGAATCCCCGCCCTCACGCACGCGAAGTTCAGTCCTGGAAGGACGAGGCCCTAGACGTCTTATTTCAATATTGGTCGGAGTACTTAGAGTCCCCGGGAGCTAGCCGGGAACTAGTGTCGTCAATCCGGCCCATTCTGCGCGAATGGGTTGAATGTCGTCATGGAGAGATGACCTTCCACCTGACACAGATACTTACTGGCCACGGTTGTTTTGGCAAATATCTGTGTCAGGTGGCAGGCCGGGAACCCTCAGCAATGTGCCATCATTGCCCCTTTGGAGTCACGGACACAGCTCAGCACACCTTAGAGCTGTGTCCGGCATGGTCGGGCCCACGCGGGCAATTGTCCTCAGCCATTGGAGGAGACCTCTCGTTGTCGGCGGTTGTACGAGCTATGGTCGGCAGCGAGGAGGCGTGGCGCGCTATGATTGCCTTCTGCGATGCAGTTCTGTCGCGGAAAGAAGAAGCAGAGCGAGAAAGGGAGGCAGATCCCAGCTCCCAGCCTATGCGCCGCAGTAGGCTTGGTCAGCGTCGTGCTCAACACCTTGCAAGCATGGCGCCGTAGCCGTGGCTAGCCGGTAATGTGATCGGGGGGTCCATCACCAGCACTCTATAGCCCAGATGTGGGCGTCCCGACGTGTTCCCGGGGCGCCACGGAGAGACGCTCAATGGAGCATTTGAGAAGGGCCCGAAAGGGGCAACCGCACGGGAGGGGTTTCGTTGGAGCGCGATGCGATCCCAGGCCCCCTCCTACTGCGATGCGACGGAACACCGCGGAGGTTTAGTAGGTATACCCCGGCCACTTCCACCTTCAGCCGGAGCAGGGACCTCCTTTCCCTGAGGTCCCCGGGACCCCCACACACCACCCTACCCCACCTGGGTAGGGTGACGGGGCGTAACGCATTTCCCCGCGTAAAAGGTCGGATCCCAGACCAAAGCTTTGCCTTTACTCCACGGGATAAGCGCCATCCCATCGGGCCCTTTTCCGTCAAAAAAAAACCTAACTAACTAAACTTCACGCCACTTCCATAGCAGGGTAGGCAAAAAACCTTATTTACCTATAATAAAAATATGTTTAAAAAAATATATATGTGTGTGTGCGTGTACCTAAAATAAGGTTATTGTCAATTACCATATTAGTGTGATGTAGTATAATACTAAATAAAACATTCACCTGTTATTAGAAAAACATAATTTAACTTTTATTTGTTTTAAGTTGAGTTGAGTTGAAGAAAAAAGTAAAAAAACAGTAACTATGAACCAAGATGTTTTAGCATAGGTAGGTATGCTGTTTGCACATGAATTCCTTGTGTTCACTTGATGAAACGCCTTTAAAAAACTGCTACTACTAAGCTGAAGTAAACTGTCAAAAACATTTTTCTTTGTTGATTGTTTGATATTTTTTTCTCAAACTCAACTCCACTAAACAAATAAAAGTTAGCCTAAATTATATTTTTTTAATAACAGGTGATTTATTTAATTAATATTGTACTACATATATGCAACCCCTCTATTTTTTATAGTTAGATAACTACCGATTCATTGGTTATTTTAGGTTAAATACCGACCGACTGATTAATATAATGTCAATATTATCACAAAAATTAATAACTACAAAGCTACACACACTCAGATCAACAAAAAAAGGATTGTTTGTTGATCTGAGTAGACAAAGAAGTGATTATGAAAAAGATAAAATGATGAAATACCTCATTCAGGAATAGAAACATAAGTCTATTGTGTAAGTATAAAATATATCTTCCGCATAGTGGTTTATAAATGTATAAACTGTCAAATTATTAATTAATATGTTCTAAACACGGACTTGTAAAAAAAGGTCTCCGCGCCACTAACTAGACATTGAAGTTCCTCAGGTGCTCCACCTTGACACGCAACTTACGTCACACATTGACATAATAAGTGCTCCAACTGACAGATATCCGATATCTGGTATCCATAAGTATCTCACTCACACATGTATAAACGTGGCTTCACGCTATAGTATGACAGCGTGGAGACCTTTTTTACTAGTCCATGGTTCTATAATAAAAAATGTCTAATATTCAAACCGCACTGACTTACTGTATGCTACCTGCGGTGGGTGAGGGGGATGGGGGAGGTGGGGCCAAACCCCCACCCCCCCCATATGATCCACCCTTGCCGGAAGGCGACGTAATGACTTTTTAAAGTTTTTATACAAAATGTATGCCAAGTCACAATTTTAATACATCTATCTTCAGAGGAAGAACGGGAGGGTTGGGGGGAGGCTACCCCCTTCCATAACCTCTAACTGCCAGAAGTCAGAAATTGGATAAAAAGGGGGGTACAATTTAAAGTTGGGGGGAAAGCATATTTGAATTTAAACATCTCCGGTGTTACGGGAAGTGCAGCCCCTCCGCCCTTGCATAACAAAGGCCGAAGGCGACCAGCAAGCCGAGGCGCCCGAGGCCTGGCGTGCCTGCTGCACTCTCTCCCCGCCACCGGCTATTATAAAAACACTCCTGTATAGGGCAAACAAGTCTACGTGGAAACGGACTGAGCCAACTCCATTTATTGTCAATGATTTTTTTTGCAAACTTAATCACTTTTAACAACATTTTCAATTATTTGTAAATGTATTTTGAATAGTTACGTTAAAATATGCATGTCTTATAAATAATTAGGATAGTTTAAAAATTACTGAAAAAAGAAGTTCCAGAATTTTTATTAATAAAAGGGGGAGTTCCGGCAAAGGAAAATGCTTGAGGGGTCATATATGTGATTTACAGACATAATAAATAATTATACAACTTATGATTTGTTGTATTCTAGCACTAAAAATTCGCAAGTTTCTATAAAGTAGTCTAAAGTCCAATTTTAACTAAGTTTTCATTTTAAATGTAACCATTCATATATTTCAATTACAGCAGCAGTCTGCATCCAACTGGAAGCCTGATAGCACCAACATTCATGGCGGATACTTAGTCAAAACTCCTTCAAAGGTTATGTGGGAGTATAGCTGCGCAAAATGCAAGCGAGTATTCCAAAATTGGGTAATTACAATGTCATATCATTGAGCAGTTTTAGATATGTAATGAAACCTCTAACTAATTAGTTCTGTATACATACTTAAATAACATCACGCCCATAACTCCCGAAGGGGTAGGCAGAGTCAAAGCGGTAGCAAGCCCCTTTAACCACTTTAGGGGTGAGAGCTTCCCGCTCCCCGCGCCAGTCCGGTAGGTAGTAAAGGCCGCCTCCGGCCTTTAACCACATTCAGCCAAAAATAGAACTAGGCTGGGTTAGATGGAAAAATGTAGTGAGAAGTGGCTAGCCAGTCGCCTACTCAATCACACACCCAAAACCCCATATACTATTATTCGCCTTTTACGACATGCTAGGCAAGAAACACAGTTGGCACATTCTTTTTAAGTCCCAGACCAACATGGGACAATGGGTTCTGTATATTATACAAGAAAATTAAGGTGTCAGATCTATTATAAAAACAAGTTAAGGTCAGTCCTAGTCTAATTAGTTGAGATTAGTTAATGTAAGCTAATAAGACTTATTCTTTGTTTAGTTGGTGTCTATTTTTTCTGTAATAATGTCAAGGTAAGAAGTATGCTCCGCTGGTTTGAATACATGGAAAAAAAATAAGACGAAAGATTGACTAATAAGCAGATGGCAAAGTGAAAGGATGTCTCTTAATCATAAATTTGACTATCTATGACTTTAGAATTATGCATAAGAGGAATGTCATGTAACTTCCTATTCAAAACTAGGTCGGGAGCCTAGCCTAAGTCGACTATTGATAGGACCTTATACACCTTATATTGATACCACTATCATAGGTGGGTATCACCTCCATTGGTGGGGTAATGGAGTGTAGATCCATATCTGCACCCCATTCTATCTATAATGTTCAGTTAGATATGTGCCAGGGAGTGCTCCGTCGTAACGCCTTCCTCGTTTGCAGACTGACGCACAGCAGCCAACTGAAGCGCGCGTCCGGTCCGCACGGCGGCGCTGGGGCGCGCGCGACCGCTGCTGCGTGTGCCAGGGGCTTCAACTTTCAAGAGGTAGATGCGTACATAACACTAATATTATGAAAGATTTGACTGTTTGTTTGCGTTGGATAGGCTCCTGGACTAGGAAACTATTGATCCAATTTGAAAGGTTCTTTCGAAATGGAAAGCTCAGCGAGTAATTTATGCTATATTTTATCGCCACATTCCCTTGGCAACGGGAGCTACGGTGAAACCGCGTGGTGCTGCTAGTACCAACATCTCGACATGCCAGGAACATAAGTGCCGTAATCCTAACATGACTGGCATCGCTGACCACCGCACCAAACAAATATAATTTTATCGAATGTATAGAGGGGAATGTTCATGGTATTTTCCCCCTATTCCCCCACCCCCTGTAGGAATAATAATTTGATTTGCAAGCATACACTAACCAAACAGCCAAGGCCACCACTGTATGTAATTTAAAATACATGTAGTCTCATAAAATTAACCTGACCTTTATTTTGCAGGCTCTGCAAAACGACATAGCAACTCAACACAGCAATGCAAAACCTTTCATCTGTAATGTGTGTGGAAAAGCCTTTTCGACACGGTATGTTTATTTATTTTAATTGACAGGCTCGATGGCTCATTCGGTAGTGACCCTTCCCCATGCGCCAAGAGTTGTGGGTTCGATTCCCACCCAGGGCAAACATTCGTATGATAAATACTTGTGTTTGTTTTGTGTCTGGGTGTTAATATCGAATATTTAATTATATATTTTGACTGGCTGGATTGCGCATTCGGTAGTGACTGCCCCATGCGCCAAGGCTTGTGGGTTCGATTCCCACCCAGGACAACATTTGTATGATGAATACTTGTGTTAGTTCTGTGTCCGGGTGTTAATATCCAATATTTAAGTATATATTTGTACATACATACATAACGTCACGCCTTTTTCCCATGGGGGTAGGCAGAGATCACATACTTCCATTATATATTTGTAATACCACTGTTATTCTGATATCCGTAACACAAGTGCTTAAGCTACTTACCTCGGAGTCAGATCAATGTATGTGATGTAGACTGATATTTATATTTCTATTTATGAAGGTTCTCTGATGAGGATCACTGACCATCACTAGAATGAGCTTAAGTTAGACTTACCTCAGAGTCAGATCAATGTATGTGATGTAGTCTAATATTTATATTTCTATTTATGAAGGTTCTCTGATGAGGATCACTGACCATCACTAGAATCAGCTCAAGATAGACTTATAATAATTCTCTTTTTATTATTAGGTCGGTGAAAAGAAATACAAAGTGATATTGTTTCACATGAGCTCATTTTCCACAGATGGCTCATTTAAAATGTTGATTTGTTTTTTTAGTAAAGTGACCCGAAGACATGAGCTCAAAGTGCACAATCATCCTAAGATGCGGCCAGGAATGGTGCTCACTACATCAAACTGCAGCAGGAACAATCACATACCTGATCCAAGGAATTTGTAGTAATTTCTTGTATTAGTGTATTTTTATATCATCTCATGGATGAGGATTATTCCACTTTGCCCCACCAAGGCGCCCCACTGGTGGGACAAAGTGGAATGCTTTAAAATTCGCAGTGGAATCTGCCCTTCCATGACTACATGTAGGAATTTGTTCCAAAACCAAGAATTTTGTATTTGTCAAAAATGGTACCTGTTAAGCTATATAATGAACTGCAAAGTATATTGTACTGAAATATTTTGGTGTATATTTTGGGCAGATCTCCTTCTCTTAAAAATTTAAAATACAAGACTGTCAAAATATGAACATGTGTTTGATCATGTTACTGTTATGTGTTTGTTTGTTGTTATTCAAGAGGTATATAATATATAATATAATTATAATATGTAATAATTTCAAATAAAATAAAACAAAATTAAATGTGTTATTTTATTAGTTAAGGATTATTCCTGTTCAACCCACCAGGCTTTGCTCCACCAGTGGGACGAAAGGGAAATTAAATAATATATTATAATTTATTCCACACATTTTGATGGTGAAAATGAATATATTTCATTAAATTCCCATTCGTCCCGCCAATGGGAATAAACCTTAATTTTATTTGCTCACTCCATAAAAAATTATCAATTACACAACCAGCACAATGAAATAACTTTCAACTCGTGTTAAAATAAAGAATGTACTGTTTTTTCTTATATTTGTTTCTTACATAGGTACCATAATTTAGAACATAACTTTAGTTATTAAATTATATGTCCGATCATGAACAAGAAAGAAACAATGGGACTCAATGTGACTGATATAAGAACAATCAATAGCAAGATTTCAATGCACCATTAAATATTTAAGCACATCAGATAAAAGTATGTATGCATCAGATAAAATGTGTAGTTTGAAATAAATAGTAAGTCTTCTATCTATACCCTCAGACATTACAAGTACCAACAATCACCAATAAGACTGGACATTGACTAGTTGTGTTAAAAATGAGGTAGGAGAAAACAAAAACAGCAAATAGGTTTTTTTGTATTTTTATTACTTACAATCCTACTCCGTCACATCACTTCTTGGCGGCAGCGCCTACTTTAGATTTCTTGGTACCACGCACCTTCTTCATCCTGTTCTTGCGTTCCTTGCGCTGTTTGCGCGTAGGCCTCTTCTTTTCATAGAGACCGTGGCGAGCTAATCTGTGCTTAGGCTCGAACTTCTTAGCCAAGTCGAGGGTATCATAGATGAGCGCGAATCCAGTGGACTTGCCACCACCGAAGTTGGTTTTGAAACCGAACACGAAAACGACGTCCGGAGTCACCTTGTACATCTTGGCAAGCTTTTCCCGGATCTCGGTCTTACTGACGGTAGGCTTGCCAGGGTGCAGGACATCGCAAACCATCTGCTTGCGCGCCAACAACCTGAAATTAACAAAACGTTGTCACTCAACATAACCTGTCATGGCGAGGCAACAAGTTTTGACTGTATTCGGTGTTTTTACGCATAGATTTCAATGATTTGTGGCTTTACCTGTTGGTCATGAATTTGCGAGTGCGAATCGTCGCTGTTCCTTCAGTCATTTTGGATTATTTTCTAGTTTTCGGCGTATATGACGCACGTGTCTCACACAACTTGCGGAGAAAAAGAACGTGCCGATGTTGCCATAGGTAAACTTGTGTTTAATTGCAATGTCACATTTTAAGCATTAATTGAATTTTTCATCAATATATGTGCTAAATTAATTATAAAATATTATATATAAATATAAAACATGTACCCTCTTTTGTCTAGAATATAATAAATATCTTGTTCATGAATTTAAAATTTATCAGGAATCTAATTATTTAAATAGAATTTTTTTTTACGTGGTAACATTCATAGATTCGTTCAGAAATTATTGATGCTTCAATGGTTTGTTAATTGCCATAGATTTGTGATTATAACATAATCTAACTTGTAACATTCAAAAACATCGTCATAAATAAATTGTTCAAAGACTTATAGTATGTAAATAAATAAAGTGGAATGACACTACACAAAAATGCCAAACACAAGGCAAGTTAATACACAAATCACTATGAACAATGAAGCAATTGATGTAGTTAACTCAACTGTATTTCTTGGAATCACCCTAGACGCTAAATTGCAATGGTGTTTAGAGATATTTTTAAAGAAATTAACATTTTAACAATTGCATCACAATTTATTTTAGATTGTATTATGTATATATATAAAAACATTGACCAATTTCCTAAAAAGTCAAACGCTCATAGTTTTAATACTAGAAATATACACAAACTTGCTGTTCCAAACCATAGACTCCAGAAGAGTGGTAATTCATTTATTGGTCTTAGTGTTAAAATATTTAATAAACTTCCAGAAAGTCTACTAGCATTACCTTCACATAAGTTCAAATTGTGCATTAAAGCGTTCTTAATGAATAAGGGCTATTATAAGATTGAAGACTTCCTAAATGATAAGCATATATGTTTTACTTAATAATGAAGTGTTCACCTGCAGTGTTGTTACCTAATAAGTACCTATAGATTATTTGCATTTAAAAGAGTAACTATCGAGTTTCTTGCCGGTTTCTTCTCGATAGATTCTACCCTCCGAACCGGTGGTAATCCTTTTTTCTGTTTAAATTGACTATTTATAAGTGCTTTTTTGAAGCCTATATAAATAAAGAGATTTTGAATTTAAATTTGAAAGGCGCCATATTTGTTTCTCAGTCAAATTGGGCTTCACTTTTTCGTAGTTATGCCATCTCCTTTAGTTTCAGTACTCAGAGGTTACGACCGTTCCGACTTAGCCACTAGCCTATAAATAAAGAACTAGAGTCGTTTAAAATGAGATATAAATAAAATAATGCAAGAACGGTAAAAAATAGACGAAAAACTGTGTATACCCCCCATTTAATAATTAGCGTATGTCTAAAAAAACACGAAATACATACCTATGATATCAACATTAATTCTAGTATACAAGTATGAGCATGCCTCATGACTTAAGACTTCCGCAAACCGACTCGTTTTAAAAGGATTCGGAACTTTTCGTTGAGACTCGAGCTTTAAATAACTCGGAGTCATTTCAAATTTACTTAAGCTTTATATAGGTCTCGAGTCACTGTTTTGGGCTCAAATAAGGCTCAGGGTTCAGAGTTTGAAAATTTATTGAGTTGTAAACCGTCATGAATTGAGTCGATTTCCTTTTACTTAAAAAATAAGAAACGCATTCCACGACAAGTCACTACCTACACTTCACGCCAACCAAACGTCTGAAAGAAACGACAAGAAAGAAGGTTTTTATTCTCTGTGGAAAGGTGTTTTGTTTGTTTGTAGTTTGACATCCGATCCACAGATGAGAAAAAAAAGTGTTTCCAAGTTTGTGTCATTGTGCTAAAATAAAATTGGAAAATTCTGCAAATTAGAGTGCCGTAAGTATTACTTTCATACATATTAATTCTACAAGGTACATATTGTTTCCATATAACTGATAAAATAATATGAATGCATCATTTTGCGTAGGTACACTGAATTATAATTCTTAACGTTTTGGCGGGAAAATCTAAAGGATGGCATATTTTAAATATCGTTCTGTTTTAAATGCTAGAGATAAGTACAAAAACATCATCTTAGTATTAATCCTACCCTCTGACCAATTATTTGCCTACTTTTACTGTAAAAATGATTCCAAAGATTGGTAAAATCATTGAACTACTATTGTACTTAATAGCTCAATGGGTAAAATACTATTTTTTTGGCATCATTGTTGCCATTATACGGCCTTTCCACACGGAAAGTCGATGCGCTTACGGGTAGGATTTCTAATACAATTTGGTTTGGTCCACGAGTGGATATGGCTTTTCAATACTTTAAGTTGCTAGTAAGCAAACTCCAAATAAATGTAATTGTCTTTGATGGAAGTATTTTCTGGTGTTGATAAACATTCTTCTAATGCTTACTAAATATTAAACTATTTAATATTATTCACGCACCAGTAAAAAAAGATATCTGAAATCTTTCTTTACTAGTCTATTATATTATTACTTAATCTATAACTAAAATATTGGATTTTTTTTTTTAAATGTTTATTTTTTTATAGTTCTGCTTCTGAACTTCATTGTGCTTATTCATACAATTTATTTAATTCATCTAGGTATAATAAAATAATTAATATTAATTCAGACGAAAGTGAAGCGGTACTTCTAAAATTAAATAAACATTAGTGGTACTAAGGAACTAAAAGATAGGGTAAAGAACAAGGCCAAACACAGAAAACAGGCTACATGCTTATGTCCCAAAACGTCTCCACACCAACCAGGTAAATATCTAGTTGAAATACTAAACTAAATTATCAGTCTTATACTATTATTACTACTGTCTACATTATGTCACAAATTACAATTGACTTACTAACTAAACTTCATGCCACTTCCCTAGCGGGGTAGGCAGAGAGATCCAAACGCCATAAGGCACAATCCTTACACACAATTGACTAATGACTAAGTCACCAAACCCTTAAAATTTTAGTGATGTCAAAGCACCCCATTTGGAGATAGACTGAATATAATCTATTTTTTGTTACCCAGGAAATACTATTGTTAACAGTTTAATTTAACAATTTTGCCTTACTCAAAGGAAAATGGTCGAAACAGCAGACTTCAAATAAGGCATCATTAAATCAGTCTCCTGCCACACAACAGGAGTAGAAGTGCGACTCACAGCTATACCAAGTGCTGCTTCCCGACGCCCCACTTGTAAAGGGAAAACACGGTGAGTTTAAAAATTAAAACTTCTCTTCTTGCATTATATCCAGTGTTTACGCAGGGTCTGCTAAGATAACGATCCAGGATTTAGCTTAGATTACTATTAAATTTAGATTAATTTGAAGCAACCAATGGTGATGGTGAATGATGATAAGTGTATCATGAAAGAAAGTTTTTTTTTGTCAAATAACTAGGTACACTTAATTTGAGACCAGATAGTCTGTATGGTTTGGTCCATTTAATCCTTGGTTTTAATATATTTGGTATGAAATTGAAACAAAATATATTTTTATTTATAGTAGGTTATACCTATAATGTAAAATTTAAAAATAAATAATGTACCTGATGATTTGTTTGTTACTATTTTCACCAACCTTCCCTTAAACGTAAGTAAATATATAAATATGCAAACCGATATGTGCCTAGGCTATGTTACTCAAAATATTTTTTTAGTCCATTATTGAGATCACAAAAATATTTACTTACGTACTTTCTTACGTATTTTCCTTTTCTTCAGCAAACCAAAAATGATGCAGATACAGCGCTTTATAGCATCGCATGACGTCACTAGGTGCGTAAAATTTTACCGTCCAACTGATGTAAAGCGCTCCATTTCAAATCTTTAAAACGCTGTATCTTTGTAATTTTAAGTATTTAATAAACCTAAATATACGTATTAAATTTTTTTTATAAGTACCTAACTTACGGACTTAATTTTTTTTTTAAATAGCTCATTGATACATTTATATATAGCACAAAGAATATGTTTGTGTGGGCCGGTAGCCATCTTGATTTTTTCGCCACTTTACGACTCTTCAAGTTCATGCAAGATCATCAATGAAGGAAAGGAAAAATATTTTATTGACTTCACAACACAAATACATAACATACGTAAAACTAAAGATAAACATTAACCATGCACCTATAGAAAAAAGAATAGTAAAAAAACATATAGGTGATAGAAAAGAACAACAATGAAAGGGGAATAAATCGAGTTCGTAAAACTAAAGATAAACATTAACCATTCACCTGTAGAAAAAAGAATAGTAAAAAAACATATAGGTGATAGAAAATAACAACAATGAAAGAGAAATAAATAACTAACTAACTAACTAAACTTCACGGCACTTCCCTAGCGGGGTAGGCAGAGAAAATAAATAGGCGGGGAAGAAATCGAGTTCAGTAATCGTATTTTATTCGGAAAAACTCGTTAAATATTTTTTTTTGGAGATTCTTAACATTTTTAGCTTTATTTTAAGCAGTACATCATTTTGTTCTAGGTTTTATAATTCATACGAAAATTTCAACATATTGAATGTTTAACATGTCGGTAACCGGCACTTGAGCACATCTTGATACAGTCTATAGGGGTGATCTAAGGAGTGGAATGGGGATAGCCTTGGTTTATTAGAACAAATATACCAAATCATAATAAAAAAAATATATTCACAATATCAATCAGGTAGGTATTGATTCGAAAGCTCAAGCTATTGAAAACCGTAATTTGTTTATTTATACGTTAAACCATAGGTTCCCAACCTTTTTTTGAATAACCCCCTCTTCATTAAAAAAAAAATCTAACGCCCCTCTTTGGTAATATACCAATTTCATATGTTTGTATATTATTAAATTTATATTAATAATTACAAATTAAATTAGCTATCACTCTTTAATAGTGCATGCAAGTCGTGGCTATGGAATAAACATCTATAGCCTATACTATATATATATATGTTTTTTTTCGTAAAAAAAGAGACAAGTATTTTAATATATTCAATTATAACTTCCCCATTTGTCTTTGGGCTCGCTACCGCCCCATTGAAAATCTTCGCCACTAGGGGGCGGTACCGCCTCCGTTGGGAACCTATATTCCTTTATTTATTGTTTTTCTGTATCATTGACGAAAGTCTCTCTCGTAATTTTGGAATGTGAAGGGGCAATGTTTTCTCGCTAGTTCCTCGTAGGGGGACCCGAGGTCTACGTGTGTATTCTGCGTGTGGTGGTTCCAGACGTGATACACATAAGGATCCGTCAGTTCTATGTGTCCGGGCCTGAAGTAAACTTTGTTGTCTTGCCAGATGATTGGGTAAAACAGTTCAGGGCCGTACACTTCAAAACCTGCAAATATAAAACATTATATTTTTACCTAGCAGTGCACTGCGGTTTCACCTGCGTAGTTCCCGTTTTCGTGGGAATACAGGGATAAAAATAGCTTATTCGAATATTTTTCTTTAATATTTGCGAATACGAATGCAAATTCGAATATAGCCTATGTCGGCTATGTTTAACCAAACTCTGTTACATATGTTTATAGCATCACACACGTCCGTAATTCTTGAAGGGGTAGGTGGAGTCCAAAGAGCTTCCTTTAACCACATTTATGCAAGACTAGCTGTGCCAGCGGTGTCACCCGCGTTTATGGTTATTATTATAAAGACTATTTCCGTCATACATGATTTCTATGTAACTTTAACCATTAAGGCTGCACATGCGCCGGAAGCTTAAAACTGGAGTAACTTCTCCCGTTTTCCCACCATTTCCCTTCACTACTCTGCTCCTATTGATTGTAGCGTGATGAAAAGTATACTATAACCTGCCCAGGAGTATGAAGAATAATTGTACTAAGTTTCGTTAAAATCCGTCGAGTAGTTTTTGTTTCTATAAGGAACATACAGACAGACAGACAGACAGACAAAAATTTTACTGATTGCATTTTTGGCATCAGTATCGATCACTAATCACCCCCTGATAGTTATTTTGAAAATATATTTCATGTACAGAATTGACCTCTCTACAGATTTATTTTAAGTATAGATTAATAGTCTGAGAGAATTGATAAGAAGGTGACCTCATCAAACGAGGGGTGATCCAAAAGTAATGATTTAGTTATTTCCAGTGCACACAAATATCTAAAACATATATTAACTGCTTACTTAGGTATCCACTACATCACGATAAAAAATTATATAAATAGTCCATTGGTAGTTTGGGACTTAAAAAGATTGTACCAACTGTGGAGTTTTCTACCTAGCATGTCGTGAATGACGGACTAATAGTAGATATATCTAACGTGACCATACGTCTCGCTTTATGGTATTCTGATGTCCCCAGTGAGAGCAAAAATGTCCCGCTTTTGTAAGCAGACTCAACATATTTATATAGAAAAAAAAGAAAAGAAAAGAAAAGCTGCGTAAGGTTTTTGCAAGGGTCCCGCTGTGACAAATAATGATCACGTTAGCTTAGGTGTAGACGACGAGCATGTGGTTGTTATGTGGTTACCCGTTGCAGTATGTAAATATTCGTGGCAAATATTATACACACTTATCGGTTAGAAGGTTTATCTCTCCCTGATAAACCTTCTACCCGATAAGTGTATTTACGTGGGTGACCGAGGGTCTACTAACGTTATGCGACAACTGTCGCTGACATGACTAATATCATCCTATGCTTGACCAGAAGTACAAGATTAAAGAATTGTATAACTACTAATATTTACTAGTAGGTGAAAATAAGCCATCTACTCTGACGTTTGTCCCATGTTGGTCTGAAGAATGTGCCTACTGTGTTTCTTCTCTACCATGTCGTTAAAGGCGACTAATGGTATATCGGGTTTTAGGTATGTGATTGTGTAGGTGACGAACTAGCCACTTGTCACTACTTTTTCACAATTTTCCATCTAACCCAGCCCATTGTCCCATGTTGGTCTGGGACTTAAAAATAATGTGCCAACTGTTTTCTTGCCTAGCATGTCGTAAAAGGCGACTAATGGTATATCGGGTTTTGGGTATGTGATTGTGTAGGCGACAAGCTAGCCACTTGTCACAAATTTTTCTCAATTTTTCATCTAACTCAGCCCCGTTGTATTTTTGGATAAATGTGGGGCCTGCTGCCCTTTTGACTCTGCCTACCCTTTCGGGGATTTTGGGCGTGATGTTATGTTATGTTTATTTTTAAATATTTTAGTAAGGTAAAGGCTAAAATTGCTTTTTTATCAGATTTTTTAAAGGGTTTTTTAAATTGGTAAACTTTACTAAATCCCAAAACCCGCCCGTGGACAGCCCTACAACTACAGGATAAACAATATCTACATCCTTGATACAAAATATTTAACTTACCCATGCAATTAGAGGCACTCATCTCTTCAGGGTCGCTAGTGGAACAAAGATCTTGAAGCACCCGCGTGATGACGCCGGGTCCGTTGTGGCCCCACATGTCGCCTCTGTAGTTGGCTTTAATGTCCCTGAAACTCCATCAAATCATAAGTTTTCAGAATTTAAAGTCGAGACCTAAATAAGGTTATAAAAATAAAAATCTGAAGTATTGTAACAAGTTAGGAGTTAATTCAAAAGTGTTTGATGGTAAAGAATGGTGATCGAAACATTAATTATTAGTCATCTATAAAGTACTAGACTATTAGATTGCGGAGTTTCTAAGCCTGTGACTATCTTTAGGCTTTGTCCACAGATACCATCTGCACTGCATTAATGTGTGAACACTGTGAAGTATTTCATAACGGACTAGCTGTGCCCGCTGTTTGACCCGCGTTTATAGTTAATGTTATATAGCCTATAGCCTTCCTTGACTAATTAACTATACAACACACAATATTTATTATATTTTTTTATTTTTTTTTTGACTGGCCCGTTGGTCGAGTGGTTAGAGACCCTGGCCACGAAACCAAGGGTCGTGGGTTCGAATCCCGCTAGGGGCAAATGTTTCGTGTGATGAACATGGACATTTGTACTCGAGTTATAGATGTTTATAAATGTATTTAAGTACATATGTCTATCCGTTCACCTAGTATCCATAGCACAAGCATAAGCTTAGTTTGGAACTAGGGAATTGGTGTGTCAGTCTGGAGAATTTATTTATTTATTTAATTCGGACATGTAGTTCCTGAGATTAGCGCGTTGAAACAAACAAACTCTTCGGCTTTATATATTAGAATAGATTCGCAAAATTTGTTTAAATATGTTTAGCCATCGGATTTTAAATTTGCCTACGACCGAACATGAGCTACCTACTTAAATAAAACAAGTTAGTGTAATTAGATAAAACCGATATCGTAGATTGGCCTTCAAAAAAAAACTTCAAAAAAGGTTTGTTATCAATGTATGCAGCAGGTTTCTAAACATACATATGTAAAGGTATAGTGAATGTCCGTCTCCCCTCCGTTTAAACGAATTACTACTAAGTATGATGAATCGGTAAGGTCACAATATCGATTGTGGCTGTTAAAACTTGTTATTGGCTTTGCTATTAGCCAAGTAACTTAGTAATGCCGTTTGCCCTAAGTTATTAGGTCGGTAGGCTAGGTACTGAAAATATTAATTGTAACGTTGTCCCATGTTCGTCTGGGACTTGGCCCATGTTGATCTGGGACAGATAAAAGGAATGTGCCAACTGTGGTTCTTGCCAAGCATGTCGTAAGAGGCGACTAATGTTTTACGGGCTTATGGGTGTGACTGGGTAGGCGACGAGCTAGCCACTTGTCACTCCTTTTTCACAGCTTTCCATCCAACCCAGCCCACTGTCCCATGTTCGTCTGGGACTTAAAAAGAATATGCCAACTGTGGTTCTTGCCTAGCATGTCGTAAAATGCGACTAATGGTATATCGGGTTGTAGGTGTGTGATTGTGTAGGCGACAGGTTAGCCGCTTGTCACTGCTTTTTCACGATTTTCAATCTAACCCAGCCCGGATTTATTTTTGGCTGCGAGATGTGGTTGAAGGGGCTTGCTGCCCCTTCGACTCTGCCTACCCATTCGGGGATTATGGGTGTGATGTAATGTGTGCATGTATGTAGGTTTTAATTTTTTCTGATTTAAGTAGTCGTATTTAAGTTGTGTTTTTAATAATAGATAATAATAATAAATATCAGACTACATCACATACATACATTGATCTGACTTCAAGCTAAGTAGCTTATGCACTTGTGTTACAGATATCAGAATCAATCTACACTATTATTATAAAGAGGAAAGATTTGCATGTATATAAGTATGTAACGAATAAACTCAAAAGCTACTAGCCTAAAAAATACTTTCACCATTAGAATGTTACAATAGTGTAACATTCACAATCAGGGATAGCCCAGATTAACATAGGCTAATAATATATAATAATGATAATATCGACCCCTGCAGGATGAAACGTCGTAAAAGCAATTTTGGCCAAAATCGTTTTCAATGGTTTATTGCATATATTCGAAAAATGTTCAACTTCGCAAAAAATATCTTTTACAACACACTCCGACCCGCACTAAGAGCTAAACCCATTTTTAAAAATGTAGTAATGAGCAATTTTAAAAAGTAAATTTTCAAATTTATGTAATAAAAGACATATTTTTTTATTTCTTAGTTAATACAATATAATACAGTTGGTATTAGAAAATAATAGTATTGAACATTTTGTAGTAAATACACGATTTGATAATACTGTATTATATTATGTATGTCACGTATTAAAACTACGTTTTTTAGTATAAAATAATGTTACAATTAGTTCCAAAAGAGAGGCTGTGTTGATTTTAGTTTGATAATTTTATTAGTGTTTGTCAGAATGCCGTGTGATGTTCGGTTTTTAATTAGCATCAACCCTATCAACGGACAAGGGTGTCGTAAAAGGCGACTAAGTCAAAGATCGGAGCGCACATCTCGGGCTCCAACACAGGGGAGATGGGCGCAAACTTCCTCTGTCAGAGTTGTGGCAGATCGTGCCGTTCTCGTATCGGTCTATTCAGCCATCAGAAGCGATGTTTATCAGATGTTGCACCATAAATCGTCTGATATAGACGTAAAGGCCAATATATATATAGTTTGTCAGAAAAAGTACAATATTACATTTAAATATGATTTTGGTCCTAAATGTGTGCTGCATTTACTACAGTAAATTACACTTTCTTTTATTACAATTGTCGTTAAATTTAAAAATCCCTTCGTTAAAAAAAAATATGAATTCATAAATACAACTCAATAAAAAAAAAGATTTCAGTTGCCAAGCAGAAGAAAAATGTCGTAGAAGCCATTTACAACTTTTTTTGTATTAAAAGCTATACCATCTCTGGAGCTAATAAATGTAGGTGATTTTGAGTTTCAATTAAATTAAAAACTCGAAAACCTAAGCTTAATGAGTTAAAGTGATTTATTATAGATTTAGTAAATCGAAAGATATAAACTTTACTATTTTTGTTTTTTGGCCGTACTGAAAAATGGCCTTTTGGCTATTACTACGTTTCACCCTGAAGAGGTCGATATATTTAAAATTGTATTATAAATTATTCATAGATACGTAGGTAAGTAATTTTGTGACACATACGTACTTAGTCAATATCCGTACCAAGATAGAATCATAACAAGTTATTAGGTAGGATCTATTAAAAATAAACTTTTTTGATGAAAAAAAAATTACTCATTAACTAACTGAGCGTAATTATTACAATTTCTTTTGATTGTTTATTGAGTATTTGTATGTATGCATGTTTGTGGGTCTTTCACTCAAAACAACTAAAGGGTTCTGGATTAAATTTGGGATAGGTATGTAATTTAAACTTGAATAGCATATAGGCAATATTTTATTAATGTACCACGCGAGCGAAGCCCCAGGCTAGTGCTATAAAATAATATTAAAGACACAAAGTAAAAATATTTTGACAAATAAATACGTGTTTTTTGGGAATTTCGCGAACATATAGACAGACAGACGCGACGGGGGCTTTAATTTATAATTTGTAGTAATAGTGATATAGTAACTCTAACGTTGCTTTTACCATTTTTAATTCTTCCTTCTTTTTGTTCTTCCTGCCTATACTTTATAGGTAAATATGTACCTACAAATTTTCCTACACACATTTCGTTCTTACTTTCATCTTAATTGCATGGCAATCTTAACACTGGCTCCAAAAAGTACCGTAAAATCAGACTGGCCCGTTGGTCGAGTGGTCAGAGACCCTGCCCACCAAACCAAGGGTCGGGGGTTCGAATCCCCCTAGGGGTAAATGTTTCGTGTGATGAACATGGACATTTGTACTCGAGTCATGGATGTTTATAAACGTATTTAAGTATGTCTATCCGTTCACCTAGTATCCATAGCACAAGCATAAGCTTAGTTTAGAGTTAGGGAATTGGTGTGTTAGTCTGAAGAATTTATTTATTTATTCCTGACAGAAAATAAGTCTCTACTAATTAAAAGATTATCCAGATTCCTTAATTGGATGTATTGTAATAGTTAAATGCTATTTACGTACCTCACAGCAGCCTCCGCGAATTGTCTCCCCAAACGGTCCGCTGAGAAGGCCATAGCTCCCGCAGCTACCACTGAGCCACTTTCCCGCGCTGCCCAATTTTTAGCCAAAGACTCTAAACTTTTCACAACCACCACATCTAGATCCAAATACACTCCTCCCCACTTGTATAACGTCAGATACCTCAGCACATCAGATGCATGCGAAATGCGCCACCTAGTTCTGTTTAAAGCTCCAGATGCCACGAATTTCTCTAATGGAGTACCTTCTGCATACTTTGACAAGTGCACTCTGTACAACTTTATATTCTTGTATTCTGCCATCAGTCTACTGCTACTCTCCGAACTAAGTTTAGTCGCTGGAGCCAGAAATAAAACGTTGATCTGCCAATCCGGGTGGGATCTCGCAGCCGACTCCACGGCACAGGATTGGCGGGCATTCAAACCGCCTTTGCAAGAAGTTTCATGAAAGAACACGGAATTGTTCGGGAATTTTAGTTTGTCCCCCGCTGGTAATACATCTTCTGACTCCGCGTAGTAGCAGGATATGTTCTCTAGAGGTCTCAAATGTATATAGTACAAGTCTGGGCTTATTTTTGGGTGTAGCATTACAAAAACTAACAGCACTGTAAACGATAATCCGACGATGACAAGCTTCGGTCTCCTTTTTAAGCTTCTCGTATTCATTTTAACGAAACTTTTAGTTTATCCTTCGTCGTGTACGTTCGATGCTTATGTGAGGAAATATACCCATTTTTTAGGCTAGTCACAATACAAACAGAATTCCATGCGATAAGCGATTACATAGATTAAAACGCCCTAGGTATTGCTATCTTGTTCTATATTTTTTCGTCTTTATCGCACTTATTTCTGCAGTAAAACGTAATCATTAACTTATGAATAAATGTAATTAATAAATTAATATTGATCTAAGTACTTAACCTTCCGCTTATGTAGATTCCGACAACTTGTTTTTGTTGTTTTACTAACATTAAACTTTAATTCAATATGTAAAACTTCATAAAAAAAATCTAAATGAAAATGCTTGATCTTAATTTAGATATAATTTACCTTTCAAGCCTCCCTTGCTATTAGCGAGAGGAGATGGAATCTACTAGTATCCCATTTCTACTTAGAGTACATTCTACTACTTACTACTGTAATTTTAATTAGCTAATCTTCTCCAAATACCTAATTACCACAGGATGTTTAAACAGACTTACATGTCATAAGATTAAGACAATGATTTGAACCAGCGCACTTTTTACGCGAACAGCGCCCTTATCAATTGAGCTATAGCGCACTTCAACAAGACAGCTGAAACTGATTAATCGAATTTCTTATGAAAACTCAAATTTTAAACAAAGAAACTTCAACTGTATATAGAAACGTGTTGAATATTAAATTGGAGCGTATTGCATTATCTGCATTATAACTATACCGAAGTAGGTGCAACACCAAAGTTTTTTGAACAGAACAAAGTTTCAAATACTCAATAGAGGCGAAACGCAAACTACCACGCTGCCTCCTAGCCACCCACTGGCATGCGACCTGACCCATCTGTGGATATCGATTGCCTATCTTCGCCGCAACGAATACATGTCATCATCTTTATTTCACAATTATGGTATTTCCTGAGGACACTCGCGGTGCGGGAAGGTACTTTTTGTCACTTTGTGACATAATTGATGGCTTTTGAGTTGGTTTTTCGGCAGTCAAAAATCGCTGAAAGGGATTTGAGTAGGTAATAAGAATCATTAATTAATCCTAAGACAATTAGTAAAATTAAGTATGTTGCAGCTCTATATAAAAGCTTATTTTTTGTATACGTTATCGGAAATGTATGAAACCTAGGAATTCTATACAATTCCTAGGAAATGTATACAATGCCGAGGCTAGTTAGGAAATATATAAATTTACTAGGAATTGTATAAAATTTTGATATCGTAGTAGGAAATTTATAAAAAGAATGCTTCCTGTGAGTAAAATTATTAAAACAAGTTAGTAAACCGAGTTATCTGTGAATGAAATAAAGGGCACATATTAGAATGTCATTAATTTAAACACCTACTTACATACGGGTAAAATTTAAATTTTCAATTAACTACTACAAAAAATATTAATCGTATCAAAATGTCAAAAATTTAAATACCCAAGCTTAAAATTTAAAATCCCTCTTGCGCTTATTATAAATAAAACTAACGGGACTAAACGACCTTGTGACAAGCGATGCGCACGCACCATACAATTTTTTGTTAGGTTATTTATTATATTATTATTCAGGTTAGTTAATATGGTCGAATATATACCTACGCGTTACGCGTATTTTCTGTAAATATACCTAATATTGAAGATGCACGGATACATTAGTCAAAAGTTGGAAAACCTGAAATAATGTAATAAAAAATTTGATATCTACGAAGTATGTTTGAATGGTGATACCTATTACTAAAATATTCGCCCACATCGGCTATAGATAACGAATACTGCATCTATTAATCAATTAAGCAAGATAATACATTATTCATATCTATTCTTTCTTAGCTGGAATACTTATCAATAAAAATTGTTCCAAGTTTGATATGATATTTAATGATAACATAATGTGATTTGTACTTAAGCCATTTTTCACATAACTTTAGTTACTTGAAAGTACATTACTTTAATTATGACAATTGTTGCCGACGCTGATAGCGGTGGTAGCTCAATGGTAAGGACACGCGCCTCTTAACCAAGGAGTGCGGGTTCAAACCCGGGCACGTACCTCTGGATTTTTCAAGTCTATGTACGTATTTATACCACTAGCTCGACGGTGAGGGAAAACATCGTGATGAAACCTGCAAATTCAAACAACTTTGGATTTGTAACCATGATCCAACAATTGTCTGGTTCCCCCGTCTTAGGGTTACGAAGGTCAGATCGGCAGTCGCTTCAATGTAATTACCAGACTCGCTAAATCCTGGATCGTGGTCTAAGCGGACCCCGTCTAAGCACGGGACATAACGCTAGGAAGATGATGATGTTGCCGACGCTGGCCTCATTATTTGTATATTCATACTTTTTATACCTTTTTTTGCAGAGTTTTGACCCTGATGTGTATGTAGGTCTGTATATATGTGTATGTATTTATTACAATGATGTAATTTGTGCAGTGCCCAAAAAGGTCCATAATCTAATGTTATTGCTAATTATACATTTAATTTGTATCATGGAACTATCCAATACTCGAACACATACTTAACTTCTTAAAATTAGATTTTTGACATTAACACGTTCGAACATAAATGATAAAAAGTTTCTTGTCGCCACTGTGCATCGTTCCTCAATACGTACAGTAATGGAATGGAATATACTCATTATGTCGCAATACGCATTGAATGTTAGGATCGGTACACGCATGGGGAATAGTTACACCTTTTCTGTTAGTAATTTACCACTATCACAATGACAAAAAACAGGCCTTTTTTTTACGAGGGGAATGCCTTACGCACCGTCACGCTGTGCGGGGGAAACGGCGTGGTGTGTGGGACTCCCAGGGCCCTTCGTATTAAGGACCCCTCTCCGTCCAAGATGGAGTGGCCGGGGTATACCCACAAACCTGACACTGGATAGACATACAGACATGACACTAGACTGACAAGCGGACCTAGATAGCCTTAACCACAAGTCACTGTAATTCTAAATTTAAGACTAAATAGAATCTAAAGGATTTGTTGTGGGGTTAAGACTTACTCAGGCCCACTCTACCTACCTCTCCCAAATTGGTTATATGTTAACAGAAGATGATGTTATTTGAAAAAAATTTTTCCACACGTCGGATCGATGGGGACTTTTGACAAATTGTGTTCCCAACATTCATGCCAATTTTTAGCTCGGTGCGAATTATTGTAACCTTGAATGTCTAATTTGACCGGGCTACTTATAAGTAAATATATATGAATATGCAAACCAATACCTAGGCTATTTTACTCAAAATATTTTTTTATTCCATTATTGAGGTCACAAAAAAATATTGCTTACGTATTTTTATTTTTTTCAGCAACCCAAAAATGATAATCTAACTTGCGGACTATAATTTTTTTTAATAGTAAAATAGTCCATTGTTACATTTATATCCAGCACGAAGCACTGTGTGTCGGTAGCCATCTTGATCTTTTCGCCACTTTACGACTCAAGATAACCTTAAGGTTCTCTTAATTAATTTTTGTATCAAATATTTAAAATTTACGCAAGATCATCAATTAAAGAAAGAAAGAAAAATAGTTTATTGACATCACAGCACAAATACATACAAACATACATATCATTAAAGTTAAACAGTAACTATTTACATAAAGAAAAAATAAGAGAAAAAAACATAGGTGATAGAAAAGAACAACAATGATAACAAAAACTCGATAAATCATTTTGTAGTAGATTCTTAACATTTTAGCTTTATTTTAAGCAGTGGATACATCATTTTGTTCTAGGTTTTATAATTTATACAGGAAATTTCAATATGTTGAAGTCGGTAATCGGTCTACGAGTGGTGGAGTGGAGTGGGTGATCTGAGGAGTGGAATGGGGATTTCGTCATGGTTTATTAATGCAAATCTCCTCCCCCCCTTTAATAATATACTAATTTCATACGTTTGCATATTATTATAGTTTATGTTTATTATAATTACAAATTAAATTAGCTATCATTCTGTAATCGTGCAACTCGTGGCTGAGTAATAAACATCTTAAACGGCTATACGATGTATTTTCCTAAAAATATAGGCAAGTATTTTATTATGTTAAATCATACATTGGGCTTGCTACCGCCCCCTCTAAAATCTTTAGCACCCACTAGGGGGTGGCACCTCCCCCGTTGGAGACCTATATTCCTTTATTTATTGTTATTCTGTATCATTGGCGAAACTCTCTCTCGTAATTTTGGAATGTGAAGGGGCAATGTTTTCTCGCTAGCTGCTCGTAGGGAGACCCGAGGTCTACGTGTGTATTCTGCGTGTGGTGGTTCCAGATGTGATACACATAAGGAACCTTCATATCTATGTGTCCGGGCCTGAAGTAGACTTTGTTATCTGGCCAGATGATTGGGTAAAACAGTTCCGGGCCATACACTTCAAAACCTGCAAAGATAAATCATTATATTTTTAACTAGCAGTGCCCTGCGGTTTCACCCGCGTAGCTCTCGTTCCCGTGGGAATACGGGAATAAAATATATCCGATGCGAATATTTTAAAATAAAATTACTTTCAAATAAAGTGAGCGCAAAATGTTATACAGGCTTAACAAAGGGTGGGCTATGTTTAACCAAACGTTGTTATTGTTGTTATATAGATAGATATCATCACGCTCGTCCGTAATCCTTGAAGGGTTTTTTGTTTTTTTAAATAAGAGGTAAATTTAAATTTCGAATAGTTTATTGAAAAGATTTTAAAGTTGTAACATACAAATTTTACGGTAATACTTAATTTAAGGCAAAAGTATTTTTGAATCCTGTTACTGGATATCCCTGAAGGGGTAGGTGGAGTCAAAAGAGCTTCCTTTTTTAACCAATTTTAATCAAGATTAAAATTGCGGTCGAAAATTATATATGCGAGGTGGTATGTATGCGTAAAGCATTTCTCCGGGCTTAAAAAAAGATGAACACTTTGAAAGAAAAACTGGGAAGTGACGTTCGATGCAAAGTCTGAAAAGTCGATATTCTGAGAGAATTGATAAAAAGGTGATCAAATTATGAGGGGTGATCCAAAAGCAATTATAATGTTATTTCCAGTGCACACAAAAATCTGAAAAAAATATTAACCGCTGACTTAGGTATCCACTACATGAGGATAAAAAATAAAATAAATAATCCATTGGTAGTCTGGGACTTAAAAGATTGTGCCAGCTGCCCCCCCTTGCGTAGACCCATGAGTTTACTCGTAGCTGAACTATGAAGCGTCCCTAACATTGGGGCCGGCTCTGGTACTGAAATAGCAGAAGTCTCTTTTGCTTATTTGTTTTTAAGTATTTTAGTAGAGTGCAACTTTGTTTTGTCATCAGCTTTTTGTAAAGCATTATTTGGGAAACTTCACTAAATCCCAAAATTCCCCCGTGGACAGCCCTACAACTACAGCATAAACAATAGCTACATCCTTGATATAAAGTATTGGACTTACCCGTGCAATTAGAGGCACTCATCTCTTCAGGGTTGCCAGTGGAACAAAAATCTTGAAGCACCCGCGTGATGACGCCAGGTCCGTTGTAGCCCCACTCGTCGCCTCTGTAGTTAGCCGCGATGTCCCTGCGCAAAACTTCATCAAATCATATGTTTTCAGAATTTGAAAGTAACTAAATCTTATCTTGTATTAATACAATAAAGCTGTGCCCACGGTTTTACCCGCGTTTATGGTTGATGTTATAAAGCATATAGCCTTCCTTGATAAATTAACTATACAACAAAAAATATATTTTAAATTCGGACCAGTTATTCAACTACGAGCCTACGAGCGAACATGACCTAAATAAAACAATTAAATGTGATTAGATAAAATCGATATCGATGATTGGCCTTCAAATGTCTTTAAAAAGTAAACTGATTGAAGTAAATGAAAACTTCTGAAAAGGTTTGTCATCACTGTATGCAACGGCGTTTTTAAACATACATAAATGTGAAGGTATAGTGCAGGGGCGGCAAACCTTTTTAAACACACGTACCAAAGTCTCTAAAATATCAATATAATAGAATCTTTACGTGCCTATGGCTCGCGTGCCAATGGTTCGCCTATGTTTAAACGAATTACTACTACGTATGATGAATCGGTTAGCTCACAATATCGATTGTAGCTGTTAAAACTTCTTATTGGCTTTCCAATTAGCCAAGTAACTAAGTAATGCCGTTTGCCCTAAGTAATTAGGTCGGTAGGTTAGGTACAGAAAATATTAATTGTAAGGTTTTATTTCTGATCACAGTAGGCGTATTTTAAAATGTTTTTATACATTAAACACAGTTTTTGGGCCATATGTAGATACTGAACAATGAGCTTGCTGACGTTTCGGATACACTCTGTCCGATTCGACACTTTTGAAATGGCCCTTTGGCTTTTACTACGTTTTATCCCTGAAGGGGTCGATATATTTAAAATCGTATCACAAATTATTTTTAGACAATATCCTAAGCCATAGATAAGTAGGTAAGCTATGAGATATACGTGACACATACGTAGTCAATAGAATACGTAGTCAGTAGATAGAATCTTAGCTTGCTATTATCTAGGTAGGTATCTAATTTAATAAACTTTTATAAACAAACAAACAAACATAACATCACGCCCAGCAGTCGCCTTTAACCACATTCAGCCAAAAATAAAACTAGCCTGGGTTAGATGGAAAATTGTGAAAAAGTAGTGACAAGTGGCTAGCTTGTTGCCTACACAATCACAAACCTAAAACCCAATATACCATTAGTCGCCTTTTACGACATGCTAGGCAAGAAACACAGTTGGCACATTCTTTTTAAGTCCCAGACCAACACGGAACAATGGGCTGAGTAAGATGGAAAATTGTGAAAAAGTAGTAACACAAACTTTTATGATGAAAAAAAAATATTTGCCAAAACTATTCTAAAAAGGATTGAAAAGAAACTAGATGAACAATAGTCAAATGAGCAAGTGGACTCTGCAGAGACTACTCTGTTATAGACCATATCCATGTTGTACGACAACATGGAGATGGTCTATAACAGAGAAAATATTAGAAAAATACGGCTAATACCAACTTAAATACTATATCGTCTTTATTGACTACTGCTGTTCGCTAGAACGCCGGAACAAATTGAGTAAAATGATAAACTCCCTGGCAAGAGAAAGCGAGAAAGTAGGACTGAAAATGAACCCAGAAAAGACTAATGACGAATGGAGAGAAAAGGGCCATAAAAGTAGAAGAAACCAACGTCGATTATGTGGAAGAATACATTTATTTAGGCCAGCTAATGTCGACCCAAGAAAATACAATGAAATAAATAGAAAGGAGAATAGCGAATGGCTGGAAGAAATACTGGAGCATGAGTAAAGTTATGAAAGATAAACAACTACATATAACTACCAAAGGAAAGCTATTCAACACATGTATATTTTCTATTCTAATGTATGGATGTCGGACATGGCCTCTGTCAACTAATTGTATAAACAAACTCAGAGGCTGCCAAAGAGCGATGGAAAGGAGCATGCTAGGAATAAGGAAATCAGCTAAAATAAAGACTGGTATTATTAGATACAAAACGAAAGTCTTCGACGTTGAACAAAAGATCAGACACCGTAAGTGGAAGTGGGCATTCCACATTATAGGGGCAAAGAAAAATGGTGCAAAACAATAACAGAGTGGTACCCAAGAGAAGGCCAACGTAAGAGAGGTTTACCACACTAAAGATGGGCCGACGACATAATCCAGGTTGCTGGCAAAACTTGGTATAGAGTAGCAAAAGATAGATGGGTATGGAAAAGGCTAGAGGAAGCCTTTGCCGAAGGGCAACCGATCTTGCAACAGAGGAGCAATAACGAAATAATAGAATACTAAGCTAACAGTTCGAATATAAGGCCAATAATAAATAAATAGGAATATATAGTAACTAAATATGAGAAATGGAAATGATCTGTGTTCGTCGTTGCAATGACCATTTTTAATACTTCCTGATCAAAAATACATCCTCAGTTGCCTACACTTTATCATAGGTAAATATGTACCTACAAATTTTCCTATATCCGTTTTGTTTTTACTTATCTACATCTTAATCGCATGGCAATCTCAACACTGGCACAAATTAACAAAAATAAAAACCGACTTCAAAAAACCCCGCAAAAAATGTTTATAAAAAAACACAAGTAAAAACTGCCTTAATAGCTATTTAAATGTCTAAACACTAAAAAGTATAAAATAAATTCTTTCGACTGCTTCGATGAAAGTATTAATCTTTAACACGTATTTAAATATTTACAATAATCAGTTAGTTTTGGAGTCGGTCGGTATCTCGAGAATAACACTCAATATGGCCCTATAATATTGTAAGAATTATCCACGAACTCCTAATCGTTAAGGAGTTACACCTTCCATTATCAGCTCAGCAACATGAGATTATGAATACCAGACGTAAATACTTGAATTGTTTTAGAAAATAACTAAAATAGATTGTACGCGCCTATAATACTTGAGGGTTTCCCTCGATTTGCCTAAGATTCCTTCATCAGATCCAGATGTGGTACCAATAGGACCAACTCCAGGATATACCCTTTTGAATAAAAAAAAGAACTCTAAAAATCGTCTTACAATTCTCGAAGATATCAATATTTAAAGAATCATAAACTAATTCCTAATCGTTAAGGATTTGTACCTTCCATCATCAGCTCACCAACATAAGATGATAAGTATCATGCGTAAATACTTGAACAATCTTAGAAAATGTCTAAAACACATTGTATATGTGCCTATAAAGTTTGAGGGTTGCCCTCGATTTTCCTGAGATCTCTTCATCAGATCCTGACTTGGTGGCAATGGGACCAACTCGAGAGTAAACCCTTTCGATTAAAAAAAAAATTTTGGAAATCGGTTAACAATTCTCAGAGATATCGAGTAACAAACATACAAAAAAAAAAAAACATTCAGTCGAATTGAGAACCTCCTCCTTTTTTTGAAGTCGGTTAAAAAGTACAATAAAATCAAATTCATGACAGAAAATACTTTCACGTACCTCACAGCAGCCTCCGCGAATTGTCTCCCCAAACGGTCCGCTGAGAAGGCTATAGCCGCCGAACCTACCGCCCAGCCACTTTCCCGCGCCGCCCAATTCTTAGCCAAAGACTCAAAACTTTTCCCAACCACCACATCTAGATCCAAATACACTCCGCCCCACTTGTACAACGTCAGATACCTCAGCACATCAGATGCATGTGAAATGCGCCAGTCACTCCTTGCTCTGTTTAAAGCACCAGATGCCACTAATTTCTCCAATGGAGTACCTTCAGAATACTTTGACAAGTGCACACGGTACAACTTTATATTCTTGTATTCTTCCATCAGTCTACTCATACTCTCTAAACCAAGTTGAGTCGCTGGACCCAGAAATAAAATGTTGATCTGCCATTCGGGGTGGGATCTCGCAGCCGACTCCACGGCACAGGACTGGCGGGCATTCAAACCGCCTTTGCAAGTAGTTTCAAGAAAGAACACAGAATTGTCCGAAAATTTTATTTTGTCCACCGCTGGTAATACATCTGACTCTGACTCTGCGTTGTAGCAGGATATATCCTCTTCAGGTCTCAAATATATGTGGTATAAGTCTAAGCTTATTTTCGAATACAGAAATACAAAAGCTAACATCATTGTGAATGATAATCCGACCATGACAAGTTTTGGTCTCCTTGTTACGCTCCACGTATTCATTTTAACAAAACTTTTAGTTTGATCCTTCATCGTGTACGTTCGATGCTTAAGTGAGGAAATATATCAATTTTTTTAGGTTAGTCACAATACAAACAGGATTCCATGCGATAAGCGATTACATAGATTAAAACGCCCTAGGTATTGCTATCTTGTTGTATACTATGTCGACTTTATCGCACTTGTTTCTGTATTAAAACGTCACCAATAACTTATAAATAATTATGTCTCTCGCTCGTTCGAACAAAAATGATAAAAAGTCTATAAATGTAAATGCTGTTTATATTTTATATCCTATATGCCGCACATTTTCTTGTCGCCACTGTTCATCGTTTCTCAATACGTACAGTAATGGAATGGAATATACTCATTATTTCACAATACTCATTAAATGTTAGGATCGATACACGCAAGGGGAATAGTTACACCTTTTCTGTTAGTAATTTACCATCATCAAAAATGACAACAAGCCTGGGAAATTTATGGATACGGCGTTTGTAGGCTCTGAATATTCACTTCGAAATATGCTGCGAGATAATCTTTAAATTTTTATCGCACCTTTAGTAATAGAAGGGCATACCTACTTTATACAAAAAAGTATTTTACATTATAGTTAAAGATTGAGGGAGACACAAATATAGGTAATATTATCTTTTTTCTCTTTGTCAGCGCAAACCGATAGATAATTATATTTTGTGCCCTTAGCATTTAAAATCACATTTTACCTGAAGTTTGGCTTATTTTCATATACTTAGTGTTCTATCAGCCACCTTCCAGTTCCAGCATCTGGTTCTCGTCATCATGTTATACGAACAGAACTAGTTAGGACGAATGTAATGAGTCCAAACTCGATGGTTTTACTAGCAGGCATTTTAGGATTCCATCAGCCACCTCCCATTTCCAGCATCAAGTCCTCGTCAATAAGAGACAAACAGAACTAGGTAATTAAGAGAAATCAAACGAGCCCAAACTCGATGGGTTTCCTAATAGGCAATCGAAGTAGGCCTTTAAATACGAATTTGGAGGTAGATACTTGAATTTTTTATATAAGTTACTTTGAAAGATTTAAAAACGAACTGTGAAAGTTTTTTTTAATTACCCTCGAGAAGGTGTAAAAAAAAGTGTTTTTTTTTTTCAAATTTTGGGGAAACGGGAAATACTAGAAAAAAATTTTTTATAAAAAAAAGTAGAGCATTTCATTTTATAAAGAAATGATCTTAATTAAGTAGGGAACTTAATAATAATAATAATAAATTTATTTCCAAAAAAGTACATTATACAGGCAGTATGTTTGCCGGTCCCCACACTAGTAACGATTTTTAAATAGACATACATATTAAAATTGTTTAATGAGGAAAAGCTATGATAGTGATTATTTGACTGTTAAAAATGAATAGACTGCAATCGCCTAGCCTGTGTATTTGACTTTTAATAATATTAATTTAGTTTCTATTATAGTTTTCATAGAGGATGTAATTTTTTGTAAAATAACAAAAAATTTAATTTGAGACTAGATAATCTGTGTGACTGGTCTGTTGCATTTAATCCTTGGGTTTAATATATTTGGTATGAAACAAAATATATTTTTTTATACATATACCTATATATAAATATTTTTTTTTCCAAGATTGAACACTGCCGACAAACTGCTTCGCAGTTCTCGCCTTTGAGTTACAAATTGCTATTTTATTGCTACTAATTACATTACCAGTTTTTTTAGCAGACAAGATATAAAGATTTAGAGATTTATTTATTTATTTTATTTGTTTGTTACTATTCTCACTATCCTTCCCTAAAATCTACGTAAATATATAAATATGCAAACCGATCACTAGGCTATTTTATTCCAAAAAATCTTTTAGCCTACTATTATTGAGGTCATAAAAAAATATTGCCTACGTATTTTTCGTTTCTTCAGCAAACCAAAAATGATGAATATAGAGCGCGTTAAAGTATTGCGTGACGTCACCAGGCGCGGAAAATTTTACCGTCTAATTGACGTAAAGCTCCCCATTGCAAATCTTTGCATCGCTGTATCTTTGTAATTTTTCGAGTATTTGATAAAGCAAAAAATACGTATTTAGAATTTTTTGATAACTTACGGACGACTATAATTTTTTTTTCAAGTAAAATAGCCCATTGATACATTTATATCCAGCACAAAGCACCGTGAGTGTGTGTGAGTTGGCCTAATACCGGAAGCCATCATAATTTTTCACAATCAAATATTTAAATTCATGCAAGATCACCAATGAAAGAAATAAACAAAGAAAAATATTTTATTGACTTCACAACACAAATACATACAAACAAACATAACATTAAAGATAAACATTATCTATTAACTAAGAGAAAAAAAGAAGAGAAAAAGAAATGGAACAAGAACAACAATGAAAGGGGAATAAATGGGGTTTTAAAAGAAAAAAAAAGACATCCAACGCCCCCCTAATATACCAATTTAATATGTTTGCATATTATTATGTATATATTTATGTATGTACATGAAATGCGTGCCATATTAATGTAGAAGCGAGAAACAGCTTTATTTACGCAACTCAAATTTACATTGAAAATGTAAAATATTAAAAATGTATTAAAAAGAAATAACTATATTCATATTTACGAAAAAGGGTAGTTGTCCGCCTCGCCGATCAAGGTACCCAGAATACTGCCAGCGTTGCCCCTTTGAATTGCCAGGCTGAGGCGTTGGCCCAGGCAGCTTCCAGCATTCAGGTCGCCAGAAACTTATATATTTATTAATAATTACAAATTAAATTAGCTATCACTCTGTAATAGTGCAACTCGGGGCTGAGTAATAAACATCTTAGACGGCTACGATGTATTTTCCTAAAAATAGAGGCAAGTATTTTGTTATATTAAATCGTAACTTCCCCATTTGTCTTTGCGCTCGCTACCGCCCCATTGAAAATCTTCGCCACTAGGGGGCGGTACCGCCTCCGTTGGGAACCTATATTCCTTTATTTATTGTTATTCTGTATCATTGGCGAAAGTCTCTCTCGTAATTTTGGAATGTGAAGGGGCAATATTTTCTCGCTAGCTCCTCGTAGGGGGACCCGAGGTCTACGTGTGTATTCTGCGTTTCGTGGTTCCAGATGTGATACACATAAGGAACCTTCATATCTATGTGTCCGGGCTTGAAGTACACTTTGTTATCTGGCCAGGGGATTGGGTAAAACAGTTCAGGGCCGTACACTTCAAAACCTGCAAAGATAAATCATTATATTTTTAACTAGCAGTGCCCTGCGGTTTCACCCGCGTAGCTCCCGTTCCCGTGGGAATACGGGGATAAAATATAGCCTATGCGAATATTTTTCTATAATATTTGTGAATACGAATGCGAATAAAGACTTTCTAATAAAGTGAGCGCAACATGTTATACAAGTTCGACAACTAAGGTCGGCTATGTTTAACCAAAAGTTTTTTGCTTTATCATCAGCTTTTTGTAAAGCACTATTGGGTCAATCTTCCTAGCGTTATGTCCCGTGCTTAGACGGAGTCCGCTTAGACCATGATCCAGGATTCAGCGACTGCCGATCTGACTTCGTAACTCTAAGATAGAGGAACCAGACAATTTTTAGATCATGGTTACAAATCAAAAGTTGTTTGAATTTGCAGGTTTTATCACGATGTTTTCCTTCACCGTCGAGCTAGTGGTATAAATACGTACATAGACTTGAAAAATCCAGAGGTACGTGCCCGGGTTTGAACCCGCACTCCTCGGTTAAGAGGCGCGTGTCCCTACCATTGAGCTACCACTGCCCTATTGGGTAAACTTCACTAAATCTCAAAATTCCCCCATGGACAGCCCTTCAACTACAGCATAAACAATAGCTACATCCTTGATACCAGTATTGGACTTACCCGTGCAATTAGCGGCGCTCATTTCTACAATGTTGCTAGTGGAACAAAGTTCTTGAAGCACCCGCGTGATGACGCCGGGTCCGTTGTAGCCCCATAAGTCGCCTCTGTAGTTAGCCCCGATGTCCCTGTGCAAAACTCCATCAAAACATATGTTTTTACACTTTGAAGTACCTAAATTAAATATTTTCTTATACTAATACAATAAGGCTGTGCTCACGGTTTCACCCGCGTTTATGGTCAATGTTATATAGCCTATAGCCTTCCTCGATAAATTAACTATACAAAACAAACAAAGACTTTTTCAATTTAGGACCAGTAGTTCGACCACGAGCCTACGAGCGAACATGAGCTAAATAATACAAGTTAGTGTGATTAGATAAAATGGATATCGAAGATTGCCCTACGAATGTCTTAAAAAAGTAAACTGATTGAAAATGAAAACTTCTAAAAAGGTTTGTTATCAATATATGCAACGGCGTTTATATACATACATAAGTGTGAAGGTATAGTGCAGGGGCGGCGAACCTTTTTAAACAGACCTACCAAAGTTTCTAAAATATCAATATACCTAATAGATTCTTTGAGTGGCAATGGAGCGGTTAACGTAAATGTCATTATCAAATATTGTTGATACTTTTGATCTCTGAAATAAAATGCGTGCCCAACATTATTTACTACGTGCCACCTATGGCACGCGTGCCAATGGTTCGCCTCCGTTTAAACCGTCACAATATCGATTGTAGCTGTTAGAACTCGTTATTGGCTTAGCTATTAGCCAAGTAACTAAGTAATGCCGTTTGCCTTAAGTTATTAGGTCGGTAGGCTAGGTACTGAAAGTATTAAATGTAAGGTTTTACTTTTTTCTGATTTTAGTAGTCGTATTTTAAGTTATTTTTTTAATAAGAGTGTCAGTAACTTAATGGTTATATGTATAGTTTGTCTAAGCCCCAGGTGTGAAGGATTGTTCCATTCTGCCCCACCAAGTCGCCTCACTAGTGGGGCAAAGAGTAACGCCTTAAAAGTTGCAGTGGAATCTGCCCTACGTTGATTCTTTAAACAACGACACGTATTCGTGGGCTTTCAAAAATATTTTGATACATTTATACTACTATTTCTATAGTTTTTATAAGACTAGTACTAGACGGAATATTGTAATAATGTGATGTGAGATATTACAGTGCACAAGTGTGTGCGCAAACACAGGTGCACTCTCTATTCCTTCACTCTCATAGTCCGGTGAGACGGCTATTCGACATGATCGGAGAGGTCACCCGCAGGACCAACGGCTTAACATGCTTTCCGAGGCACGGGGGTGATTAAAGCGCCAAATTTCTAACTCCGGGCTGTTACTGAGTTATTTTAATATTGAAATACTAAGCCACAAATGTTGCAACCCGGGACCTCTTGGTCCTTAGGCGGCATGTGCTACCACTACACCAAAGAGGTAGTCAACGGAATATAGGTAGTATATAGTTTCAAATATTTAAACGTTCATTCAAATAACTATGCTTGTGTTATCGTGAAGATATCTAAACAATCAGATGTCTTGTTCCTCTGTCCTCGAAGGTGAGATGGCAGTCGTTTCAATCTAGACTATTATTATAAAGACGAAAGATTTGTATGTATGTAACAAATAAACTCAAAAAAAGACTGGACTGATTTCAAAAAATCTTTCACTATTAGAATGTTACACAATCCTTTATTTACATAGGCTATAGAATATTTTGAAAAAGTTAGGTTAGATTCGAATATATATGTCCCCGTGCGAAGCCGGGGCGGGGCGCTAGTACTACATAATACTAATTAAGGTTAGCTAAGTATTTCTAAGAATGTTGTTGGATGTGTTGATGACTAATGTAGAGCTTTGCTTTTTCCTTTAGATAAGTACTTAATCAATACTTAGTTATCAGCTATATATATATGTGCAAGATAAGAATGATAATATCGACCTCTCCCGGATGAAACGTCGTAAAAACCATTTTGGCCAAAATCGGTTTTCAACGGTTTTGTAGTAATCGTGCGCTTTATCAATCTGATTAAAAAATTATATTCAAAATTGTTTAAATTGAAATTCAAAAAACAAAAATTTTATTAAACGCTCCGATTCACTCTGTAAGCCAGTTTAATTTTTTAAAACTATCGTAATTTTTAAAGTACATTTTGAAATGTATATAGTAAAAGACGATATTATCACGATAAATATGAGAAAAATAAAAAATATCATGATCGAATAATACGTTACTTAAGTTACTGATCTTCTTTCTTATACATATAAAACTACGTTTTTTTAATATAAAATAATGTGCCATGTACAATTATTTCCAAAGATAAAAAGTTTCTGCAATTTTTACTAGATAATTTTTAACCTAAAGGAGGTAATATACAATATTACAATATTTTGACAAAGAAATACGTCCATTTTCACCCGACTTTAAAAAAGTTAGTAAACCTAACCCATAAGATGGCGCAACTGTGACTTGCGGTCTTGTCACCCTCCTCATTGGTTAGTTGTCAGACCAAACTGACATTCTGTCAACAAGGAGCCAATAGTAACAGTGATAATACCACGAGACTCGCTCGTGCCTTCTGGCGGTTTTTGTATTTTTGAAAACCCTCATTGCATCCGTGTTGAATTCGATTTGTTACTAGATTATCGTTCGTTGATAGTGAATTTTGATTTTGTAATATTAATTTGTATAAAAGTGGCACCAGTGATAGATAAGATGAAAGGAAGCCGTTTATCTTCGTACAGGCATGTGATGAGAAGGCAAGGAATGACACACGTGACAAAAAGAGTTATGAGTATGAATGTTAATGGATGGAGAGGAAGAGGAAGGCCTGATGAAGAATAGGAAGAAGGATGATATGACTGAAATGGGAGTGGATAGCTTGATAACGGCTGACAGGGACGTACGGAAGAGGAAAACATGCTGCGCCGGCCCCAGATTATCTGGGAGAAGGGCAAGAGGATGTTGAATTAGGATGATCGATAATATAGGTCTCTAAAAAGTCCGCGATGGCATATGTCTATCTTTTATGGATAACTTACTATATCCATTCTAACTTTTAAAAAAATTATCACATGTAATGTGGTATTTTCAGAAGCTATTTAGACGGATACAGCATTAATCCTTATCGAATTAAATACGTAAGTCACTTCAAGCATTTTATACACATTATAATAGCACTTTATACCATACAGTTTTAATTAATATCTTGGGAGTTATCACAAAATTTAAAAGTACGCGCGAGAAAATAACCTACCAACTCCGTGGACCGTAGATCAATAACGTCATCCGCAGTCACGTGACCATTAGAAGGACTACAAACTTACGTGAACTTTGAATGCTTATAAAATCAAAACTACTTGGTATTTTTAAATAAAACAAAAAACTAGTTTATTTGTATGTATAAAAGCTTTTCTGTAACGAAGTTTCACGTGATTTTACGTGCTTATGAACATTCTTTTATCGTAATATTTCAACTAATTTACATAAAACCTTGACATATTATACACCTAAACTTTCCCCAGGAATCACTCTGTTGATAGATGAAATCCGTACAGTAGTTTTTGAGATTATCGCGAACATTTAGACAGAGACGCGACGGGCTTTAATTAATAATTTGTAATGACAGTGTTAAGGTAACTGTACTTTTGTTAATTATGAGAAATAGAGATGATCTGTGTCCGTCTTTGTTATGACCATTTTTAATTCTTCTTGATGAAAAATATATTCTATCAGTTGCCTACACTTCATAGGTAAATATGTACCTACAAATTTTCCTATACCCATTTGGTTTTTACTTATCTACATCTAAATCGCATGGCGATCTCAACACTGGTAAAAAAAAGTACAATAAAATCAAATTTATGACAGAGAATATTTTCACGTACCTCGCAGCAGCCTCCGCGAATTGTCTCCCCAAACGGTCCGCTGAGAAGGCTATAGCCCCCGCACTTATCGACCTGACACTTTCCCGCGCCGCCCAATTCTTAGCCAAAGACTCAAAACTTTTCCCAACCACCACATCTAGATCCAAATACACTCCGCCCCACTTGTACAACGTCAGATACCTCAGCACATCAGATGCATGCGAAATGCGCCATTCACTCCTAGCTCTGTTCAAAGCACCAGATGCCACTAATTTCTCCAATGGAGTACCCTTAGAATACTTTGACAAGTGCACTCTGTACAACTTTATATTCTTGTATTCTTCCATCAGTCTACTGCTACTCTCTAAACCAAGTTGAGTCGCTGGACCCAGAAATAAAACGTTGATCTGCCATTCGGGGTGGGATCTTGCAGCCGACTCCACGGCACAGGACTGGCGGGCATTCAAACCGCCTTTACAAGAAGTTTCATGAAAGAACACGGAATTGTTCGGGAATTGTATTGTGTCCACCGCTGGTAATACATCTGACTCTGACTCCGCGTTGTAGCAGGATATGCCCTTTAGAGGTTTCAGATTTATGCGGTTTATGTCTGAGCTTATTTTCGGGTGCACAATCAGTGGCGTAACTGTGCCGTTTGAGGCCCGTGACATGTTCGTCGGTTGGGGCTGTTCTTCTAGGACAGCATTCGATTTCAAGGCTGTGGCATCGGGGGATCCCCCGTGCTCACCGGGTTTGGGGGCCTCTTTTGGGCGGGCGCCCATGACATTTTGCAATTCCTGCCATATAGTTACGCCACTGTGCAGCGTTACAAAAGCTAACAGCACTATAAACGATAATCCAACGATGATAAGCTTTCTCCTTGTTCCGCTCCCCGTATTAATTTTAACGAAACTTTTAGTTTGATCCTTCATCGTGTACGTTTGATGCTTAAATGAGAAAATATATCCATTTTTTAGGTTAGTCACAATACAAACAGGATTCCATGCGATAAGCGATTGCATAGATTAAAACGCTGTAGGTATTGCTATCTTGTTTTATATTATTTCGTCTTTATCGTATTTATTGCTGTATTAAAACGTTACCATTAACGTATAAGTAATTATGTAATTAATAAATTTATATTGAACGACTAAACCTTCCGCTTATGTGAATTTCGACAAATTGTTTTTGTTGTTTAATAACATTAAACTGTAATTCAATCTACTTCAACTTCATATGAAAAAATCTAAATGAAAACGCTTGATCTTTATTTACTTATAATTTACCTTTCAAGCCCCTCTTGCTATTAGCAAGAGGCGATGGAATATGTCGTATATTCCATCTTCTCTCGCTAATAGAAACGACCTTGTGACAAGCGATGCGCACGCGCCATACAATTTTAAGTATTCAGATTAGTTAATATGGTCGTACATACGCGTGACGCGTATTTTCTGTGAATATACCTAATATTGGACGGATACAGTAGTCAGAAGTTGAAAAGTCTGAAATAAATTAATTAAAAATATGATATCTACCAAGTATGTTTGAATGGTATGGTATGATACCTATTACTGAAATATTTGCCCACATCGGCTGAAGATAACGAATACTGTATCTATTTATCAAAATTAAATAAGCAAGATAGTACTTTCCTAATAAAAACAGTTATCTATTATTAGCTGGAATACTTATCAATAAAAAATGTCCCTGGTTTGATATTAGGTATAATTAATGATAAATTAACAACATAATAGGTATGTGTTTTACTTACACCGGTACTCCCTAAAACCTACGTAAATATATAAATATGCAAACCGATCTCTAGGCTATTTTACTCCAAAAAATTTGTTTGCCCATTTTTGAGGTCACAAAAATATTGCCTTTGTATTTTTCTTTTCTTCAGGAAACCAAAAATGATGAAGATACGGTGCGTTAAAGTATAGCGTGACGTTACTAAGCGCGTAAAATTTTACCGTCCAATTGACGTAAAGCGCCCCATTTCAAATCTTTGCATCGCTGTATCTTTGTAATTTTTCGAGTATTTGATAAAGCAAAAAATACGTATATAGTAAAATTTTTGATAATCGAACTTACGGAGCATATTTTTTTTAAGTAAAATTGCCCATTGATACCTTTATATCCAGCACAAAGCACCGTGAGTGTGTGTGAGTTGGCCTAATGCCGGTAGCCATCAGGATTTTTTTCCCGATCAAATATTTAAATTCATACAAGAACACCAATGAAAGAAAGAAAAAAGAAAAATATTTTATTGAATTCACAACACAAATACGTACAAACATACATAACATTAAAGATAAACGTGAACTATTCACATAAAGAAAAAAGAAGAGAAAAAAAACCATATAGGTGATATAAACAATGAATGTGGAATAAATAGAGTTAATCGTATTTCATTCAAGAAACCTCGATAAATATATTTTTTTGTAGATTCTAAAAATTTTCAACTTTATTTTAAGCAGTACATAATTTTGCTCTAGGTTTTATAATTTATTAGAAAATTTTAACATGTTGAAGTCGGTAACCGGTACCCGAGCGCATCTTGATACAACCTATAGGGGGGATCTGAGCAGTGGAATCGGGATCGCCTTGGTTTATCAGAACAAATATACCAAATCATAATAACAAATAAATATATTTACAATATCAATCAGTTAGGTATTGATTCGAAAGCCTATTGAAACCAGTAATTTGTTTATTTATACGTGAAACCATAGGTTTCCAACCTATTTTGAATAACCGCCCCCTTTATAAGAAAAAAAAATCCAACGCCTCTCGCCCTCCTTTAGTAATACAATTTTTTTTAAGTTTATATGTTTGCACATATTAATTAATAGTTACAAATTAAATCAGCTATCACTGTAATCGTGCAACTCGTGGCTGAGTAATAAACATCTTAGACGTCTTTAAGATGATTTCTCGTAAAAATAGGGGCAACTATTTTTTAATGTTAAATTATAGCTCCCCCATTTGTTATTGGGCTCGCCACCGCCCACTCGAAAATCTTCAGCGCCCTCTATGGGGCGGTAACGCCCACCTTGGGAACCTATATTCCTTTATTTATTGTTATTTTGTATCATTGGCGAAAGTCTCTCTCGTAATTTTGGAATGTGAAGGGGCAATGTTTTCTCGCTAGCTCCTCGTAGGGGGACCCGAGGTCTACGTGTGTATTCTGCGTGTGGTGGTTCCAGATGTGATACACATAAGGAACCTTCATATCTATGTGTCCGGGCCTGACGTACACTTTGTTGTCTTGCCAGATGATTGGGTAAAACAGTTCAGGGCCGTACACTTCAAAACCTGTAAAGATAAATTATTATATTTTTAAACTAGCAGTGCCCTGCGGTTCCACCCGCGTAGTTCTCGTTGCCGTGGGAATACGGGGATAAAATATAGCCTATACGAATATTTTTCTTCAATATTTGCGAATACGAATGCAAATATAGACTTTCAAATAAAGTGAGCGCAAAATGTTATACAGGTTTAACAAAGGGTGGGCTATGTTTAATCAAAAGTTGTTATTGTTGTTATATAGATATAATCACGCACGTCCGTAATCCTTAAAGGGGTAAGTGGAGTCAAAAGAGCTTTTTTCTTTAACCACTTTTAATCAAGATTAAAATTGTGGTCGAAAATTATATATGCGAGGTAGTATGCGTAAAGCATTTCACTGGGTTTAAAAAAAAGTTGGAAAAAATTGATAGTCTGAGAGAATTGGTGATTAAACTACGAGGGGTGATCCAAACTAATTTAGTTATTTACAGTCCACATAAAAATCTGAAAAAAAATTTTACTGCTGACTACATCAGAATAAAAAACAAAATTGATAGTTCATTGATAGTCTGGGACTTAAAAATATTGTGGTGACCAGTTGCTGTATATATACTATTTGTGGCAAACTTATCGGTTAAAAGGTTTATCGCCCCTGATAAACAACATTTTTTAGTCATCTTGCCTAGGTGCAACATTGCATTGTCATCAGCTTTTTGTAAAGCACTATTGGGTAAACTTCACTACATCCCAAAAATTCCCCCGTGAACAGCCCTATAACTACAACATAATTAATAGCTACATCCTTGATACAAAGTATTGGACTTACCCTTGCAATTAGAGGCACTCATTTTTTTAATGTTCCTCGTGGAACAAAAATGTTGAAGCACCCGCGTGATGACGCCGGGTCCGTTGTAGCCCCACTCGTCGCCTCTGTAGTTAGCCGCGATGTCCCTGCGCAAAACTTCATCAAATCATATGTTTTCACAATTTTAAGTATGTAACTTAAATCTTATCATATACTAATAAAATTAAGCTGTGCCCACGGTTTCATCCGCGTTTACGGTTAATTTTATATAGCCTAGCCTTCCTCGATAAATTAACTATACATACATTACAACAAAAATATTTTTTCAATTCGGACCAATAGTTTGACTACGAGCGAACATGAGCTAAATAAAACAAGTAAGTGTGATTAGATAAAAGCGATATCGAAGATTGGCCTACAAATGTCTTAAAATACAAATGCCTTAAAAAGTAAACTGATTGAAGTCAATGAAAACACCTAAAAAGGTTTGTTATCAATGTATGCAATGGCGTTTATATAAATGTGAAGAAAATATTTTGATACATTTATACTATTATTTCTATAATATTTATATGACTAGTACTAGACGGACTATAATGATAAAGTCCTTATTTCGGTCACGGCGCCAATCTCAACGAGAATTAGCCAACTGTGCAGGAGGTTTTACAGGGCACAAGTGTGTGCGCAAACACAGGTGCGCTCTCTATTCCTTCGCTCTCATAGTCCGGTGAGACGGCAATTCGACATGACCGGAGGTCAGGCGCAGGACCAACGGCTTAACGTGCTTTCCGAGGCACGGGGGTGATTAAACCGAAATACCAAACCAAATTCCTGTACCTCTTGGTCCTTAGGCGGCGCATGCTACTACTACACCAACGAGGCAGTCAACGGAATATGGTATATAAAATATATGAACGTTAATTCAAATAACTATGCTTGTGTTATCGCGAAGATATCTAAACAATCAGATGTCTTGTGCCCCTGTCCTCAAAGGTGAGATGGCAGTCGTTTCATTCTACACTATTATTATAAAGACGAAAGATTATTTCTATTTCTAAGAATTTAATTGGATGTGTTGATGACTAATGGAGAGCTTTGCTTTTGCCTTTAGATACTTAATCAATACTTTGTTAATATATAAAGATAAGAATGATAATTCTTAATCCCTTCAGAATGAAACGTCTGAAAACCATTTTGGCCAAAATCGGTTTTCAACGGTTTATTAGTCAGAATCTTGCGCTTTATCGAACTGATTTAATATGTTAAAATTCACAAATAAATATTTTACAACACGCTCCGATTAACTCTGTAAGCCAGTTTTATTTTTAAAAATGTCGTAATCTTTAAAGTATTTTTTTTAAATTTATTTTACATTTTTTTTTGGTTAATACAACGTAATATAATACAGTATTAGAAAATAATATTAATACTGTTAAACATTTTGTAGTAAAAGACAGGATATTATTAATCACGATAAATATAAAGAGAAAATTATAAGATTTCATGATCGAATAATAGGTACGTTACATAAGTTATTTCTCCTGATCTTCTTTCGTAAACGTATAAAACTACGTTTTTTTAGAATAAAACTAGCTTCTGTCCGCGACTTCGTCTGGGTGGAATAGACACTTTGGTCTAACGCTAACTTAAACCTGCGACTTCGTTTATGCAGAAGGTGGAAAAAAATTAAAATAATACGTACGTTATGGAGCTGTTTTAGGTACCTAAATCACGCTTTTATCAGTAAGAGTGGGACTTTAATACAGATCAGAGGGGTCCCCAAACCTTTTTTTTATTGACCATTTTAAAAATGTTGTCTCGGTGGACCAAATAGAAATTTGCGTTGCGGCTGAGTTCCAACCACGAATTAACAGTTTAAACAAATATTATTATTATTATTGATTGGTTAATAAATTTATTAATTGTGATGTAAGTGGATGTCAGATAGACCCCCGCTTACGAATTATAAACCCCTTTTTATTGTCACGCCGGCGTAGACTCCTGTCGAGTCTGCCGTGGACCCCTGAGGGTCCACCTGACCACTTTAGTCTTTGGTAATCTATTATGTAGATTATAGGTTATTCTCAATAAAAAAAAATCAAAACTTATGTTATTTTAAAGTACTACTCAAAGTAACACTATAATTACACCATAATATTCGTTTTATTTTCATCCGGCATAAGTAGATATTAATTTTCACTAGAACCACATCTCGATAGGGCAACATTAGTTGCCCGTGCGAAAAACATTTTTGGCGTAAATCTATTCCTACGTGCTTAAATGTTTGCCCCTGGGCCTTATAAATTGTTACCGCATACGATACCTTCATCGGATTTTTTTTTTTTTAATTAAAAGGCAAGTCCGTTGGTATCATAGAGATGCGAGGTATCAGCTCTGTTTGCCCTACTGCTGGACCAGTCTAAACTGTAGCACCAATCACGTAATTGCGAAGAAATTTAACTTAGAGTCTGGTTCCGTTGCATAAATTTGGGCTGTGATGTTACTTTAAAACTGAGATATCTCCTAAGATATGCGATGCAATTCTGTGTGCTTCTATGTATATCAGACATCCAAATTTAATTATTATTTGTTTAGTATCTAAGGCGTGAAAGCGTAACAACCACCGTGTCTATACGGGTCGCGCTTGGCGATGATCAATTCTGCAAACAGAGTTATTACTGACCCACTTGATATATATATATATATATATATATATATATATATATATATATATATATATATATATATATATAGGCCTATTGTGGTCACCCATCCCAGTTGCAACCACGACCGGGGTTGCTTAACTTGCGTTAGCGCTACGACCTCTAAGTAATCGAGCTTGTCACTCACTTCTTACCTTTATAAACTTTCAGCCAATTCAACTGATCGGTTATTTTATAACATTTCAATTAGAATGATCGATAATACCACATTATAAGTATGTGATCATTTAAAAAAAAAATTAGAACGGGCATAGTAAGTTATCCTTAAAAGATAGACATATGCCATCGCGGACTTTTTGGAGAAATATAAATGAGAAACAATCCCACCATACATTGTTTTATTACATCTCCAACGGATTAGGCATTGTTTTCTATGGAAGTTACCAGGCGGCTTGATTTTTTCAGACACCTTCAACAATTATCGTCATATTCAACTAATTTACATAACACCTTAACATATTATACAACTAAACTGTCCTCAGGAACCACTCTGTCAATAGTTGCAAACCGCATGAAAATCCGTCGTAGTTTTTGAGATTATCGCGAACATTTAGACAGAGACGCGACGGGGGCTTTAATTTATAATTTGTAGTGACACTGTTAAAGTAACTCTACTTTTGTAAATTATGAGAAATATGATCTGTGTCCGTCATTGTAATTCAGAGACCATTTTTAATTCTTCCTGATGATAAATACATTCTATCAGTTGCCTACACTTTATAGGTAAATATGTACCTACCTACATATTTTCCTATACATATTTGGTTTTTACTTACCTACATCTAAATCGCATGGCGATCTCAACACTGGCACAAAAAAGTACAATAAAATCAAATTCATGACAGAAAATATTTTCACGTACCTCACAGCAGCCTCCGCGAATTGTCTCCCCAAACGGTCCGCTGAGAAGGCTATAGCCGCCGAACCTATCGACCAGACACTTTCCAGCGCCGCCCAATTTTTAGCCAAAGACTCAAAACTTTTCCCAACCACCACATCTAGATCCAAATACACTCCGCCCCACTTGTACAACGTCAGATACCTCAGCACATCAGATGCATGTGAAATGCGCCAGTCACTTCTAGTTCTGTTCAAAGCACCAGATGCCACTAATTTCTCCAATGGAGTACCTTCAGCACACTTTGACAAGTGCACGCGGTACAACTTTATATTCTTGTATTCTTCCATCAGTCTACTGATAATCTCTAAACCAAGTTGAGTCGCTGGACCCAGAAATAAAACGTTGATCTGCCATTCAGGGTGGGATTTCGCAGCCGACTCCACGGCACAGGACTGGCGGGCATTCAAACCGCCTTTGCAAGAAGTTTCATGAAAGAACACGGAATTGTTCGGGAATTGTATTTTGTCCACCGCTGGTAATACATCTGACTCTGACTCCGCGTTGTAGCAGGATATGTTCTCTGTGTCGTTTGAGGCCTGTGGCATGTTCGTCGGTTGGGGCTGTCCTTCTAGGACAGCATTCGATTTCAATGCTGTGGCATCGGGGGGTCCCCCGTGCTCACCGGGTCCGGGGGCCTCTTTTGGGCGGGCGCCCATGACATTTTGCAATTCCTGCCGTATAGTTACGCCACTGTGCAGCAATACAAAAGCCGACAGCACTATAAACGATAATCCAACGATGATAAGGTTTCTACTTGTTCCGCTACCCGTATTCATTTTAACGAAACTTTTAGTTAATCCTTCGTTGTGTACGTTCGATGCTTAAGTGAGGAAATATATCATTTTTTTAGGTTAGTCACAATACAAACAGGATTCCATGCGATAAGCGATTACATAGATTAAAACGCCCTAGGTATTGCTATCTTGTTGTATATTATTTCGACTTTATCGCACTTGTTTCTGTATTAAAACGTCACCAATAACTTATAAGTAATTATATAATTAATAAATTTATATTGATCGACTAAACAAATTGTTTTTGTTGTTGTTTAGTAACGTTAAACTTTAATTCAATCTATGTAGAACTTCATATGAAAAAATCTAAATGAAAATGCTTGATCTTAATTTACATATAATTTGCGATGCGCACGCGCCATACAATTTTTAGTATTTAGATTAGTTAATATGGTCGTATATATATACGTGTGACGCGTATTTTCTGTAAATATACCAAATATTGGAGATGGACGGATATAGTAGTCAGAAGTTGGAAAACCAGAATATGAAGTAGAACTTCATACAAAATTTTTTTTTTTGGAAATTGCGTTCAAGATTCTGGATTCCCACATTACAGTTATAAACCGACTTCAAAACAAAAGGAGGAGGTTCTCAATTCGACCGATTTTTTTTATTTATTTATTTTAATTATATTTTGTGCCTTTAGCATTTAAAATCTCATTTTTCCTGAAGTTTGGCATGGGCTTATAAATCACAAAAGGTGCGGTATATTTAACCAACTATATTATACTTATTATTTAAACTTCATGATTTTATTATGACCATTGCGTAATATGATACCTAATAAACCTTGGGCAACATTGGACAATGTGCCGGGAGGGAAACAAGCTCGTGGTACATTAACCAATCTGAGACCATTGAAATTCATATTGCCAATAATCATACGTTTGTTTTATACTAATATTCATATTCATTTACTTAGGTTTTAATCATAAGTGTAAATGAAAAAAATAACACGTACTTAGTAGTTAAAATAAAATGATAGGTACGACGACGAGCGATTGGTAATTTTTCATAATGCCCGGGCATTATGTATAATGACCAATTTATCACTTGGTCCATAATATATGTATTAAATGCATATTCGCACCAAAAGTGGAAGTAGTTACTTCCTCCGAGCTAGATTTGTGTGCTTGGGGACCGAGGTCCAATACCATTTTGGTGTGTTGACGATTTGGTATTTTTAGATTATAAACATACGAAAATACGTTACATTATATATTATACCTATTAATACTACTACTTATTTATATGTAATACGTAATGTAATTACCAGACTCGCTAAATCCTGGATCATGGTCAAAGCGGACCCCGTCTAAACACGGGACATAACGCTAGGAAGATAATGACTTATTTATATGTAATACGGATGGCAATACTACTACACATATAAAAGGACATTTCAGAAATTATTGACACTTTTTTACTGCCACGAGATAGTTAATAAACTAACAATGTACCTAATGGCCCAAAAAAAAGAATGTGCCAACTGTGTTTCTTGCCTAGCATGTCGTAAAAGGCGACTTATGCTAAATGGGGTTTTGGGTATGTGATTGTGTAGGCGACGAGCTAGCCACTTGTCACTACCTTTCACATTTTTCCATCTAACCCAGCCCATTGTCCCATGTTGGTCTGGGACTTAAAAAGAATGTGCCAACTATGGTTCTTGCTTAGCATGTCGTAAAAGGCGACTTATGCTAAATGGGGTTTTGGGTAATGTGATTGTGTAGACGACGAGATAGCCACTTGTCACTACTTTTTCACAATTTTCCATCTAACCCAGCCCAGTTTTGTTTCTAGCTGAATGTGGTTAAAGGGGCCTGCTGCCTTTTTGACTCTGACTACCTCTTGAGGAATTAAGGTCGTGATGTTATGTATGTAGGTATTTAATGTAGGTACCTAAGTCAATTGTACTCCGCGGTAAGAATTTTAGCAATGTGAATAACGGAGCTCATGACAATACAACGTGTCCTATGCAGCCTGTGCCAGCGTAAGTCAGTGGTTGGGGTTATAACTTTTTTGTTTAAATGAATAATAAAATAAATAAATGCTTCAGACTTGCACACCAATTACCTACATAGTACCAAACTAAGCTTGTCCTATGGATACTATGTGAACGGATAGACATACTTAAATAAGTTTATAAACATCCATGACTCGAGTAGAAATGTCTATGTTCATCACACGAACATTTGCCCATAGCGGAATTCGAACCCGCGACCCTTGGTTTCATGGCCAGTCTCTGACCTCGACCAACGGGTTGTCAATATTTTTTTTTTTAGATTAACATCATACAATTATTTTTGGAATTAAAACCACTTACAGATAAGTACTTACCATATACCTAGGTAATTAGAAAATTTTACAGAAATGTAGGTACATCTTGAAAACTACAAAAAATCTTGGAACATACAGGGGGGTTCAATCGATGGGTATTGGTGTTCCCTAACCACACTGACTTTAGCTGGTATAGGTTGCGTGGGACACCTTTAATGACGTGACGTTGGTAGGTCTTTAAACGTCAACTTGGTTGTTGGAATGTCTAGAACGTTTTGTGGCTTATAATAGTAGACATATGTCTCTAGAGGTCACTAGCGCATAAATCTATAGGTACATACAAGCATAAGGCTAAGATCACACTACACGCAGCTACGAGACGCACGTTCATGTCAAACGGTCTGATATATTTACTTAGAAGTTCTTTACGCGCGTCAACGCGCGACCATCCGAACTTAGCCTAAAACTAATTGTGTTAATCGCCTTTAAATTTAGGAAAAAATTGCATTCTTATAGATTGCTTGTAGGTAATCGGCGCGGATGGTTAGCATAGGATAGTTTTCACTATGATACGGTACAAGGTTGCCTTGTAGCTAGCTCGTGGCCGCGTCGCTTACCACCCGCGCCGGCGTAAACCTGCCTGTCCACCGGAGGAGCGAGGCAGCGGACCGCTGAGCGAGTTGTAAATCAGGCTGGAGATTTTACGCATCTCCAGCCTCTTCTTCAGTGGTAATTTTCCATTTGTGGATTTTCAACTCGAATTCTATTGGTGGATTTTTAGCCTCGGTCCACACCGGTGGGGGTTTCAGGTTTTCATTTTCATGGCACTATCGTTAATCCTACTAATATTATAAAAGCGAAAGTTTGTATGGATGGATGGATGTGTGAATATTTGTTACTCTTTCACGCAAAAAGTACTGCATGCATTTTAATGAAACTTTACAATAGATAGTAGATATAGCTTATACATTAGAATAACACATAAGCTATGTTTTATCGATGTACCACGCGAGCAAAGCCGCGGGCAGAAGCAAGTAAATTATAATTACTCAATTATATAATAAACACCAAGGACCAAAGTAAATGAAAAACAAAAACTTAACATCGTATAATTTTATTCTGCATCATTCAATTCAATAACTTATAATTAATTACATTACATTTTACAGTGCCTTATTTGCGATAAAATTAAATCATTTCTATTTATAATAAATTATTTTAATTTAGAATACTTTTTTTTTAACTGGGTTTTACCACCATGCGGTGTGGAAACATAAATTCAATACTAAGAATGAAATGCCCATTTTTATAAATTATCATATTTTATTGTTTTTATCGAATAAAACCTATGACATTAATTAATTTTAAAGTAATTATAATAAGGAGACACATAGACAATGTTTCTGCTGAAACAAAAGTTATGATTGTTAACTTTGGATTCTCTTAAAAAACGCCATCTAGCGTACAAAAATTAAAACTGTACCAACCCAAATGAATCAAATTATCGATAGTATTGCTATAATCTACACCAGTGGTCGATCAAATGCGACGACGACCCATCTTATACAAGTTTACAAACTCGGGACCACCTCTGGGAAATGTAACCGTTTCCAATATCAATAAAGGAAGGTTGCCTTGGTCTACAGGCAGGGCCCACTCAGTATTTGCTCGCGACCCACCAGTGGGTCACTACCCATAGTTTGGGAAACCCTGATCTACACATTTATTTGCACATATTACCGATAATATCGGTAGTAGTGATATTAATACTAACCAAACAATTTAAAAATTATGTCACTGTTTTGTATTTTAGATACCTATACAGAAACCACGGACTAGTAAAAATAAAAGGATTCCGCGCGTTGAAGCTCCGCGACGCTCCAACTTGACAAGCAACTTGCGTCCTAGTTTTTTATTTTTTTATTTGCGCTCCAAATGACAGATTTCTGATATCTGGTATCCAGGACTCTCACTAACACATGCATAAAACTGGCTTCACTTCAGTATGACAGCGCGGAGTCCTTGTTCTTTTTACTAGTCCGTAACAGAAACACTATTTTAAACTGTCGGATTATTGACACTGTGTTGTGTTGTGAGACCATTTGTGTCACTTCTGACGTTTAATGATATTTTATGATACCAAGCCATTAGGCAAATAACGCTATGATAGAAATCAAACCCAGCTGTAATTAACTTTAAAGGCAACCTTTACAATGTAATCAAAATTAATTATCTAATACAGTTATATTCAATAATAAATCGATAAATTTACATACACCTTTGTACCATAACATAAAACATATTTCTATCACGACATACAATATTTTACGATAATAATGAAAAATTTAAAATAACATAGATTATTATTTGGGCCAATTAACATCAAATAAATGAACTTGTATATATAATAAGTATATATGTATTCCTATTTATTCTTCTACATTACGCTATGTTCCAATACTAGTGGGGGGTACTGCTTGACCATACACAAATGTTATCAGCTAAAGGCAAATTACACAATGTTAAAAAAGGAGACATCATGTAACGTAAATATATATATATATTTACATATATATAGTACAGTAATGGATACTCAAATAAATATTTAGTAATGTTTATTTAATGTCAGGAAAGGTAATAATGTAATGATAACATTTATGGCTTAAAAACTTAATGTGCGTTTAATCCTTGCTTAGTTGTCGACATAGAACAATGTATCATTGACAAAATATATCAATGTATTCATTTACCTACTCCTTAAGCCAAGTTGCACAAATTAAAAAGCGAACATGAAAGGTTGCTTTAATAAAAGCAGGCAGGTACTTTTACAGGTATTAAATACTCAAAATTTACTAATTTTAAAAGGATTTCTTTGTGAATATATTTTCTGGGTTGTTACCACTTACCAGTCAATAATACAAAACATACATACCTACCTACATATTAACTAATTAAAATAAGGGTATATTCGCACCAAAAGTTGTTAGAACATCATACGAGTCGGTGTATTGTCTTGTTAGCCATATCACACAAAATTGATTACGTGACATACAGTCAGACCGACGACTTTATACGAGATCAGTACGTATTTGAAGCTGCTGTGAGACGCTTGAACTTTTGCGAAAAATATCACTCCTAATGACTTTTGCGAAAGAGACAAGAAGCATTTTAAGCCTGGGTTTTATCACAAAACCAAGGTTTGAATATGAAGTCAATATCTACCGTGAAGGCGTAAACGAATCATTACGGTGCCACAGTGGCACCCTACTTGACACTTGGGCTTCTTTATATACCGCAAATATTTGATTTTCTATCCTGCTGTACCAAACATAGACTAGCAGAGACACAAATAAAAATCACTAGAAACACTACTAACGGGATTAAACGCGCTATGCATTATGTAGTACGTGCCTGTGGGTACTTACAACTTGACGTTTTGACTGTGTTGCAACGACCGTGGTCACAAGCGGACTCAAGTCCTTGTTTCTAGTGATAATGCAACGCGAAAGTTTAAAATCATACACAAATAAAAATGTTCGCGATATTACGATATTGTAGCCACCGCATCATAGTTACGCCATCTGGTGGATATTTCATTCAGAAGACGCTCATAACAGGTCATTATGAATACAAACCTATATTTCTATTCCAAATGTTTTAATAAACATGAATAATCAGTTCAAACATGCTTCTTCTTCTGGTATAGGAACAATTTTCAATTCTACTATTCTGGCACTTGGCACTCAAAAAAATACTATTTTTCATTTAATTTCACTTATCACACTACTCCTTTATTTACGAATATATATTCTGCATCAGTGTAAGAATAAGAACAATTGTCGATGTATCACAAAACGAAATCGTGTTTGCTGGTTCTTTGGAAGAAAACATTTAATTTATATGAAATACATACTTTACATTATAATTTAAAGAAAACAAGGTTAGCCTTAGTTTATGGGAACACTTTTGTCTACCTATTTAATTATTATTTTATGGAACACACCTGAGGCCCCTGGGGGCCTCGTTCATTAATAAAAATAACTGATAATGAGGGTTTTCAAAAAAAAAAAACCGCCAGGTGGCACGAGGGAGTCTTGTGGTCTTATCACTGTTACTATTGGCTCTTTGTTGACAGCATGTCAGTTTGTTCTGAAAACTTACCAATGAGGAGGGTGACAAGACCGCACGTCACAGTTACGCCATCGATCTGATGGTTTAAATAAAAAAAACACTCATTGTGTAACAACGCAATACGAGAAAAAAAAGCTAATCGATCTTCTTGAAAATCGTCAGAATAATGAGATACATTAGTAGGTAAGGGTTTCACACATACTAAAAATAACCTTGTATATTTTTTCTCATAACAAATCACTATAGCCTTACATTTACAATAATAAAATATTTTTCTACAGGAATACTCACTTACATTTTAAACGGTAATATTACATACAAGTACAGTCAGCCAATGTTAATAAACAAATAAACTAAATTCCAGCCATATTCTAAAACATGAAGAGAAACTAATCTAACTATCTCTGCCTACACCGCTAGGGAAGTGGTGTGAAGTTTAGTTAAGAACTATTTTTTTATTTTTTCCTATATCCGTGTATATCCACACCTAAAACATGGCGGTACGAAGTTCGTCGGATCAGCTAGTAGTGTATATTATTTAAGCTAAGACATACACATATATCTACATAGATTATGTACTGATAATAATTAGGTACTAATATTTTTCATTAGTGATACCATATTGGACCCTATTACCATTGGCTGACGGTACATATCTCATTTATTGCTTTACAAATGGCTTTACATTACCTTGTGATGCTTAAGATTATGTTTACACCGCTACTAAATTGACTTGCGAATAAAAATGCATAAATATTATACCTGTTCACGTAATGTGTGCGAGATAAATTGTGTGTTTATAGTATAGGTGAATCAGTTAATGTGGGATACGAAGTTATACGAATATATACGAAGTCCAAAGAACAGCCGTATGTTTTGAATCCCTATTCAAAACGTATAATATTATACTCAAAAAAAATTTTAGCAAAAAAAATATTTTTAGCAATGTAATTTTTTGAGTACAATATTATACGTTTAATAATATTAACGTACGGACGTTAGATAATAAAAAATATTGAATACGTATATTTTGCTTTATCTGATACTCAAAAAATGACAAATATACAGCGCCTCAAAGATCTGAAATTTAGCGTTTAACGTCACTTGGATGGTAAAATTTTACACACCTGTATATTCATAATTTTTAGTTTGTTAAACAAAATAAAAAAAAAACATAAGCAATATTTTTTTGTAATCTTAATACTGGACCATTTTTTTTTTGAGGAAAATAGCCTATTGTCATCGATGTCACGATGTGAAATAAAAGCAAAATACGCTTTGTTTTTTGCTAGGGTTTAAAATACAAGCGTGCAAAATTGCTAAGTAATAAGGCGTGAAAACGTTACAGACAAATCACAATATCTTTCGTGTATATATATAACATTAGTAAGGACTTTTTAGACATAGTTTCAGCCATGACTTATTTTCAAAAAAAGGAGGTTCTCTCGACTGTTTTTTTTTAATTATTATATGGTACTAGGGAATTCCTTATGAGCCAACATTTTAAAATACCATTATATATTGCACCGTAACAAATCGCGCGATATAACAATTTATCGCGCGCGCATTCCGTGAACGGTGTGTACACACAGTTTATTGCAGTAACTTTAAAATTCAATCGCGGTACTAATCACACTACTGGACCTTTTCCGTCTATTCAGAATACATTTTTCATCTATTATCTATCTATTTGAACTAATCCCTAATTATAGAAAAGCTACAAGTAATTACAGCTCTGACGTTAATCATACGATGGAGCTTGATCAGATGATAAGCCTGTAATGCCTGTAATTCTGGGACAGTTAAAAATATGAGAAATATTTTTTTTAGTTATCAGTACTAAGTGGGAAGAAGTGGCACAGTGCAGAGAGGAGTGGCGATCACAGGGGGAGGCCTTTGCTCAGCAGTGGGATTTAAATGGCTAAATAAAATAAATAGAATAAAATCAGTACTTGTTTAATTGATTGTAATTCCACATTTTCTCGAAAAAAAAAAATTGTTGATCCTGTCACTCGTATTTCCTTCATAGCAAATGTGCCATCTCTTTCTTACGGAGAAATGCTCTGCGCACTTGTACAGTCATAATGAAAAAGCTACTCAAATTGTAATCCGAATAAGTAATTCTGATCAAGCTCTTAGAAACATGTGCTCACTCAAATATATATTTTACAGATCACAAGAATTCATCGAAGTGCGTCATTTTAATTATAACATATTTTTCAAGTTTTGAGGGAACAGATAGTAACAAACATATATAGGATTTCTAGTTATTCATATTTAAAGTAGAACAATGAATGGCAGTTATATGAACTATTTCCTTAGGTCAAGGCCGATTTAAAGGAATTACGAACGCGTACGTATACGTATATTAATGTATTTCTAAGATGTGATATAACAGCCTTTTTGTATGTATATTTCCTGTTCTTAAATAGACCAGCTATTTATTGTTTTAATTGTATTTGGAAGCTTGAAGAATTGAAAGGCCTTCTAAATTTCATGCGACTTTTGTGATATTGACACGATCGATTATTGGAAATTGCTCTGGTAGATAGAAAGCTATACAATTCTGTGACGATTAAAAATATATTAG